>OX465095.1:60171777-60217351 GCA_949987625.1 Chalcis sispes
TCTTATTTTATTATTTTCTTTCTTTTCTTTTAAACCTTTACTCAATTATAATTTGCGACGTATTTTCGTTTCGATAAATATTTACATGAAAGCACGCGATGAAAGTATTTAAAATAAACTCGATTATTAAAAAAATCGACGATAAAAACGTTAGAAAAGAAAAAATTGTTAATAAAAGATGGTTGTCCGATGGTCTTTTTGGAGAAACTCATATAAGATCGAGCGAGTAAAATTTACGTATATTTGTGAAAGGAAGATGGGCTAAGCTTCGATTCTTTTCCGTGAACGGTGTTTTATTAGCGTTGCACTCGGCGCATCAATACGGCGCTTTGTCAACCGTCTATAGCTATCCCGCGCTTTGTATTTGAATGCGGTGGCAGTCGATTCGATTCTTGAGCTATTTTACTTTCTCTTCCATTCCTTTCTCTCTCTCTCTCTCTCTCTCTCTCTCTCTTTCTCTCTCTTTCTCTTTCTCTCTATTTGGTCGATTTTCGGTATCGAGCGAGCACAACAATAGATCAAGTTCTTGTAAAGCTCCTCTTGTATTGTTTCGATACATCTTCACGCTGGAGATCTTCAAATAGTTGCGGTCGTGATTATGACGAAGCGTTTTATAAAGATGTTTGTTATGTTTTCGTGCACACGGATTTATGATAAATTAATAAGATACGTATGAGAGATTGGAAATATATGTTTATAAGCTTTCTTTTTTAAAACTATGAAAAAACAACTTGATATGCCAATACTTTATTTAGTCTCTCTTTCTTTGCTGCTTGAATTCTTGTAATTTGAAGGAAAAATAAAATTCAGTTAACAATTCGTTTTAACGATATATGTGTATATATATATATATATATATATATATATAAATCCTTTATGCCACAAACAGTAACTTTAAGAAAAAAAGCGATCAATCTATGTCGGTTTTAAAAAATATATCACTATAATTTTAGATTTGAAAACAACGTAATTTCATGTTACATTCTAGATATATATTTTTTAATGAAATGGATTAATATTAATTGTGAAAATAAATAAATATTATTAGAAAATAATTTGAAAACTAAAAAAATAAAAATATCTTAAACAATTTAAATAATTTGATAATTTGCAAAAGACTCAAGCCATGCCGTTAATTATCAAGAACCGCATAAAAATACGTCTTTTATTGATAAAAACTAAATATGTATATACAAAATATAGCGATACATATAAAATCATAAATGTACAAAGAGCGAATTTACCCGTACGAGCGTCGCTTAGCCGCTGGGTATTTTTGGGTACTATTGTAAACTTGACTCTCTACTGTTCGACGACACGCTGCTATATATCCCGATGCCTCTTGGCGATCGAGTTTTTATTATTAAAAAGTTGATGCTTTGTTTTAGAAGAAAATTAAACTCTATCGACGACTCGTTTAGAAGATATTTCACTTCTTTTTGTATTTATATTAGATAATGTTTAGAATTTTTTATTAACTAATTGCTTTTGAATAAATGGATAAACGCAATTTTTTTTTTTTTTTTTTTTTTTTTTAATCACAACCCAACATGTAGTCGATTCTTATAATAATGCCTTTCAAATCGATTTGATGACATTTAATTAAGATTTAATAATGTTACTTACACGATGCATTAAAAAATTATAAAAAAACTTATTAATATATATATATATATATATATATCTACGATACGAATATAATATATGTTTCAATGTTAATCAGTACTAGCATAATCTTCTTCATTAATTTAAGGATCGGATGCAATAAGATTAGCGCTCGAAAATGCATTAAAGTATTATCTATAATCATCGTAATTGAGTATTGATGGAATTAATTTTAAAAATATATTTTTTAAGGGATTACTGAATCATTAGCCTTTTGTATTTACACTTTTCTTTGTTCAATATTTTAACACAGTTTTTTTTTTTTAATATCTATTGAGTGGACATTAAACAAATATATTTTTTATTCGTAGTTTGTGTAATAATTTGTACCTTGTTTATTTGGAATAGCTTATCTTTTTTTTTTTTTTTTTATTATTATTATTATTATTTGATTACCGTTTTAATTATAACTATATAAGATAAGAATAAAATTAATCATTAAAGTAAAAGATATCGATTTTGTTATTAAATTTTACGTTAAAATCATATTTCTCAAAAAAAAATACATTTAAAGAAAGCATCTATAAATTTTTATAAATCCACTCGAAACTCTAATACAGAGAGAGAGAGAGAGAGAGAGAGAGAAAGAAAGTAAGTATATCTTTCTGTATCGTTCTGACCCATTAGTGCCTAGTAGTACTACTGTGTACCGAATAAATGTATCGTATACTTCCGTTTGATGACACATTTTACCAGGAGTTTTCATGCCACGTACAAAAATTGAAAGCATTGCGCAACGACTGTAGACATTTTAATGGTCCACATATCAATTTGTTTTTGTGATATGTACGCGTCATAAAGTAATCAATCTTACTAAAATTTTTATGCCTTTTCGTTTGTTAATAAAGACGAATATCGATTTATTTATAATAAAAAAAAAAAAAAAAAAAAAAAAAAACAAATTGATATTCGTCTGGCTTATTAAATGTTAAATATCTTCTGCATTGAAATTTAAACGAAACGGATAATTTATTAAACTAAAAAAATTTCGATTTAATTCTTCTATAACTTGGATTAAATATTATATTTTAAAAATTATCTTTTGATTATAGAAGCTTTATTTTTAAATCGTATTGAAAAACACTAGACCGTTGAATTGTTCTCAAAATTTTCCTCGACGAATTAAAAAGTTCAAAGTAAAATTATCCAAGAAAAAAGTTAATTCTTCTAAAGTAAACAAGAGGATACATAATCTAATGTTTTAAGATAACAAAATTTCGGTAATAGGTAGTAACTCCCCCGCTGTACCTCAATTAGTTAACTCGACATGGAAAGTTCCGCGTACGTAAGAGCATAAGCTCGCCTCCATTCCGGAGCCAGTATAGCGGACGTTCTCCTGAAATTAATCGAAGCTTAATCACTCTTCAGCGAAGTTGCCAAGAGTAAACGAAAGGAGCAATCAAGAACTCGCTATACGTGTACCTTTATATATATATATATATACATATGCAACACGCCGCAAAAGCACATCATTATCATAAGGGAAGTAAGTACACAGCTGGTAAACCTTAGGCCTGAATCCATCCCTGGTCTTATAAAGTCAAACGTGTTTATATATATATATATATATATATATATATATATATATATATATATACAAGCAATAATGCACGCAAGGGTAAACATCGCGCGAAAACATAAATCGATTCCAATCGATTCGTGATGCAAAAGAAACGAAACGAAATAGACAGAGTTAGCGCGCTGCTCACGGATTTTGACGCGACTCTCTCACCCTACCTCTACTGTTCTTTCTCTCACCTATTCTATTTAGCTCGGTGGGAGAAAGTGCGACACGCGTGAGTGCGCGCGCGACCTGTATTCGTTAATGGAATTCTCCGACGGACCGCGTGTGTTCCCGTATACATATACACATGTGTATATATAGCAACCTACTATCATTTCTTTTTTTTTTTTGTTTTTTTTTTTTTTTACTCAACTTCTCTATATCCTATCCCCTTATCCCCGTATTCCAACGTCTATACCTTCTTTAACCGCGATCTCTCGGTTTTTTGTTCTCTTTTTTTCTTTTATTCTTTTTTTTTATTTATTTATTTTTTTTTTTTTCGTCGCTATTTTATCAAATTGAAGGCATGTAGAAGCACCGAGGCGTGACACACCGACTAAAAACGCTTCGTACGCAAAGTTGATTCGTGTGGTTTTTCTTTTTCCTTTTTAATTTTTTTTTTTATTTTTTTTATTTTTTTTTTTTTGCGCACGGACACGTACTATATTCGTTACATAGTCGTGTAACGAGCGTCGGCGGTCGTGTCGGCTTTTTCGTTACCATTACCTCCCTCACCCTTTTCCTCCCTTCCCACATGTGTTATTATTACTATCTCGACAACTTTGACGGTGTTATTATTATTATTATTATTATTATTATTATTATTATTATTATTATTACTTGAATAGGCTTCTCGTACGCTTTCGGCCGAAAGTTCGTTGAAAAATTTTTACCACACTTGGACCGTTGCTCGAAAAGACTTGGCGCGTGAAATATTGTTATCCGTATGACACATCGTAGACAAAAAAAAAAGGGTACGGAATCGTACGGAGATATACTAGTAAAATTGAGCAAATCCTATATAGACTTTGTTCGGGATGTAAAAAAGAAGTAAACATAGCGCTTAATTTTCAAAGCCATCGAGAATAATAATTTATTCAACGTATAGAGCTTAACAAGCGCCAATTATAGGATTTAACTCCGTAAGATCTATTTCTGACCTAATGCAATATTCAAGACGAACCCGCGTAAACTGAGCGATTCAGAAGTAATCATCTTTCGCATGCATAATCAAAATACGTGACGTTAAAAATTAAACGTCCATAGTAAACGCGGATATTGTGATAAAAATTAGAAAAAATTTACATATTCTTTTAACGATTTAACGGATACGCGATCGGGTATATCGATGAAAAATTAATTCCACATCATGATTTTTATTGTTGACGTTAAATAAAATTGAATTGATTATTTTTTTTCTTTTTTTCAAATTTCGCTTCGATTTTAGTTATTGATTTATTTTCATTCATAATTAATATTTTGCACAGATTCATTTATTAAATTTTAAATTTTTAATAAAGAATACAATAACTGTTTGCATAAATTTTAAAATAGAATTGACTAAGTAAATTAAATTGGATTTAATAATAATAATTAAAATTTATTATGTTAAATATTTTAAAAATATGCCGTCTCCGTTCGTTCAAATGAATAATGAGAGAAATTTGTTGAGGATAATTAAATTTATTTAAATTAAGTTATATATTAAACAAAACATTAAATCTAAAATTTTTAAATTTTAGCTCAACAATGCAAAATTTATTAATCTATTTTCTAAATAAAACTTAAATTTAAAAAAAAAAGAAAAAAAAAAGTGAAATGAGATTTCTAAATTTTAATTAAAATGATGAATTAATTTCAGAGCTATACGTAACCTGTAAATATTTGCAACACTACAATATAATTGACTATCGAACGACTTTTTATAATCAATGATTAAAATTATATAAAATATTTTAATCGTAATTATTGTTTAGAAATAAATAATAATGAAAGTTTTCTATACTACAATAGCTTCAAATTATTCAATTTAAAAAATTTTTTTTTATTCAATCTTACTCTTCTGTGAAAAAATTTACAATTTTATTCACATGTACAATCAAGATTCTTGTATGTATACATCTACACGCAGTTGGCACAGTTCAATTTCCTAGTGTACACGTTTAAGCATGTACACGCAAATCGCGCGCGCTAATGCAAACTCGATGCAGCGATATTTTTTTTTTAACGCAGTATTAATACTATAAATAATTTACAAAAGTTTTTTTTTATTCGATAAATCTCTTATTTTTTCTTCAATTTTTATCAAAAATTAATTGTATTACACATTAATATATATATATATATATATATTGTCTTTTAAAAAATAGTTTAATTTTATACCGTTAACCCTATGTTAGCTTTGAATTTCTCTAGTCTTAAATTTAAGTAAAGTCGGACAATTTGAAGCCATCGATGCATTTTGAATGGACGAAACGCTGTAACACAATATACTTCTTTCTCATTAAGTAATGGTTCAATTATTTTTATTTATTCCCCCCTTTGTTTTAGATACTATTGGATATATTTTAACGAAAGCATTTATTGATTAAATTATTTTAATCAAATGAATCAAAAAAATTACTTTTTTTAAATACTTTTTATTTAAAAAAAAAAAAAAAAAAAACGATTAATTATAAAATTGAAAAATTTACTTTTTTTTGTAAATAAAATAATTATTTTATCAATTGAATCAATCACCTTTAACTGTGTAAAGTAAATTTTTTTTATATTTTAGTATAAAAATAAAAACTATTTTATTTTCAATAAAAGCATGCATAAAATAAACTGTTTAAAGGATAAAAGTAAAATCTGAACTCCACCCCAAAGTACTTATAACTTTGATATAAAAGTTATTAACTTATTGATAATCACCCTTTGAAATAATTTAAAAACTTTTTAATTAGACTCAATAAATCTATTCTACATTTTTCAAATACAACAAATTGCATTATTATGTATAAATTTCTTTGTTTTTTTTTTTTTTTTTTTTTTTTTTTTGATTCAGAACTTAAGAACAAGTGTCATGAATTATTACAATCACAATAAGCAAGTTAACAAAAACAAACAAATAAGTTTAAACGATAATTGAAAGATGAGTTTGAGTATTGAGAGCTGTATATTCTGTGTAGGATAGTATTATGTAATCGAGAATATGACAGATAATGTAATCATGTACATCAACATCTCAGTCCTTATTTTCACATTTTGGCATTTTTAAATTATTTGCTTATCAATGTACATAAGGAAATAGTCGTTAATGACTCAATTGTTTGTAAAAACTTGCGCTTTAACATTTAATCATTTTTACATTTGATCATTTGATTATTTATGATATAATATGCGCTTCATTTAAAATTAACGTTATCACAATTATCGCGAAAATTATATAAACACACATATTTACACGAAAGCGTAAAATGCTTTTGTTTAGGTTAAACATTTTTTCTCTTCGTTACACAAGCATTTTGCAAAGGAATTGTCTTTTATTTTAATCCTCAATGTGTACCGAAATAAATTCACCCGCGTATTAATATAATTTTACGCTAATATATGTAGATCACACAAAATTAGTAAGCTTGTTTAATTATGCAAACCGATATAACTTACTTTTGTTATAATAACTGCAGAGAAGCAAACAATTATCAAATGTTTACGCGTGCGATGTTAGAGTGTGGGACTCGCGTAGAGATTGTAAAATATTCTTGAATAGGTATTTGTTTGCCTATTGTCTAAATTATTTGAATATCTTCAGTTAATTATGAAAAAATATGTCAAATGTATACTGGTAAAATATATTATAGCTTTCATTTCAAACTTAAATAACATAATTATAAAAATGCATTCATATTACGGAAAGCTTTGTACTTCTTAATTCCATGGTTGTTCAATGTCAGTAGGATTATGCGTGAACATTTTTTTAGCTTTTATTTTAAATTTTTAAACAAATGTATTACCTAAAAAAACTATTTTTTATAGTTTCAATTAATATTTTTTACAAATTTTAATAAATACTTAAACATGCAAAGTAATAACGAAATTATAAACGTACATATTAAGCATTTGACTTTATAAACTAATCATTAATAATTTACTTGAAAATAAATTTTTTGTCAATATTTTACGCAAAAGAAATTATAGAATCACATATAATTAATAAAATCCAGCGAATTTTAATTTTTAGATAAAAATAAAGTAATGTATAAAAAATTATTGCCAAAAAAAATAAAGCAATTCTCGAAGCAAGTAATGTTTATTGCACGTTTTAAATTATTTTTTCACCTCATAAAAATAAAAACCTGATAAAGAATCTAGAATTAAAAATTGTTTTTTTTTTTTTTTTTCAATGAACATAAAATAAATGCAATTATATTTTTAATCGTCATCCATTATTTTTTCATTAATGTATTCACGTGTACAGTATTGCAAAGGTATATTATGAATTTCATTTTATTAATTTAATAAATGCCAATCTAAACAATATAAACTTAATTTAACTAATTTTTCAAATTGACAGATATTTATATTTATCATTCAATGAAATGAAATGTGACGAATAAATATTTCAAATTCATTGTATGTACATACTCTAAAATTGATGCTGTTAAATACAGCTTAATTTATGGCTTTCATTAAATTTTATAAAATATTATCATAAATAAACTTTTAGAATAAAAAAAAAAAAAAAAAAAAAAAAAAAAAAAAACATCAAATGCCAATTACATTGTAAATGATTGAATTTACATAAGTCATACATTGCTTTATTAACATGTACGGGGAATATTCGAGGATGGATGAAATTTTGAAACACTTGAGGCCATATCCATCTCATGTACGTTGTACATCTAAATTAACGAGTGTACCAACAAGGATATATATATATATATATATACATCAATTACTATAATCTGTTGAAATGGTTGCTCTGCATCGGTCGCTTGTAAATTTGGCATTTGCTTCTAGATTTTAGCTACGGTCGACTAATAAACACTGTCATAACGATGATCCACATTTAGTGCGTCAATTTATTTGTACATGAAAATGCTTTTTTAATAGAGATATTTGTAAGATGTACCGAAGATCGTGTTTAACAAAGCTCGATTATTTTAGCAGTTATTAATAATACAAGTTTTCAAGATGATTTTTCGTGCATCTGCATGAAGTAGTAAGATTATTTTTAAAAACTTATTTAAATTATTTAAAAAAACTTTTATTTTATCTGTTTTGTATATATATTTAATTCCATTTGCTCTTTTTTTAATTTCTTATCAAAGACCGTATTTTCTGATATGAATGATTATTTTTTTATATGAACACAAATATCATGACTTTATACTTTACCTTAGATTTATTTCAAATTTTTCTATAATTTTATATTATGCAATCAATGATAAAATTTTAATGTTTTTTAAATTTTTTTATTACCAAGGCTCTACTATCCGTCCGTTTATCTGTCAGGGGACTGTATCTTTAGAACCATAATATAGGTAGACATTTAAAATTTTCATAAAATACATTTCACAAAGGCCTCTATCACGACAAATAGTAAAAAAATCTTCAGATCTTAAATATATGCATTTTTTATTTTTATTAAAAAATATTAGGTTTTTTTTTTTTTTTTTTTTTTTTTGAAATATATACTTTTATTAGAAAATTGAAAAATAAAAAATTTCCATGAAATATATAAAGTACCTTATCGGAAATTAAATTTTATTTGATATTTCTTAAATAACGTAATACATTATTACCCATAAATTTTTTTAATTATAAAAAATTATAAATTATTTTATCTTATCATCTCTAACTTTGATAAAATATTATTTTATTTGTTCATCTATTTATTGACTAGTAGAATACACATTTCCAAAGTTATTTGTAAATCTAGGTAAATTATTCGACATTTCTCTGTCCCATTACTTTATTCAATTTAGATTGAGCTTGTGCGGATCGTAATCTGTCGTTACCATTACGATGTTATCCATGCTTAATAGACATTGGATATTATAAAGTACCATTCAGCATACTATTAAAACATTAAATATCCTGCCGTCTGACGAATCATAATTTCAAAAGCAACGTTACCATTTCTTTTTTTTTTTTTTTTTAATTTATTCAATGACCTTAGTATAAATATTTTTTTTGAATATTTTTGTTTAAGTTTGTAATGATTCATTTACTCGTTATTAAATTATAAAATCAAAAATAATCTAAGTATAACATATAAAGACATTCTTGAATTAACTTACTTTTCAATTTATTTAACAATAATCTATATTTTTCAACACATATATTTTATATAGATATACTTGAAAATTCAAAAATTAAAATAAATTATTAAAAATATAATTGATGTCATGAAACAATATATAGGATATTTATAAAATAAGAACTTTTAAAACTTTGCATTTCTAAGTAAAGAACATATTTAAATTATTTCAATTAATTAATTTTAAAAAACAATAACATAATGAAATTTAATATTTTTTTTAATATTTTCAAAACAAATAAAGTAATGCAAAATTTTAATTTTTTTAATAAAATAAATCATTAATTTCATAAAAGGCTCGAAAAATTTACTGCATTCACATTCACATTCATACATGTATCTTTTCTTCTTTAAACGCTGCAATATACTTGATGCCACAATTGACTTTAAGACTTAGATAAATTAGAAAATTTTTTACTTTAAGTTTAAAAATAAATTATAGCTTCTATTAATTGCTAATGTTTACTGCTAACGTTATTTTAATATTAAAGAAAAATTGATATGTTATTGCACTTCTTAATAACAGATTATTTTTTAAGTATTTTAAATTATTTTAATTGATATACTTTGTAATACGAGGGAATTGAAATATCAATTATATTAATGACTTTTGAAAAAAATGTGCACTGTTTAGTATATACATATACTAGAATTTAGACCATAAATATTTATATACAAAACATTTTTAAATCTCAACAAAAATATGTTTAAAATACAATCTTTCAATAATTTATGTCATCTAAAACTTATTTAGAAAGAATATAAATTATAATACCACTAAATTGCTGCATAATCAAATACAATGTGGTCATAATAGAATGTAATGAATAATCAAGTAATAAAAAAAATATTTAGTTCAATAAAGTCAGCTAAAAAATACTTTTAAAACACACCTGTTATAATAAAGTATATCAAAAGCTTTTCATTTTATTAAAAAAAAAATAATTTTTAGGCAGAAAAATATTATTTTGTTAATAAAGATTGTATCTAAAATATAATGTTCCAAATTTTATAAATCTTTCAATCTTTTAGTAAATTCAAGTGTTAAATGCACAAGAGTTTTATTTAAATAAAACTATAATTTATTTACAAATTTGGCATCAAAAACTATCATAAAATACCACAAATTGATATACCTTTTCATTTCCAATTATTTAAGTAAAACTTATATCTCGCAACGTACATACAATAAAGCTACGCTACGCAACAACTCCTATAAAAGTTATAGATTTCGATTGTAATTTATGTAAAGTTTAAGGGAATAGGGCAAGGGCAGCTGATGTATTTTTTTCTTCATATCGGTCGAAACCGTATTTGTAACAGCGTAATGACCCGTAGAAAGAGTTTCATTCGTTTGGGCTCTTTTCAAAGGACTACGCTTATAACTAGACTCTCGTTTGTTACGGCTCCTATGACTGCTGTTATTGTGATTACTGGATGAAGTAGTGGAAGTACTGCTACGCTTGTGCTTGACAGGAGTAACGTTTGAAAAATCGGAATTAGAGCTCAAGCTCTCTTCATCGTTACCTGTGTTACACACTTCTACAACTATTCCACCGTATGTATATCCTTGATTTGACTGTTTTTGCGATGGAGAACGTGGAAGTTTATTTGCATCACCGTTACGATCTTCCTCTTCTTCACTTTCACTCATATTTGAATACGCCGACACAGCTGCGGTGAAAAAAAATTTTATAATATTAATAATATTTTTATATTTATTACATTTCATTTTGTTAAAGTGGCCACTTAAAATATTATTTTTAAATTTCAATGATAATCTTTAGAAAATCTACTTTAACGCCGAATAAAATGTATTCTACAATACCAATGATGTTTTTTGAATGTTTCTGTTATACTAAATATAAGCTTACATATTGTACGAAAAATATTATGCACATATTCAATATAAATTTTATCTAATACAAAAAGTAGATCTAATTATAATAACATTATCGACATTTTTTAAAATATATATACTGATAATTCGAAAATATTATCAATCAATTATCAAAATTTAATTTTAAAATATAATGTTAATTTTTTAAATATCAATCGCTGTTAAAATTAGAAGTATTAAATAAATTATATATTATATCAAATCCATAAATTATACTTAAATTTATATTTATAATTAAAATAAATCATAAATCAAAATTTAAATTAATTTATGTTATCATAATTTTATATTTACTAACTTTTTTTTTATAAATAATATTATATTTAATATTCATATAAAGACACATTCTTACCAGTAGTTCCTTTTGGTCTTTCGTCAAATTTTTCCCTATTATCATCTAGATTATTGCTCTCTGAATGTGATTTTTCACATGTTGAATCTGAACTGCTCTCAAAATCTCTCCTTTCTCTTTTACTACTTGGATTTGTATCACAACGTGTATCTTCTTCCACACTATGTGATTCTTCTTCATCAGAAGGCCTATTAATAACTTCATCTTCAGTATCATCACTTTCCGACAAATGAGACAATAATTCTAAAAACTGCAAATCTGTACTCGATGGTATGGCCGAGACATCAGTTATATAATTAAAAATATTAATCTCATCATTTAGAATGATAGATTGATGTAAAGTTTGATACGATAGACTTGGTCGATTTCGCTCCGATGTTATAGGTTTGGGTAACTTATATTTCAGTATATTATTCCAGTATTCTAGCCGGACACTCAGTCGTAATAGAAATCGGATTTTTTTGCGGCACAACTCTTGAAGGGAGAGTGGATTTAAATTAGCTGAAAGTAAATTCAATATTTTTAGTTATTTAGTACTTTAAGTTTTATCAATAGTTTAGTTTTTAAAAATATTGATGAATTATTTTTGTTTAGTTTTTTTTTCAGATTAATGAATACTTAATTTATTTCATACTATAAAAAATATAATAAAAATTAATTTTATTGAAATATTCATAAGAAACCTTATGTAGCTTACGTAAATGACTGACTGTTTCATTTGAAGCCGGTATTATTAAATTGGTAAATGATACTGGCAGAATAATTCTTCTTTCCCACAAATTTGGTAACATTCGTTTAAGTCTAACTAAATGATCTTTGTAAGGCATGACTAAGATGCCACAATCTTTAACAAAATTTTGTATTAATGCTACATGTGTTCCTGGACAAGTTGCACCACAGTAAACTCTATCGTATTCTCTTTCAGAAACTACACTTAAACAATTGCCTGTCAAATGAAATTTTTTATTATGAAAATAATAATTTCTTTATTATTCATAATATCTAGTTACATTTACCTTGTACAAAAACAGGTTCACAAAAATCAAATTCATCCAAAGCAAGTGACCTTTGTTTAAATTCATCAAGCCGATCGTAAGAATATCTAACACAATCACTATAAAGCTCTATACCATGATTTGTGCCCCTTTGAGCTATTTATAAAATATCATATATTAAAATATATGAAAATATAACATTTTACAGAGCATTAATCAAATTGTTTTCTACTATTTGTAAATTATTTTGTGCATTTTTTATACATCATCCCATTTGAAACACAATATTTTTTAAGTTAATCCCCAAAAACAAATGTTTTTTTTCTTGTTTATGATAAGCACACATTTTATGTATTGACTTTTTAAATCTTAAATAATTTAAAATTTTAAAAGATACATTTGTTATACTTATTTGATAATAAAAAAACTAAAAAGTATTTAGAAAGATTGAAAGAAATATTTACATATATTTTAGATGTATAAAGAGCTTACTTAATATCAAGCCTGCTATTGTATTAAGATAGCCAGTTCCAGATCCAAGGTTTAAAAAACTTAATCCAGGTTTCAGTGCAAGTTCTTCTATAACTTTACAATAGATACTAGGTGCCGACAAATGTATATTGCCATGCTTCCAAGCAGAATCTTTGTAAGCATTTTTCCTATGAGATGAGAGAAAATAATCACCTCTATCAACAGCTCTAAAAACTTGTTCAATTTTTTTTGATTTTATGTAACCAGATTCTACAAGATGGTCTATGAGTTCATCGTTATCTTGCCCACAACTGAATGCAGTATACATTATGAATAAAATACACCATCTACCAAATTTTAATCAAATAACAAATTTAGTTATTTGATATTGAATAAACTCGATTATTCATACCTAAATATAAAAAACATATATAAGTAAATATATGTATTCATGAAAATTTATTGTGCCATAATTTAAATTATAAAATTTTATAATAACTTAAAAATGTAATCAATAAACAGACAATTTCACATGTTTTAAACACAAATTTACTTTTTTCATAATTACAAAAATAAATAACTTAACTTTTCATGTATAATTAAAATAAATATTCCTCTTTTATGATTTAATTATTTATAAAATAAAATATTCATTTATATATCAAATAAAAATTATTGTATGCATTATATACATAAAAAAATATATTAAATAAAATATTTCTTTAAAAATATATATATTAGACAAAAACACATTATGTTGATTAATTAACAGTTAAATAATAAACACATCGTAAAAGAATTTAATAATTCTTTGTTTGAAACTATTTTTTCCATAAATAAAAACTTTGCACCAATTATCATTAATAGAATTTCAGGTATTTATGGAATTGCATATTTATATTTACATTTTCGTTATGCAATGTAACACATTTCGCCATTAGATGGTGTTACAAAAACTGTCTCATATTCAATGAGATATATTAAACCCGCTACTCTGTTGTGAGTTATATAAATGACGCAGTTAATCTGCATATAAAACATACGACGAGGCTAGAAAAACAACTCCAGCGTAACATAACTCTTTAAAAATAAATCGATACACTTATATGCATAACCAAAAATTGAGTCTTAAAATCCAGTTAGCATTAGAGTCGATTAAAGAAAAAATGGTACAACCATATTATATCTATTATAAAAATAATCTTTCGTATTACAGAGATTTTTCAAAAGAAAGATTATTGAATTTGTTATTGTTGTTGTTGATGTCGCCATCGCTTTAGTCATTTCTTTCGATAAATCACGAATGCGCGAAGAAAGAGAAAGAGAGAGTGGATCCGCTGATAATCTCAGTGCTGTTGAACTTTGCTCTCTCTTCAGTTCTTCAAAATGACAATATGACGCGAAATTAATTGAATTTATGCGCATCATCACAACTCCACGAAAGCAACTCTTGGGATTATGATTTTTTTTTGTATAAATGGTGAAGAGCAATCCGTTGCACTAGACAAACTCTCTGCCCTGCTTTTTGTTTCCATCCGAGTCTAAGAAATACGCTGCGTTCTTCAATATACTATCTTTCTCTTTTTGACTTGTCAACTGACAGTTGAGTTATACCAACGAATATAGATAGACGCTTATAGAAGAAGCGTCACATTTTAATATTATGTTCCCTAAAAACGGGTAACCGAAGAGATAATTGAGGAACCCGGCGCATAGACAGCGCCACTTTTAAATATATATATAGATATACAAGCATATCGCGGGTAACTCTTAGGTAACCTAAAGAAAAATGCTGATTGATTTGAATGAAGCACACGTTAACTTAGTTCCCCGATATATATATAAATATACAAATATATTGCGGGTAACCCCTGGGCAATGGAAAGAAAAATGCAATTTTTCATTTATTTTAGAAGAAAATTTAATATAATGTATCGAAAATAAAGTTACATTAATAAATATCATATTTTTTAATATTTATAATATTTTATTGACAAAGACAAGTATTATTAATTTATGATAAAGTTGGTTTAAAAGATATATAAATATATCGTGGGTAACTCCTGGGTTACCGAAAGAAAAATGCAATTTTTAAATCATTTTAGAAAAAAATGTAGTATAATGTATCGTAAAATAATGTTGCATTAATAATTATCATATTTTTCTATATGAAACATTGTTTATTTACAAAAAAATTCGTTATTAATTTACGATGAAGATCAGCTGTTTGGTTCGAATGAAGCGCGTATAAACTTAATTCTCCTGTGTGTATATATATATTAAAATTATTTTTAATATTAAAATAATAGTTTAATGCAACATTATTTTAAATTTTCTTATAAAAAAATTATAAAATTACATTTTTCTTTAACACTTTGCTGACCGACAATTTTACACAGAAATTATGTCATGTCACCGGCTATTTTTTGTAATTGAATATGAAAGTAAAACGTTTTAAATGATTGAAATTTTTTGAATTTTACTAAAATGTGAATAAAAACCTAAATACCAAAAGTAAAAATTACTTTTGGTATTTAGGTTTTTATTTATTTTATTTTATTTTTTAAAAAATACGATAAGTAATTTTTGGTTATAAAGCGGACACGACTAAACAAGATACGCCAAGTTATTGCAATATTTTATATCGCCCTTGGTGTCATAAATTGAAATAGATAATGCAAGTGCAATGACGAGTTAACTCGTCACTGGTCAACAACGTTTGGACATAGAAAGACGAGTTAACTCATCACCGGTCAGCAAAGTGTTAAGATACTCATGAGTTACCCATGCAATGTTTATTGCATTATTACCCATGTAATGTTCATTGCATTATTGTCCATGCAATGTTTTAGAATGACTGGTAACGCTTTCGAACATCCACTATTCTCCCTTTATAGCATGCAATACTAATACTAAGGGTTTAAAAATCCTTAAGCCTGCAATTGAACGTTTGCGGGAAAATCCCAAGGGAAAAAAGGGTAATAAAAACCCTATCAAAAAATATATTTAAAAGAAAACGCGCTGTGAAAACTTCGGTATATAAAGAGGGAAAAAATTAATTTTAGCCACACTTACTTCTGAATTTCCGCACCGACATAGTAAAAAAAACCTTTCGCAGAAGCCACCCGCGCTAGTTTCGGAAAATAGACGCAAAGGGCATTTTTTAACCCACGATTAAAACCGCAAGTTATGTGTGTTGTGATATCCGCAAATAGTTTTAAGTAAATTTTATTTTTAGTTAATAGTTTAAAATAGTTACGGTGGAGTTCTTTAGAATTTTTTACATTCATCATGCCGTCTCCTCGTCAACTTTGTAGTTATGAAGGCTGTCAAAATACTAAAAAAAAAAGATTCTTCTATGACCTTTTCATCGTTTTCCGAAAGATGCAATAAGGTATATAAGAATTTTTAATATTCTGCGCGATCGATATTTTTATTTTTATTTTATCATTTATTTACGTCCAATTTGTTACGAGCTTGCAAGCAAATTCCAGCACAAAACCTTGCGCTAGCATTTTAATTTTTTTCGTGGAAATTAAATTTTACCATCTTTTTTACCCTGGGATTTTTAAATTAATAGATTCATTTTCTATATGAATCTTCTTATAATAAAATATCAGCGCATCACAATATTTATTTGATAATTAATTATTAAATATCTTTTGACAAATCAAATAGCAGAAATATTGTGAAACTGAATTACATATTGCAAAATGAATTGAATAATGTACAACATGATATAAAGAAAAAACACTGACTATATGAATAGTCACTTTCGTATACTAAAAATTAGCTTTGTGCATTATCTTTTTTCATTAAAAAAATAAAAAATTTATAAAAAATAAAAAAATAAAATAAATCATATTCGCTTTAATGAATGTTATATGCATAACTATTGCTCTTAAATAAAAAGTTAACAGTAATTGTTAGTGTTCTTACTACTATATATTTTTATTTACTCTTCTCGTTTACTATAATTTTTTCTATAAGTATTAATATATAATAATATTCCATAATAAATATTACATATTAATATTGTATAATATATGTACACACTTTGCAGTATATTTGTATAACATGTGTACTATTTTATTCACATATGTTAACTATTATTTATTGTATATGTAACGATTTCATACATTTATATGTTTTATATGACTATCAAA
This sequence comes from Chalcis sispes, assembly GCA_949987625.1. Lineage (NCBI taxonomy): Eukaryota > Metazoa > Arthropoda > Insecta > Hymenoptera > Chalcididae > Chalcis > Chalcis sispes. Next base: position 60,189,195 of record OX465095.1, read on the forward strand.
TAATTTTTTTCTCTTTCTTGCCTCATTCTTCTAAATGGAATGAGGGCATGTAGTTTTTTGCTTCTACTGGTGTTCCGATACACTCATTATCTACGCTGTCGAAAAAGATTGCATTCTGAACGTTGGTCTTCACGTGGTTGCCCTTTGAATTCCAAAAAGTATGTCCAAAATGTAATTTTTCGGATTTTAAAGAGTGTGTAGGGCTACAGGCGAAGGAACCACGTTTTCGTTTATCAATGATTATATAAATTCAGTCAACACAGTTTTATATACTTTTGTCATGCCATAATATTATATATTTGCTATACGCACTAGAATAGTACAAACAAAAATTGTTTGTACAGAAAAAAATACATATACATTGTATAAGCAATTTTTTTTTATTGCAACTATTTCTTTACAACTCTGAGAAATTAAAAATTTTTTTTATTTTTTCAATTCTGATATATATTTTCGAAATTTTGAATTTACATATGTAAACAATTGGCAGTGTCAACTTCTGATTTAACAATGAAAATACTCTTGTACTTAAAAAAAAATTTTTTAAAAGCTTTTATTTAACTTAAAATGTTACTTTTTTTAGATCAAACTAAATTACAACTGCGGTTGCAAACTGAATTAGAACCTCTTACGAAATTTTAAATTTTATATATTGGTTCAGTTTTAATGATAATGCATTTTCAAAAGCTTTTATTTAAATTGCAATGTTTAAAAGCTTTTATTTAATCGTCGTTTAATACTCTTATCCAAGCTAAAACAAACATTGTTTTTCAGTTTTTAAAACGTCTTTGACTACAAGTTAATATAAAAAGAATTTGTTTTAAAAAGGCTCATATTTAAATTTAATTGTAATCCTATTCTCGTTTTATGTATTCAATTGAAGTTACCTTTCAAGTTTCAATAATGCTTATAATTTTACCGACCATTATATAGACGAAATTTCAAAAAGAGTTTCTATTGTAGTTTTATTATTTCACATCATTATATGAATAATTTTAGTATCGATAATGTAATCGAGGTTCAATAAACTAACAAAATTTATATACTAATAATTAAACTTTGTTTATTGTATATAATTGATATTATCTTTTTTATTGTAAGTTAAATGCTGATAAAAATCATACAAATTCATTAATGAATCACTAAAATTCACTAGTAAATCAGTGAAAATTCTTGCTACTAAAAAATAAATCAGAAACTACAACCATCATGAAATTGCGCTAGCTTACAAGTGAAATTCACTGAGTAATTACGTCATCATTATCAATCATTAAGGCCACTGTCAGAATAAGTAAGTTTTAATGTAAATCATTAAAATTCTTTTGGTTCACATTAAAAGAATGATGATATCAATTCTTTCATAATATTATATGTTCATAGTGTTTAATGTTAAAAATTTTATTTTTATAATTTTTAACGTTAACTTTATAAAAAATCTGCATATCAGTATATGAATCATCAATAAATGAATCATATTTTTTATTTAAAAAAAAAAATTGTTAATAAAACTTTTTTATAAATATATATTATTAATTAATTTTTTTTACTTCAAATTATACAATTAGATATTTCATTGAAACTCAATATCAAAAGTTAATATAATCTTGTAACAGCATGTAAGAGCAGCTGATGTCTGGCTCATCGAATTATAGCTTTAATACTTTTTTCTCGCGGAGATACTGATTGCGCCACCTAAAGATCACCTACGAACTAACCGGTTTTGAGTACATCTTGCCCCTATGTAAATAGTCTTCTATAGATCGTTAGTTATACTTTTGTCTCATATAGTCGAACATTTACATACACAATACCGTGTTACGTTTCTTTGGCTTAGAGGGAAAAGTGAGTTTGCTTTTCGTTCGAAGTTGAAAAAGGTGAAAGGAAATTTTTGCGCTCTCTAATAGTAATGTGTGCAGTTTAATAGAACTTTTGACATGCGCACTTGTCCATTCTAAAAAAACTGGAGCATCTGCATATAATAATAGATTATTTATAGTTATTTTATCATATAAAGCTAATATCTAGCAAAATTTTGAAGATTTTCTTAATGTAAAAATATATGTAAAATAAAAAAATTTAATTTGTTATCAATTAAATGTCTTATTAATTATTTTTTAATACATACATAATTTGTTTAATCTTCAAATGTTTTTGATGTTTATGATTGAATTCTAAGATAACCTATAATTTATACTCATTTAATTTTTATAATTTAGTACACTTATGTTTGATATGTTGATTAGGTACCAATTACGAATTAAATGATTTTAATTTAAATATATACTAATAAAAATTATAAAAAACCGATAAAAATTGTTAACATAATTATATATAATAAGATAATAAATTCGTTAAAAGTTAAAATACTATCGTCTGATGAGAAGTAAATTACAAATATTAAATTAATATAATTTACGTGAAACTTATATTAATGGAATATTTATGCATACTGTGAATTGATTAAATTCTAATTACAAAAATATTTTTTCAATTTTATTCAAAATTAATTTATTGAAATTTGTTACTAGAAAAATTAATAATTTCAATTCTTAATTCAAAAGAAATTGTCATAAAAATAATTTTTAAGAGAATATTTTAAATCAATTTTAATGCAGAATTTAATAAAAGATTATCATAAAATTATAAGCAGTATAAATTAGATTACAAATTTAAAATTTAGCGCCTTGCGCTTGCGTAAAACGTTTTATGCGCAATTAGATTCAGGCACCAACTACAAAAACCAATACGTCTTCGATCAAAACACTACTGATTAATTCTTACAATCTTTAATAAATAAGAACTAAAAGTACAATGAATTGAAAAAAATATTTAATTTTTTAAATGATGGTAAATTTTATTTTCAAAGTCTACCAAATATTTGCATTAAATAAGGCATTTATTAGAGTTACTATAGTAGTTTAGGATTCAATTATTACATCACAGTTAAATAATAAATATTAGACATGTGATTTGCAATGTAAAAGAATGGCATTGTAAATACAATCATTGTACTTCCAACTCTTTAATAAATTGTAATATTAAACTCTTAATTGAACTATTAACTGGATTAAGAGGAATGTATTGATATTTCTTTGTTATGGGATGTATTGATTAAAGGTCTTTGTACAATCCTGAAACATGCAATTTCCATTTAATTTCTATGCACGTTGAAAATCTATTATCTGACCAATTGAAAAAACTTATAAAATTTATTACTTTACTTTTATGAGTTGTTAAAAATAAATACAAAATAACACTAAAATTTATATTTGTGTTACTATAACAGACATTTCAGCGATTTAAATTAAAATATAATGTTTGATAAATAAAATTATTGATTCCAAATATTAAAATTATGGTTAATTCATTCCTTAAAAATAGGAATTTTGAAATTGTTTTGTCTACATTTGAAAACTACAGTTTTCAACTTATTTTAAATAATTGTATTTTTACTTATAATTTTTTAAATAATTTTATAAATTCAATGTTATTATTATACATGAACAAATCCTGTGAAAAAAGTTTTAATACAATTGTTGACAAAAATCTATATTATAACAACTTTAGGAACAATATTGAGAGAATAACAGCAACAATTTAAGAAAAATCTATGCAATCAATATATTTGAGGAAACTTTGCTTATAAGTTACTAAATCAATAAACTCTTACGTCATTACAAAAAAGCTTCATATCAAATAATTTTGTAAATACGCATAATTTGTAACAAAAGGTCGACAAATGTATATATATTGTGCGGGGGAGGGGACCATTTTATACGTTTGTAGGCTAACTTCACACAGATGCAAAAAATCTCCTAGGTACAATCTTTGCATCTTTCTCCCACTCGCAACAAGAATGAGCCAAGAAATCCCCGAAGCGCATGCGCAATTCGAATTTCGAGAGCAAACGTGCGCGCGGACGCGTGTATATGTCAGTACAGCGCATACACACATATATATACGCGCCAGAGAGCTGATGGCGACTGACAACTTTAAAACGTGAGTTTCATTGGCGGCGTCGAATACGTGTAAAAATCACCCCCAAAAATTGTAAAAAAATCTTAAATAACGAGTGAAAAGAAAAGCAACGTTTTAACGGTTTATTGTTGTTATCAAGCAGTGTATTCACATTTTTTTTTTAGTTTTTCACAAAGGGGAGCAAGTCTCGAGACAATCGTCTCGGTGTTGCTGCTACTGCTGCTGCATTTTTCGTCGGCTAAGTAGTGAGGCTACGCGGCGACCGGGTCGCAAGTATTCGGAATCTTTTTTTTATTAAAGAAACAGACGATTTGAGAGTTAATTGTTTATTCAAGAAAAATTACAAGATTCCTTACGTATCTTTATAATCACAGTAAGTAATTTTGAGCTTTTTAAATTACTTTATTTGATAAAAAACTTTATTCTTTAAAATTATAAAAAATTTGTAAATATTATGCAATTAATTTTTTTTTTTCTAAAAAGAAAGCGCATACATTTTTAAAAATTATTATATTTAAATATTAAAACATAGTTTATACGATTTTACTGAATTAATTTCAAAAATTATGTTAGACAACTTCAAAATATAAACTGATAAGTTAAACTTCTAGAAACAAGAAAAGTGCTTCAAGAATACGCTAGTAGTAAATAGTTAAATGCAACAAATTATTTCACAATTCATTTATTTTATTATGACAATTCGAGTACAAGTGGGTTACATTCTCCAAGATGACTCCTGGCTATTTTAAATGTGTATATATATATACACATATATTTCTATAATACAATTAAAATGCAATTGGTACACATTAATGATCATCGAGTTGATCTTTTAAATTTTTTTAGAAGTTCACACATGGAAAGGTATCACGCGTGCGTGTTTTGTACAAGTTTTTTCGCGAAAAAGGATTTTCACGAATGTGTGTGTGTATATATATATATATATATATCGGAAAAGACGTAGAGTAAAGAGCAGCGCGGGAGAAGGAAACGTATGTGTGTGCATGTGGTAGGATAGTAGGTGGGGATGAAAGTCGCCGGAACCTGTGAGTAGGCTTTTTTCGCGGTACTGTATCCATACAATGATTGCTAAAGAAGGGTTAAGATTGTTGCAACGTTAAAGTTTCAAAATTGAATGTATGTCGAAGTCAATATGTGTATAAAAATACAAAGGAAATTTTAGTTGTATAAAGATAAACAGTGTAAGGAAACATCATGTACAGATCTTTCTCAACATTTTCGAGTCATTTAGGTTAATAGATAAAATTAATATTGTTGAATTTTGGTATATTCCAATTCGGGAATATTTTCTTTTTTTTTTTTTTTTGTATAATTCTTAAAATATATATTAAAGTTAATACATATGTATTGTAGAAATGCTTTTGTTTTGTGAACATTATATTTATTTTGATAGTACTTTCAAAGTTTCGAATAACGCATTGAATTTAGCCAAGTCAATGAATTTGGTTTAATTTTATAAAGTATTTTTGTAGAACTAAATATATTATGAAATTTTTTATACATTTAATTCTGAATTTGGACTACTAATTTTTTAGTTACATGAATAATAACTTTATTATCTATAAGATATTTTTAATAAATTTTAGCTTCTTTAACACACGATAACATAAAATTGTTATTGGCCATTTTTACACGAATATTTGTGTATAAATGTGAGTAATTGTAAAAATTGATTGAAATTAAAATTTAAGACAGACGATTTTCGAACATTATTTAATGTTATCTATAGAGTATTTTAGTTATAACGCCATACTTTCGCAGCGTTTGGTCTTTCTAAGAAATTATTGATTTTAAATTTATGTATTGCAAAGTAAGCTTTTCATTTTTAAATTCTAAAGATATTTTAAAGTTAAAATTATACTTACAATGTAAATAGAGGTAATACAAATTCAGCTAGTAAACTTGTTGATCAAATTGTTTGATAACCGTCGATCAATATTTTATCCATTGATAACGATTTTAATAAGAAATTTTTTAATTTTAATATTACTAAATTTAAAAATGTTTTACAAATTTCTTGTCTAGCATCAATTGCAAATTAGATTTTTCATTTGGAGTTTGAGGTTAGAAAAAAAGTAGGTATAAATTGATAACAGTTTACTCGATTAAATAATATAAATATAAATTACCTGATAACATTTATTTTTCATAGTTTATTTTAATATTAAGATTTTTAATACAACGTGTCGACAAATTTTATTGAGTTCATTGAATCAAAAATTATTTTATTATTAATAAATTTTTATTGTTTTTGGTGTGAAAAATTTAATAATTTACATATTTATTAATAATATTATTGCATAAAGTTTACTTAATTATTCAATTTCTTATTACAAATTTGAACGTTATTTTCCAAAGATATTAATCTTTATTTTGTGTAATAAAATAAAATACAATTTAAATGTTTATTCACTCAGTAAGATGTAAATTAATTTGTGCGTTTGTTATTTTTTTTTATGAACGGCCAATAAATTCATAAATTGCCATAATAAAAAGCAATTTTCATTAATTTTTTTTACACATTTATCTTAAGATTCATGTAAATACGTTTTTAATCGTAAATATCAAAGTTTATTTGAGTCAGCTTTTGTAATCCATAACTATCCTTTCTCCAACATTCTACAGCCTGTATGCGTCATAATACATTTTTTCAAACTCATTTTAATGCGCAAATAAAACTTACAGTTAACATTTGTGCCGCGTAATTATATTACAAGTTTCAATCATTTTTGGTAAAAATTTTTCTTAAAACTTGTTACATCTAAAAAGAAAGGATACGATTTGTTATTCGCGCCTGACGACCTTGGGGAACCAAGCGCGCGCCGACGGATACATCGATCGTTTTTCGGGGAGGGGAAGATTCACCGGTCCATGATTGGTCGAACGATGCGGTAGTCGCAAGTTTCTTGGCTAATAGGTGCGTTACAGTCAGTACGGCGTCGTCTCATGAAAATAAACCTTATAAACTATTGTATAGTTTTGCCAATCACTTTTAGTTTTCCGCAAGTTTAGCTTAATTTTCGTGAAGTTAGAAACAAATTTTTTGATTCATTTGTAAGTAGAATTTTATTTTGATTCTATGCACGTTTTGCTAGATATATTTAAATATTATTCTTCAATTGTACATATAGTTGATAACACAAATAAATGAGAGTTAATTTTAATTTAAAAAGACATATACTTTATTGTATATGTTGACTGTGAATAGATTTACTTGATTTTTCTTTTATATTTTCATATAAAAATTGCATTTTTAAATTATTTTCATATTTTTATAGGTTACAATGAGTATTAATAGATCTTTGTTTAGAGAAATAAATATTGATAAAAATTAAAAAAGTATGTTAAAAAAGTAGTTTGATAAAAATTAAATTAATAATTAAATAAATAGAATAAGTATTAATTTTCTTTACGATATTTTTGTTACGTTATGTAACATTTTTAAAATTTTTTAACTTAAATTTATTTATTTATTTATTTTTTTTTTTTTTCATTTAACAATAAAAGTTTTGTACATATTTTAATAACACTATTTATTTACACCGGTATTACATTAAAATATGCATTAGCTATATAGATCAGATGTTAATGTATTTTCATAGTTTGTGAAACATAAAGTTACTATTTATTCGTTATTTTCTATGTAACATCTTTAACAATCTTTGATTATGAAAATAAAAAGCGGTAAACATTAATCTTCCTATTGCAATACAAATGCTTGCTGTGATTACTTAAATAATTTTTAGTATAGTTGAATATTTCAATATTTAAAAAATTAAGGGTTTCAAAAAAGGCAGTAATTGTTTGTCATAGTTTTCATTTCTGAAATACGCCATTACGAAGTACTCTCCGTTTATATGTACAAGCATATCTATTATTGAATTTCTTTGACTTGCATTCGATGTGGTGATGCCAGTACATTTTAATAAGGTTCTTCCTTTGTCAGCGCCATCTACATCAAACTTACCACAATGCGATTTCTATGGATCTCGTATGAGGTTATTATGATAAATTTATAATTATTATGTTTCATTGTTTCTTACGGTTTTTTTTATTATTTTAATTAAAAAAACTTTTGTGATTTTAAAATCAGATAATGCAATAAAAAATAGTTAATATATTAGATCAAAGAAGTTATAAATTAAAATAGTTTTTTACATGTTACTACTTATAAGATATATAATTTTACTTTATTTAAACTTTTAATATTTCTAGTTGAATTTCGTTAAATATAATAAATATGAAAATTGTATATAAGTTGTACAAGTTTTATTTTTTTTTAATTATGAAAATTCACGTAATTCGATACATGACATATTTATTATTTCAAACACTTGAAATTATTTCAAGAAATTAAAAAAAAATGTTAATTTTATTGTTACTAAAAATATCTCTGTGAATAAACACAATAATTAAGGTGGAAGGTATGATTTATTAGGCAAATAAAAATTTATTTGAATTTGCAATTACAATAAAAATTAAAAATAATAGCATCAAATTTCATATAAATTTAACAATAAATAATTTCAAGAATGATTTTTAATATTTAAAATTATTTATTTATTATTATGTTAGAAATGTTAGTTTATTAATATCAGTAAAAAAATTTAATTTTAATCTTATTAATGAATAATTGAATTTTAAATCTTTAAAAAGTATCTCTTTTTCATTTAAAAATAAATTTTTGAACTGTTCTTAATATTCAAATGTTATTCTTTATTTTTTTTTTTTTTTTTTTTTTTTTTTTTTATAAAAAAAAATGTACTGTTACAGTTGGAAACGTTTTATAATTTGGCGCGCTTTTACTGCGCATACATACGCATTCTAAATGTTCAACATCGGCAACGTTGCATTTAGCAACCAACACACGTGCGTTACTTACGTGCGTGTGAGATGCGGAATCAACGGTGTCGGTGTCCGCGCCTCGTCGTGTGTGGTTGTGCAGTTCTTTCTATGCGAAATATCGAAAAAAAAAAATAGCTCCAATTCATGTAGTGGATCTATCTTATTCTCAAATAGTATGAAATGCATTATAAAGTGACACAAAAATCGTTTAAAAGTTGTGCGAATCATTCGTAACAAATAAAGTTCATATACGGCCGCTCTTTACATTTCTCAACGTGAAATACTTAAGACGCGTGGTCGCGCTAGTTCTATGAATACAAACAGTAATTTTTGTGATACAACACGCGTGGTGTGTACGTTTTTTTCTTTTATCATTTATCTATTTATGAAAAGTGCCGTGTAAGCTCTAAAATATACACCTACGCGAGCTGAATCACTGTATTATACCGTAACATTCTAAATCCAACAATTCAAATAATCAGAATGTGTGAATGTGTACATGGAATGATAAGCTTTAAAAAATGAAGAAGATCTATGATTCAAAAAACGAATAAAAACATTTATCCAATTTTATTCTCGCACGCAAGGACTTGAGAAAATTCTACTATATTTCAGTGATATACGAATAACCGTGTGAGAGGAATTCTATAACTAGCGCGCTGCGGGTGGGGAGGGTTCAAAAATCCAGCAGCGCGGGAAAATTTAAATCGTGCGCTTTTTCCTTTTAGCCTTGTTTCCTGATAGTCGTGGTCTTTTCGCGTTCGTCACATTTTTATCACGCAGCGTGAAATATATATACGAACGTGAGGAAAAAGTAAAAGTTGCCATCGATGGGAGTATAAACTCGTGTTCCCTTTTCTCGTACAACTCGGGCTCCGCGTGTTGCGCCTACTGCGCGAACACTTGCCTCCTTCGTAAAGAGCGGGCGAATAGTGCGCGCGCGAAAGTCGATCGATTTTTCGCCTATGTCGTGGCCCCGTCTTACCAAAGGGCAGACATCTAAACCGTTCCAACTTTTTCTTGGATCGTAATATAATGTAACTATTTACGTTGACTAAAAAAACAATTATAATCTTGTAAGTTTATATTTGTTTTATGTAAACACTATATTTTTTAAATAAATCTTCACGCTCATGTAAAGGATATGATTAATTATCAATGCTCGAAGTAATTATCTATGGCTGTTGATAATTCTGCGCATTGGCATAATAATCTTTCTTTGTACGATTATTAGCATCTTTATTTTGTAAAATAAAAATATATAAAATTCTAATGAAAATTAGGTTTCAAAGCAATAATTTAAGTCAATTGATTTAAATTAAAATTTAATTTTAAAATTAAGTATCCGTTATAACAGTTGCAGTTGTAAATTTCGTTCAGTTTAGCAAATTTACAAATTAATAACGTTAAGTCCCGGCAATTGCTGAATCGCGCCCCTAGCATCCGCCTACTGTTCTTCTGGGTTCTTATCCTTAAATCAGCAGTGGAGGCAATGAAATTTGCAATCAAACAATAAGTGTGATACGTAAAATATTTCTTACGCAAATCAGAAATTAAGAAAAACGTCGAAAAACGATGTAGAATCAAAATGAGCGCAGAAGAACGTGTGTATCTGTGTTATATAACGATTATCGCAACCCGAATTATCGATTTTTAAGTTCGAACGAGCCTTCCCTCGCTCGTTGGATTCAATAATGTGGCTGGCAAGCTACTGGCGGCGCCTAGACTTCGTTAATGTACCTAATATGAAATCTCACTTGCCACAAGATAGAAACATTCAGATATCGCTTTAAATTCTATAATTTTCTATCTTGCATCTTAATTTTCAAATATTTTAGATAATATTTAATCAAATCAGTGATAATGATTGTAGAAGATTTTTAAAGATTAACTTCCTCGCTAAAAGTTTAATATTTATTTTTTGTATTTGATATTGACTAGATACTATGAATAATAAGTTGTTTATGTTGAAAGAATTTTGGGTCAGTTTGCGCAGGCTGAAGAATGACGTCATCAACATGCACTGATTGTTCATTGGTTAACAACTATTTTACGTCAACGTTTATTTGTTTTCAATTTACGTTTTGAAGTAATTATTACAAATGAATTTTATAAATAAACATAGTCTTACAAATAAAATGCATTGTCAAAGTTATTTCATAAAAATATTTTATTATGGGACATATGCTTTACCGTTGAAAATGAAAAAAAATAAGTAAATGTAAAATTTTCTTTGAGTAAAATAATAGAGGAAATAAAAGTATACTTATATGTAGATGCAAATATGTTTCTGAATTAGTTTTATTTTATTATAAATATAGAAAAACAAGTTTTAATAATTTGTTAAATGTATATTACTTTTTGCATTCATATTTTGTAAATTGAAGGTTATGAAAGCTTTTTGACTATTTTATTCATACAATTACGATATAAAATAGAAAAACAAAGATATCGTTTACATACCGTTTTAGAAATTAACGATGAATACAATTTAAACAAATGATATCGATACATATTCTTCTACTACATTTCGATATTTTAATGTACGTTTATAAATTCTAAACTGTGAGCTACTTATTATGTACCCATGAAACTTGATTGCGTAAAGTTTTCGCAATGAAAAATATTTTAACGTATTCAATGAAAAAATGCAAATATTTAGTATTTTAATCCTAACATACCCTGGTGGAAAATCGCATAATTTTGCTATAAAATTTTTGAGAGATTGTTAGAAGTTTTACAAACGATACGATGAATTAAGCATTCTTAAATTTTTTAAATTTTTATTTATAGAATGGAGGAGATCCTAGTCGACGATGCCAGTAATAAATGCGTGACGGAGACACCTGCCGCTGTAGTAAGCAGCAGCAGTAATTGTAGTAGTAGTAGCAGTGCCGCCTCTGTCTCTGCCGCCGCCGTCGCCGTGGACGATCCGTCGACTCGCGTGATGTCAATGTTGTACATTCAGCAGGGAAAGCTGCAGGCGAATCAGTCGAACAACAACAATAGTACGAGCCAGCCGCTCGTTCACGTAGTAAATAAGTCGCAGATTGCTGCTTTTAATCAGGTAAGATGAAAGTGTTTGCTTTTTTATTTTGTTTTTCATTTATACGCGGATGTATTTTCGTGCGCGCCCGGAAAGAGTGTATATTGTAAAAACACATACGAATGCACCTTAACGCGCGCAGCTCTATATGCGTGCTCCGTTACTGGTAAAATGGAACTCGTTCAGTTTTTCGGCAGTTATCAAGACACTATTTGATTTTTGATTATAAATAAGTAGATATAATTTCATATTAAGTTGCGTTGATAAAATTAACATAAAAATGTTGCAGCAATAATTTAAACAGTGTTATGTAAAATAATGTAAATGTAGAAAGTGTTATACTTTGTTCTTTTACAAGGCTATTATAATATTTTTTGCATTGACAAAAAAGTATTGAATTTAATTAATTTGCTGTTTTAATTAAATTTTTAAATATTTTTGTATAAAATTTTACAAAGTATGGAATACATGATGGTGTATAATTTATGTAACCCAATATATATATTTATTATTTCTTTAAAAGTTATCTTAATTATAATTTTTTATTTGCAATGCGTAAAATGATAATAGTTTTAATAATTTTAATATTTGAATGAATACAATCTTCATGTATTCTATGTTTATTAACCTAGTAAAACCTTTTTATGCGATTAATATTTGAATATTATTATTTTTATAATTAATATATGAAATTATATAATTAGAAAATTACATTATAATATTACTATATTAAAAGAAAAAAGTAATAAAAAAAGAAAAAAAATTTTACATGATGTATTTCAAATTTTTTACTACATTTAATATTTTTAAATCTTATACGAACTCAATAAGTTGTTATATTACTTTTATATTCAAAATTATTTATACAGATATTTTGTTTTTAATCGTTTTATTAGTTTATTTATTTATATATTAAAATAAGATTTATAACTTTTTGGTTACATCACTTAAAGAAATTGTGTATAATCAAGGTAATCTTACAATTGAATCATTCAAGTAGATTCCTTTTTAATTTGACATTTATAACATAATTATTAATAAAAATATATGTATAAAGTAATATTTATGTAATGTTGTATTGTATTTTTATAAATATCACGATTATATTATTATAAAATATTAATTAAATTGTTATCTTAATTATTGTATTACATAATATTATACAAAATAAATTATAATATTTTATGATTCAAAAATTATTCATATTGCATATATTAAAATCATTATCATATCATAAACATTAAAAACTTAATTTTATATAAAAAATAATATTTAACTGTGCATAAATTCTTTGACAGCTAATACCCCTAGTGCATCGATAAATATATTTATTTTTAATTTAAAAATAGTATTACTAGAATATTTTAGAAATAGTATACTATTTGTGACAATAACATCTTTTATTTACCTTTCTGTTACATAATATCTAATATCCTAGTATTTTTTGATAATATAAAATAATATTATTGAGATATTAAGAATATATAAGTTTAAAATATTTCAAATAAAGAGTTTACTTTTACTTCTAAATATATTAAATAAACAATATACAAAATTATTATTTTAGTTTTATAATTGTATAATGGTAATTTTATTTAATTTAGTTTTAAAAATAAAATTAGAAAGTACAAAATTCACAACATAATTGTATTTTTATTATTTATTAAATTACAATATAGTTTGAAAAACTTACTTTTAGTATGTTTTTTATTAGTATTCTATTTATATTTAAAATTTTATATTTGTTACAATAAATAAATATTATTTCTTATGAAAAAAAAATTTGTTTTATACAAACAGGAAATCAAATTCATAAGATTTTCAATTAAATGAAAATTAAACTTTAATTATATTAAAATTTTTAATTATATGTTAATTGAAAAGGTTTTAATTTTACTCATAGTTATAATAAATTCTAGAATATTATTTTTTTTTATAGATTGTACTACAAGGTCTCAATCAAGTCAACCAATCACAAATACAACAGCCTATTACTATTCGAAGGCAAGTAGGTACTGTGAATCCATCTCCTGTAACACAACAAGCACAGAAACACATTTTGGTAAGAAAGTCCAATGTATCTGGTGCACAGATAATGCCACTAAGTACTCCGCAAGAGAATCAGACTCATACTCAGACTGGTGGAAAATCTGGAATTGCTTATTTAGGAACCATTATTAAGCCCAAACCTCGAGAATCTGTTGTAATTCCTGCAGGTAAAAAAAAATTCATAAAATTAGTAAACAGTATAGAATTATTTCTGATAGTTATTAAATTCACATACATGTAAAATTATTTCTATGTATTCATAATTGACTTCCTAACAATTATTTTTTTATACTACAGTTTTAATCGCATTATAATAATAGTAATATATAAAATATTTATTTTTAGTCCAACATTAAATTAATAAATAGTATTTATTTTTTAATAGGACCAATAAATACTACACAAATTTCAAAACCAAAGTTAGTTATTGCACCAGTGATTTCGCATGTTACACAAACAACAAGCAGTACATCTAGTAATTTGCAAAATCAAACATCCAAACATATGACTAATCTCTTACTGCCTGTGAATATACCACAAGAGAGTGCCTCTGCTACTAAACAAAATCTCAATTTTAAGCCTTATTTTAACTTTAAGTTCAACAATGGACAAATAAGCACTGACACAAAGAGCACAATAACAGGTAAAAAATATTTTTCACAATAATAACTCATTTAAAATTTGTTCAATATATTTAGTAAAACATTTATAGAATTTATATAGATTAGCTTTTATAAATATCAATAAATAATTTCTTTTAAATCAATGATTCTTAAGATAAATTTCAATTATATTCTGATAATAATGCATGAACTTAGTTGTGTAATGGTAGAAAATTAGATTTTTAAATTTTTATCTCTAATTTTAAATCATCAGCAATATTTATTTTTATCTTCATTATTTTTATTACTAGGCAATAAGTGCAATTTACATTCATCAAAATTTTATTATATATACAATTAATTTTATGATAAAACGAATGTAATTTTTTTAGTTTTGAGAGAGTCTAAAACTTCAAATTCTGCAACCAATCCACCGCCCTTACATCCAATAGCAAAAATGAGTTTATTAAATGTTCAAAAAAATAGTAATAATACTACAGACAGTATTAAAATAACTGAGAATCCAGATTCAGCCGTTATAACTCCAATTCCGAAGAAAGACGATAATAATCTTCCAGAAAAACGGAAAAAACCTATAAGTAATATATTACGTGGTTCAGGAGAAAAACGTATAAAAAAACAGAGCTTTTCAAAATCTTCGCAAGAAACTAGTGTAGTAGAAGTACCAAGTTACACTTTAAATAGTCCAGAATCTGAACATGAAAAAGATAAGAAAAAAGATAAAGAAAGCGACGATGACATTACGTTAATAAAAGTCGTTCCTAGCGAAGAAAAAAAAATAAAGCGTTCTTTAGTATCTGACGAAATTAAAATTGAAGTAATTAAAGGTTCGAGTCGGAAAGATGTTGAAGTCATTGAAAAATCTGAAAAAATCAATGGTAAATTGAATAATGAAGAATCGAAAGATCAGAATCTAACACATCAAAATGATTCAAATTTTGATGCTACAAAAGTTTTAGATTGGAAAGATGGTGTTGGTTCCTTACCTGGCAGTACTTTAAAGGTAATATAAAATTCATCAACTATTTTAATCTATTTAACAATTTTGTAAATTAGTTTTCCTCTTTCATAATAAATTTTATCACTTTATTCAAAATATTTTATTCATATTTTTGATTTTAGTTTTGTATGAATGAATTTGGCTTAATGGAAGTTGTTGATGAAGATGAAAATAAACAAGACAAAGACGGAAATATTGGCGATAAAGAAAATGTACACTTTACTCAAAATTCTTCCAAATCTAGTACACCAACAATTATTAACGAAAAAAAGCCAGAGGACAAAAAAACACGAACTGTTTCAGCAGATACGTTTTATTGTTGTGAAGGTTGTGGTTGCCATGGACTGGCATCAGAATTTGAAAGCCCTAATTCCTGCAGTCCTTCATGTACAGAATATATAGAAGTAATGAAACAACAAAAATTACGTAAAGAAAAAGAACTTAAGTAGGTTTAATATTATTTATATTATAATTTCTATTTATAATTTTAATATTTTTAATTGTAATTTAATTTTTTTATGAATATATAGCAAGGAAATGAGAGCTAAAAAGAAACGCAAAAAAATGCTTCAAGAACAGCAAGCAAAAGATCGAGACAAAAGTAAAGAACCAAATGTAAAACCAAATGACTTTGATGATAAGTCTAAAGATATTGAAGATAAATTGGATAAATTACAAGATAGGGTGAAATCTGAAACCGACGAAGACACAAAAGACACAAATATTACTATAATGGATGAAGAAAGTCAAGGAGAATCTGAATCAAAGGTAAGTTAGATAAGCATTGCTAATAGAATTGAAATAACTATTTTTAAATATTAAATTTTATTTAATTTTTTAACGTATATCAATAGTACCCGTGGTTAACTGGAAAAAATGGTTTTTCTTGGTCAAAGTATCTGGAGCATACTAAATCCAAAGCAGCACCTGTAAAGTTATTTAAAGATGCTTTTCCATATAGCAAAAATAATTTCAAAGTGGGAATGAAATTAGAAGGTATCGATCCAAACCACCCGTCTCACTACTGCGTCTTAACTGTTGCGGAAGTTGTTGGTAATTACGATAACGATTAAAATTAACGATTAAATATTAAAATTAATAATAAAGTAACTTTTAACCAAAATTGTTAAATTTTAGGATATAGAATACGATTACATTTTGATGGTTATGCGGAAAATTTTGATTTTTGGGTAAATGCGGATAGTATGGATATTTTTCCTGTAGGTTGGGCTGAAAAAAATGGACATAAATTACAACCTCCCAAAGGCTATGTTCAAAGTAATTTTAGTTGGAATGCTTATCTAAAAATTTGCAAAGCAGCGGCAGCACCAAAAACGCTTTTTTCTAATAAAAACGTAAGTTTTAATGAAATTATCGAATGATTTATTTTATTTTTCTCATTTCAAATTTTTATTAATTAAAATATAAAAACATTCTTCTTTTATAATGAAATTTTGTTATATTAAATATATAAATGAAATTATTAGTCTATGTTACCAACTGGCTTTCGTGTGGGTATGAAGCTTGAAGCTGTTGATCGTAAACACTCTTCATTAGTTTGTGTTGCTAGTGTAGCAGATGTAATGGATTCAAGAATACTTGTACATTTTGATTCTTGGGATGATGTTTATGATTATTGGGCAGACGTTAGTTCCCCTTACATTCATCCAATTGGTTGGTGTCATCACAATGGTCGTAGTTTAACACCGCCAAATTGTAAGTTTATTCGAATTTTTTAATTATATATATATAAGAAGTAAAATAAATTTATGAAAAGTAAAGAGAACTGTAAGTTAATACAAACTAATTTATATGAAAATTTTATTATAGATTACAAAGATCCTAAATCTTTTTCTTGGGATTCATATTTAAAAGCAACTCAGTCAGTTGCTGCACCATCGCGAGCTTTTAAACAGCGACCTCCTTGTGGATTTAAACGTGGAATGAAACTTGAAGCAGTTGATAAACGATTACCTCAATTGATAAGAGTGGCAACTGTGGAAGATGTCAAAGATCATATGTAAATTTTTAAAAATAGTTTTTAAAGTGTTGTTATTGTTACAATCTTTTAAAAAAATATTTAATTTTTAGGATAAAAATAAGATTTGATGGATGGCCTGAAAATCATGCATACTGGGTTGATGATGATTTATCCGATATTCACCCTATGGGATGGTGCGCAAAAACAGGACATCCATTAGAACCACCATTGAGTAAGTGAAATTTCTATTTGTTTCAATCATTAGATAAAACATTAGATTTTTAACATTAATCTTAGATCACTAAACATTAGCCTCACAAACTATGTGACTGATGCATTCGCTGTTTAAGTGTGATACTGGGATATCATTTGAGTTTGCAGTAAGCATAAGGAATGAAGGTTTAAAGTTTGTAATAATTTGTAAATATTAAAATTTAATAAATACTCTTTTATACTTTTTACATTTTTAGTAATAAATGCTATAATTTAAAATATGTTTAGTGATCTAGAATTAAAGATAACTTAACTTACATTTAATGAAAATCAATTCAAAGTTTTTTAATGCCTAATTTACTAAATTTTAAATGAAATTTTGTTTTTATTCTAGCTCAAGATAATTTAAATGATCGTGCCGAATGTGGAACGTTTGGTTGCCGAGGTATTGGACATGTAAAAGGACCTAAATTTGCAACACATAATTCCGCTTCAGGTTGCCCGTATTCGCCTCAAAATTTAAACAAGATTAAGACTATAACTGATCGATTAAGCTTAAAACACGAAGCGAACGATTTTGATGAAGACTTCATAGTAGAAAAACCAAAGCTCGAAAAAACTGAAAAGATTAAAATGGAACGATCTGAAAAACGATTTTTATCTTTTGATGAAAAACCCATAAAAGTTGAAAATATTACTAAACAAGAAGATGGTGATTCATCTGATAAAAATGAAAGAATGGATAGCTCCGATAGGTAAATATTTTTAATAATTAAACTGAAGTAAAAATGTAATTAAGTATACATTGTATATGATTAAATATTTTTAATTTTGTAGATTTAGTAGTAAATGGAGAAATAATAGCGATGGTCAAACAGACGATGATGAAGTCTTTAAAAAACGAAAAAAACGGTAAGTGAAGCTCTTTTTAATTATTTTCTAACCTTCTTCTAAGATTTTTTGTAAATTTTTTTATTGATTTTTTTTCTTATTCATTATTTGAATACTAATTATTTTTAATTTACATTCTTTTAAGAATTTTCAAAACATTTTAAAAAATTTAAACATTCGTAAACTGTTGTATTGTAAGAAATAAATATTTTTAATCTTTAAATTTAATTAATTTCAATTTCAATAATATTAAATAACATATATGAAAATACTGTATTTTTTTGTAGAAAACATATGAGTGAGGAATCAAGTATTCTATCTATGCTTAATTCTAATCACGATTCAACACAAATGCCTTATGCCTCAAATATACCAGATAAACAACTACGAATGGAGCTTTATCATTCTGTATATAATCCGGGATATAATCCTCTACCAGATGCACCACACATATGGGCAAAACATAGTAATGCTTTGAATAGAGTAGTTGCAAAACAAAATACAAATCCCCGACGGTGGTCTAACGAAGAAGTAATTAAGTTTATTCAAAGCGTACCAAATTGTAAAGAAATTGGAAGTATTTTTAGGAAGCATGTAAGTTATAAATTAAAAATTTATTGTTCATAATATTTTACAATCTGTACACAAAATAAAAATTGAATAATTGTTGAAAAAATAAAATAATAATATTTTAATTATGATGGTGATTAGCATTTTATAATTAATAAATCAATTTAATATTTTCAATTGTATAAAAATCCAAAATATTAAAAACCAACTTTAAAAATATATGCAATTTTTGTTACAGAATATTGATGGTGAAGCTTTCCTGATGCTCACACAAGAAGACTTGGTATCACTACTTGGTTTAAGACTTGGACCAGCTATAAAACTATACAACAGTATTGTTTTATTACGAAAAAGGGCAACGTGAAAATCTTTGGACCAAAGATTTTCTAATAATTAAAACAAATTTACAGTGAAAATGGTGAAAGAGAAAATTATCGGACATTGTTAAATCTTCTTTCATTTTATTTTCTGATCGGTTCAACTCAAATATTTCAAAGAGATATCGTTGTAAATCTCTTTTATGAAACAAAAATTTATAGATTGATGTTGAGCTAAAGTGTCACTGACTGTTATATTACGAGACTATAAATACGTAAGACATGTACTTACGCCTTCGCTAAACATCCATTCTCTTCGAACTGGCGAATGCGCATACAATCATGTACAAATGTAAATATGTTATATTTGATAATTATAAAAATATTGTAATACGAAGAATTTATTTCTTATCATAATTTGTAATCATTACAAATGATCTATTTTAATTTTTTACAAATTAAATATTTTATTTATATAAGAAGTAAATATATAACGACACTTAGTTTATATAAAACAAATTTTTGTTGTTTATTTAATTTGATAATTTAAAAAAATTCTTTAGTCAAATCAATATTATAGTGTTATAGATAAATATGATATTTATTTAGTAAAATCTTTAAAAAATTAAGAAACTAATGTCGTTTCGTACCTTCTCTAATGGTGTATAATATACTATTTTATATATTCACATTGTTAAAATGTAATTCGATAATTCAATAATTAGTACAGATAAAATATGTTTTAGTTATAATTTTATAAAATACTCTTCTAATACTAGCATATTTACTTGTTGAAATCATGTTATTAAATTCTTCTAATAGTATTTATTGTACATATTAAGTTTTTGAGTGAAAATTAATTCATTATGATTGATCAAAAGCAACGAATTATACATTCTAATTGTTTTAGAGTTTATTATTGCAACAATGATAAAATTACTCGACTATGAATTTCAATAATTTATAAGAAATTGAATTTTCTATATAATGTAATAATAATAAATACATTATTATAAAGTAATTTTTCACAGAAAGTGCATCATTTGTAGATAGCTTTTTGAGTGCATTAAATTTATTGATTTATAGACATAATAATTCAAATTTTTTCAATTATATTAATAATAAATGTTCAGTTTGTATTAGAAAATTTATTTAAAGTATTTTTTACTCTATTTATATCTGAAAAAGAAATATACATAAATCAGAAAATATAGTATGAAAATATATCTAAAATAAAAAATATTTGAAATTTTGTATGAAATTCAAATAAAGTAAACATAAATCTTAAATAACAAAATATTTTTATTAACATTTACAAAAACATTCATATATTTAAATTAGTAATTTTGTTTAAGATAATGGTTTGTAAATAATTTTTTTTATAATCAAGTATATTAGCATTATTCTGATGTTTAAATTATGAGATGATATTCATCATAGAATTAGATATATAAATTAATTATTTGCAGCAATTTAATTATATGTATCGATCTTTTCATAATAAATTCAACCAAAAGTTTTTAAATTTTTGTTTAAGCTTTTAAACATCAACTATTTATTATTAGATGATAAATAGAATGTAAGATAATAGAACTCTGCTAACATTTTCATTAAATATAAGACGTGCAATTAATAATACAAATAAGTTTATTAATAAGTAGGATAAATGTAAAAACTTAAAATTATTTTTTAATCACGTGGAATGTAATTGAAATAATATTTTATAGGTCAAATAGGCAAACATTTTATTTTGTGTTTGGCATAAGAGAAGAAATTTAGAAAATTATTCAACAGATGACTTTTATAAAAGACTTCAATTTTTAACGCGTATAAATTGACATTTGAAATATAGAACACATTTAAACTACTTTTTAAATCTACAAAAACAATTTTTAAACATTATTTTTAATTTTTTGTCACAATAAAAAATTAAGTATCATTTTTTATAAGCGAATATATTTTTGAAATAATTATATAGGTATACACGTTTTGTCATTTTATTGTTATTAATAAATGTAAATAAATTGATAAAAATTTTTTTATTCATTAACATTGGGTTATTTTATATACAAAGCACCATTATTTGATTTAGCATTTAATAGACGCGTAACTATCTGCACTTAGACTAGGACGACTTTGATTTCAGCTTGAAAAATCGTAGTGAATAGATTTAGTGGTATAGTCCATTATCCGCTACTTTCCCGTACTAGTAATGATGTCATTATTTAAGCTACCTGTAAACGAAATTTCACCTAGGACATGTTTCGTTTTTTCCTCATATTTATTATCTCTAAATTCTTTTCGAAATGATATGCGGCCACCATAAAGGTTGTTCTTATAGTTACAATTTCATCTTGCAGCAGTGCAGGAAGCTTTGTTAACTCTTTTTACATACCATTACAGATTTCAACTTACATGCCGTACGGCGGGCGATTTCTTGTATCGATGTTTTGATCCAAGTACCTTATTTTGCACTGCTCTAGTATTAGTGTTTAGAATCAATCTTAGATTTTCTAGTAGCGATCTAGATATTGATTTTAAATAAGCGTTCACCACACAATAAAGACGTTCATTTATTTGGGTAATAAAACCGTTTTGGATTTTAACCCTTAGTTTTTTTTATACGCTCAGAGTACACCGTTTATACGAGCCCTTATATACGTCCGTCTTTATCCACGTAGCGTGCAACATAGAGGGACACCTGCTTTAATACTATACCGCTCGCCCTCACACCTTCGTCAACTAAGGTGTCTCGAGCAATGTAAATCTAAAATATCATCGAAGGAATATTTGAAATCTATTATAAAGTCATCATAAAAAATTAACAATACAACTTGAAATTACAATTAAAAAAACATAATCGTACAGAATTGTATTATTTTTTTTTTTCCATGAAATACGATCTATCTAATGTGCGCGCTATTTTTACTCAATCAACAACAAAATAGAACGCTAACAATGTATATAACGGGTAAAATTGTGTACCAGAGAGTACAGTGTAAAGGCAAAGTACGAATAATTAGAAATTTTCACTGGACGGATAGACATTAAATACAGGTAGTACAACGCAAGAGGTGTATTGCTCGTCACAATTACACTCGTGCACATATATAATACATAAATACACCGTGGCATCGAGTATATATATATGCCGTAAACATTAGCGGTGTAGTTCATCGAAATCCCCACCAATCACCTGCTGGCAATTGTTTCTAACCTCGTCTCGTTCTCTCTCTCTCTTTCTCTTTCTCTCTCTTCTCCCTTCCCTTTCGTTTCAGCTTAACGGCGGCGCGGAGCGCGCTCGCTATACACGACACTCGCTGTGTATATACTCTATCTCTTTCTCTCTTACGCATTCGGTGCAGTATAGCCGTGCAGTGGAGTGCTGTGTTGTGCCGGCTGTGTATTTACGCCGATCGCGCGCGCGAGCTCAGTCGGTGGTCATCCGTTCGTGCGGTAGTTTGACTACGTTCGCGTTCTATCTTTCTCTTTGCGAGTGTATGCTGTACACGCATGAGTGTGGACATTTTTTTTTGTATATCAATTGTTTCATTTTGATTTTTTTTCAACGATTTTTGTGTTTATGATATTGTACATATAGATATTTTTTTTTTTTTTTTTTTTTACGAATTGTTATTAAAATTTGTCAACGTTTGTTGTGAAAAGACCAGAAAAATTCGTTGAAAAATTAAGAGTTCGTCAAATTCAGAAAAGAATGATATTTGTTTACACTGTGCCAAAGTGAACGTTTGTAAAGCACAAGCATTCTTTATAAAGTTTATGTGCGTTGATTAGTGACTGCGATTTTAAATTGTCTTCATAAAGTTTTTGATTGTGATAAATCAATGCAATTATAAAGGTTTAAGATCCATCAAATCCTTGTGACTTTAAACATTAAGCGTATCATGTAAAGCGAATGGAACGTGTTGACACAGGTCTCTGTGCGCTAAAACAATGTGTAAACACAAATGTTTAATTTTTAATACTAACTCAATACGTTTTCATAGGACACGTTATCTCTAAAGATATCGATTCAATAATATTTATAAACGATAACGATGCATATCAGCAAGTGGTAAACTTTAAGAAGGTATAAAAAATCCGTTAAAAAAAGGTTTCAAATAATTTGCAACCGTTAGTGTTCGGAGAAAACGAAGTAAACCGACTCGGTTATAAACAGCATTAACATTGTACGCTCAAAGTCAACAGCGGTTTCCTTCATTTCTAAGAAAATTATCGCTCCCGGGTGTGCAACTTAGAAGAAGCGCGCATGCCGGGTTCGCGGCGCAGCAAGGAGCAGCACCAGCGGCTACCGCGTCCTCATGAACGTCCTCACGGATTCGAGGACGACGGCGCGCACAAGCCTGCCGGCGGAGTGGCGGCGCGCAGTTTGTCTCGATAGGTGGCCGCTCGTCATCGACGAAGAGGAGCCGGAGGAGGCGCGCGGGCCTCGTGAGTCGCCCGCCACCGCCGACGGCTCCAAGGTTATAATCGCGCACGCGAGGAGTTGTCAGCAGACGATGCCCCGAGGAATGCCCGGTCGTCGAGGACTACAGGCACTCGTCCTCGTCCTCGCTACCGCTTATGCTACGGTTCTCTTATATCAAGCGGTCGCACCTCGACAGGTAAGTCGACACATGTTTCACTGTTTATAAATGTATCTTTGTTGTTTAATTAATATTTGATTAATTAAAGTTGTCCAATTAATGTTTAATTAATATTGAAAATTAACGAGAAGTTATAGAATTATAAAAAAACTTGAAAATTACATTGAATTTATTTTATTAATCATATATGACAAAAAAATATGTGTAACGACTATTTTATATGTAAAAATGTGTAAAAAATGACGCGATGATACGTATTTTTTAAATATTATTTAATAATGCGGTTTGTATACATATTATGAAAAGTATTATCAGCAAGCTGCGCAAAAAAATGTAAATACTCGATTTATTCACAAAAAATAAATAAATAAAAAGCATTTTTATTAAAGCAAACAGTGCGACTTTTATTTTAATAATTATTTAGTATTGAAGTTGAAATTTTTCGTATATTAAAGAATTCAATTGAAATTTTTTAATTAATCTTTTTAAATATTCGTGAATTTTCTTTAAAGAAAATCAAATATAAACTTTGACGTGTACATTAAACATCTGCATGCTAATTTACCTTATAGAGAATAGTCAAATATTTATGTTATTTTGATAATTTTCAGCTTAATATAATTAAATAGCGCGGCAAGCGAATATTTGCCTACATATGTATATACATGTATAATACATATGCAATATATATATATATATATATATATATATATATATATATATATATATGTATGTGTGTATGTGTCTAATATTTATGTAAGAGTTCAATAATAAGTATCGTTTACTCAAATCGAGTATACGCATCATCGTACGCAACGTATTAAATAGAAAAAGTACGCGTTTATCGTAAAAATATCGTAAGATTTACGATAATTATCTTTATTTTTTTAGTGGGTGGAGGATCAAGGCGTGGAGGAGATAAGCGGCGACACATCGCTGGAAGTAGCGATTCCGCGGCTCGTTAGGATCACCGGTAGCGTTTCCGTCGTAGTCGAGGATACGGCGACGGTCACCCCGTCGGTGGCCACCGCGACAATGGCCCCATTCTCCACGAACCTCAACGACGTCTTTATCAGTGTCAAAACGACCCGGCATTATCATCATTCCCGTTTGCCCGCAATAATTGGCACGTGGTTTCAGTTCGCTAAGGAACAGGTTAGTTTAATATCTATTGCTGTAATTGTATTTTAATAATTTTATCAATTACTACGTGTAATTAAATTTTGAACAATAAGTAACAATGAAATGATTCTCTATTGATTATTGTATTTTTTTCCATTTATACTTTATTTTTATTCTTAAATGTACATTGTTTGCAAATGAAAACGTATAAAGTGTTTTGTATTTTTTTTTTTTTTTTTTTTTGTTCAATTTACATTTTTACTAATTTACAATTATTGTTAAAATATTTTTAGTCTTGTCTTGTTGATACTGTAGTTAACTTACGTATAACATTGTAAAATCTATTATAAAATATACAAAATCGAACAATACTATCACATTATAGGATGTAAGTTAAAAAGAACGATTGATTGCATAGAATTAGTTAAAAATGATACATAAATCAAGAAAAGTTTTGAATTAATAAATTATACAATCTAAAAAATTGTATTATGTACTCGAGCATTAACTTTTAGCTTCAACTATTAAAGAACTACTTTAATAGAAACATAATCCATATATAATACCATACTCCCCTCTTTCTCATACAAATAACCGATTTGGAAAACAAAATCTTTCATCGCAATAACATGCTGTATAACAAGATCTCAACTATTACGGTAGCCGTGTTTACGCGCGCGTTCTTAATCCGCGAGATATCGCTTGTATATACCTAAATCGCTCGAGGTTTCGATCGCTTTCCTATATGTACCGTGAATTAAACCTTTCCCGCGATGTCGAAGAATCAACCTGATGTCTCTATAAGCACAGATATATGCTTATATATGTACGTGTGTGCGTGTGTGAGTACGAGAGCACGGGCATGTGTAAAGGCACCACACGCGCGTAAAGCGATGCAACGTTGAAAGAAAGACAGGAAATAATACGTCAAGTCCGCGACTTACGAGTGTAAGGGGAATACTCAAGATCGTCGATTTATCGATATAACTTGAAGTTTCAATTAGCTTTACGTTATCGTTCGTAAATTGCCATTTGCCTATTGCTCAATACCGATGTTTTGGCTTGTTTGTAAGTTTATGCGCAAGGCAATGTACGAAAAGATTACACGTTAAGTTTGTAATCGTTGTGAAGAATTTTTCGCATGCTCTCCCAATACTTTTTCTTGTTTATGTATATATATTTTTTTCTTTGTTGTACGTATTATAACGTAGATGCAATTATAAATAATATATGTTCGGTAGATCGAAATATTATTCGTGAGGCGCGATGTGTTTACGTTACGTGAAGACGCACCGTGTTTTCGTTAACGCGTAAAAGGGGGGGAACGGGGGAGGTACGATGCGAATATGTTCGTTTGCGCTGTTTCGAGTCGTACGCGTTTACCGCGGAGATTTCCGTTAAAATAAAAACCGATCGCTGAGGGGTAAGGAGGGGCGCGAGACGCGAGCGGTGTAATTGGATATGGTTGTAATTCTTCATTTTCGTGGGGTTTTTATGCCTTAGTACTTTTCCCCGAGCCAATAAAAGAACGTTTCCTATTTGCTCATATTCGTTTTTTTTTTTTTTTTTTTTTTTTTTTTTTTTACACGACAATAAATAAATTATTAAATTTAATTTATACAAATATTTACATTTTTAAAGAAAATATAATCTCTAATATTTTTAATTACCTATGATGAAATAAACATGTGTAAGGTATTGATAAAGAAAGTTGTAGCATTTCCTATTTTAACGTTTTATGCGTAAAAAAATGCCTTTCATATCTGCGGTAGAAAATCGTTTTGATTAATAACAATGTTTTTAAACAAGCGATTAAAACTTTAATATAGATCAAACGTAATAATAAAATAAGCGCTGTCATTAACGGGTTACCCCCAGTTGCGACTTTGAAAAAATCGATTTTTTGTTAATTGCATTTTTTTGAAGTATAAGTATCTGAGAATATGACCTGGAAATTTCAAGTCGATCCGAACAAAATTGACTGAGATATGAGCGTTGAAAGAGAAGAATCCGTTGTGTAAACAACCGGCAATTAAAACTTTAAACGCGTTTTTCTCGAAATGGCATTTCTGAAGTCAGTGACCAAGATTACTCAAACACTAATAAACCGATCTTCTTGAAATTTTGCAGGCTTATTTAATACATAAAAATGTAGTCTTTAATCGTTCGATTTTTTGTTTAAAAAAAAAATGGCCGTTTTATAGCCAAAAAACGGCCGTTTTTTTTCGTTAAAATCAAACCATTAACTTTGACTGTCCGCCATTTTGTGAAAAATGAATATTTTTCTAAATCCTTCGATTAAAGACTAGTTTATACTTATATTTAACTAAATCTATCCACATTTTTTGTTTCAAATGATCCACTTTGCCGCAATGTTGCTCACCGCAAACCGTATAAATAAAAACACTATTTCATTGGCGGCCATTTGCCACTTAACAATGTAATATTTTGCAATAAAAAAATTACTGAAAGTTCTTCAAGATGTATTCTTTAAGATGATATAATAATCGTTTAAAAAAACTTTGTAGTTTTCTTTAAAAAAATTCATGAAAAAGGCCTTTTTTGTTGAGCTACAACTGGGGGTAACCCCTTAAGAAAATTTACAAATTTTCAATAATTTTATAAATAATTATTGATTTATAATTTCCGCTGCGTTAACAATAATTGCATAGGCAACGTTGATAATGTATACCTTGCCGCAAAGGTCTACAATCACTTAATCGAGTATAATTTGAATAATTTAAATTCAATGTATAGTTTTATTGTCAATTATTCTATCACGCATTCGCAACTTTTCATCAGAAATCAAAACAAACGTTCACTCGTTTGATTCATGACCTTTCCCTCGATTTTTTTTTCTTTTTTTTTTTTCTTTCATTACGCAAAAAAAAAAA
>OX465095.1:60217551-60256049 GCA_949987625.1 Chalcis sispes
ATTACGGCGACGACAAGCGTCGTAGATTAAATGCGCTTAGGGTCATTAGCTTGATTCGACGTCGGTTATTGCTAATTACCACGGGTAGACGGACGTTTCTTTGCTATATTAACGCCCTGGTGAAACTTAATGATGCATAACTCGCGCTAACGTTAATGCGCATGTGTGTAAACTTGCTTGAAAAATAGCTGTCTGTCAAATTTATAAATTTATATACTTTAACGAAGTTACAAATAATAATACAGCGACCTAGCTTCGTTTAAAGAATACATAAATTTTGTTTTCATTTTTGAAAATTCAAAATTTTTCTTTACGTGAATTTAATTCTTTATCGCAGATGAATTTTTTCTCGATAAGACGAGAAACAAACGAGTTCCCGTTTTCCTCGTGCGTGCCGGAGTTTTGTAAACCGTGTCGTAAGCGTAATCAGTATTTTATCTCTCTCTCTCTCTCTCTCTCTCTCTCTCTCTCTCTCTCTCTCTCTCTCTCTCTCTCTCTCTCTCTCTCTCTCTCTCTCTCTCTCTCTCTCTCTCTTTTTCTCTCTCTCTCTCTCTTTCTCGTTCTATCTACTCCAGTGAACTTTATCTCGTTTTAACTTTTATCTTCAAAATAAATCCGTCTTTTGTACGTGTGTAAGCTGAATTAGTAAAGTGTACGTGAGAATAAAGAAGAATATTTCGCGTTTCTTGAACTTTTTATTTAAATTTGGCCCAACTGCACTTGTAAATTATCCCGCTGATAAAAGTTGACGTAAACGGAAGTTTAAATGTAAATTATTTCTGTTCTTCGGTTTAATGGAATTCTCCTTTTTTACATGGGTTGGCGATTTTTATCAATGCAAATGGCGCGTAATTATTAGCATGAAAATCTGATTTTATACGGTTAAGAAAAAAAAAAAAAAAAAAAAAATTGAAAGAAGAAATGAATAAAAAAAAAGAGAAATTGAATCGGTGAAAGAATATTTAATAATGGATTAATAAAGGAAAAATTTAAATCGTGATTTATGCTCAACAAAAGAAAAAAAAATTTTGTTGCACAGAGTTTGCGATGGTCTCGTTACCGCTGCGTTGAAATTTTTAAGCACATTCCACAGCGAAAGACAAAATTTCATGAAATCGAGTCTCTCCTATAGAATTAATGATAAATTTTGTAACAAAGCTTGCATTATTATATTAATGAATGAAAATTATACGCTTTATATTAAACATGCAAGTGAAATTAACTTTTTTCTTATAATTATAATTGTTCCAATTTCGTAATATTCAATTTAAGTATCCAATATTATTATATTCTTATATTATTTGTTATTTGCATTGCATTCTTATCTCATTTCTATATACTATACAAAAGAATTTTAAAATTCAAAAAAAAAAAACTGAATCGTTTGTTGTATTTTCAAAATTATCCACAAAATTATATCTATAATTATTATCTTTAGTGATTATTTAACATATTTAATATTGATTTTTTACGTTCTACAAATAATTTGAAAAATTAGGAAAAAAGGAAAAGTAAAAGTAAATACGAGTAATCTACTAGTGTATACACAAGTTTTAAATTGAAGTTATACTTGCAAGGTTGTTTGTTGGCTGAAAATTATACATTTCGTAACGACCTTAATTGAAGTTACGACTGTTCGAATATTTTACGTTTTAAAAAAAGAAGAAAATTGACCGCATTTGTTGATTCGAACAATTATTTTTTATGCGAAATAATTTGCAATTTTTAATAATTTCAAAATATTTTAATATTTACATGTACACATTATTTCAATTTTATCTTTGAATTATAAGTTCTATATAGAAGCATTTTTTGCTTTAGTCTTACTTTTAATTTAATAAAATAGAAAAGTGACACTCAGACAAAGTGACTATTGAAGTTTCACGCGGAATGATATTCATAAATTCGCGTTACTTAAACTGCAAGCTATTGTTTTGATATTTTGCCGTCATCTATCGCTTCTAAAATCAGTATATATACAGCGATACCGATACTTTCGCGACTAATAATAATAACCGATTTATTCATCCGCTAACAATGGCTAATGTCAAAAGAGAAAAATACAAAGTAATTCTTATTATTCTTCATTCGTTTTAATAGTGACAAATGAGTAATAAACTTTACGGTAAACGATAATTTTTTATACATGATTAATAAAATAATAAATTTTAAATGTCTAGAATCACAAGGAAATCATCGAGTTTATTTTCAATTCGAAAACCGCAGCGAGGTATCTTAAGAACGTTTACGAAACAAATCAAATTGCGGCTTTACTTGATATTTGAATCAATAAACTTTGTTACACTTCCATCGTATGTTTTATAATCCAATAAGGCAAAAAAGGAAAAAAAAATTTTTTTAGACACCATAAAGACTATTCTTCGATACTTTCAACCCTCTCTCATCGTGTAAAGTATAGTATGAAGCAAAAGAGAAATATTGCTCGCACGTGTGTACACACAGGCAAGCGTGAACGCGTTTCTCCGAGTGTTGGCGAAATACTCCTGATGTTCAAAAGTGCATATATATACACATACACATAGAACGTATATAGGTTTGGGCAGTTTGACTCGTGGGAAGATCTCACGGGTTTACCTTCGACCTCCTCGCTCTTTCTCTCGGTCTACGTGGCCCTCGACCCCTCGCGCGCATTAAGGGCAACGAGAAAAGTCAATGACGCCGCGCTCATCAGCGAAAGAGAGAAAGAGAGAGATTTTTGCGCGAGAATAATGCATTTTCTTCCTAACTTCCCGTATATAGCAGCTCTTTTTCTCTCGATAATTAAGCGATGTGCGAGAAAGAGCGAGAGTTTAAACGCCGTCGAAATCCGCGGTGTGTTCTTCCGAGAGTCTGCGAAATTGAATGCGGTACAAGGATTAGGGAGAGGAAAGAGGAAGAGGGGAATAAGATCGTGGCGTAATGAGGGGTTTGCGCGAGGCGAAATTGAGGGGAGGGCGAAGAAAGCTAGCACTAACACGAGTATCGATGCGTTGTTTCTTCGCCTTCTTCTTTACCTCCGCTATATCTTCCTATTTTCTACTCTTCGAGGTTCGCTAAATATCCTATACATATACTCTTTCGTTTTTTCTCCTTTTTTTTTTTTTACGGCTAGGTGTTGGTCGTTTATCTTTTGATGCCGAGGTACGTGATTTTTATCTTTGGTTGTTTTCTTTTTTATTCAACTTTCATTTTATTCGTCTTCGTCTTCTTATAAAATTGAAATATCGATGTTTGTTATTATTTATTTGATCTGCTAAGAACAGCTGTTTTACTGGCATTTTCAACAAGACATAAGATACTTATAGAAAGGATTGAAACTTTGAGTCGATTGAGATAAATAATCAATATTACCATATCCAATGTGACTTTATTAAATTACTTAAACCGATAAGAATATCAACTCTAAAATAATCTTTAAATATTTTACGTATCGCAGACTAGAATTAATGTCTCAATTTTCCAAAGAATCTTACTTTAAAGTGTTTTAAATAATCGATTTAAAACGGAACTTTGTTGAACTCAAATCCTTTGGGAGATTTTCATTCGCTGCGTCGTTATACGATAAATTTCTTTTTTCCCTTATTCTCTCGTCAAAGTAGAGAATATATATTCTTTTTTGTGTGAAAGTTAAAGAAATAAAAAAAAAAAAAATTAAATAAATAATTGAGATAGCGATTGAAATAGCAAAGTCATTTTTGAAATCAGCCTCGACGAAAGAGTTTGTCTGGTACGGAGTCGTGTTTTCAACGGAACAATACATCGGGGAAATCGGATATTTCTCCGTTATACACAACGGATGCGCGCACGAGCGCTTCTCGAAAGTCATTTTACGAGATTGCCCCTGTCTTCGATAATAAAACGGGCGAATTCCGCAGAAAGAGGCACGAAAAGAAGGAAAAAAAAGAGTATAGGAAACGAGTAAAAAGAGACAGTTTAAATTATTGTTAGCAACAGAAAGTGATCGTTAATGAACGACCGTGATGATGATTAAAATTATTGAATAAACACACGCGCTGTATGAATTTAATTTTAATTTAATTTTAATTTTTTTTTTTTTTTTTTTTTTTTACTACCTAACTTGAAACTTTTGCTTCCATAAATTTCTGCGATTAAAAATAAAAAATAAAAAGAAGAATAAGAACAGAAAGCTCTTAATTTTCCTCACATTCGTTAGTTTGTTCGCAACGCAATAATAAAACGGTTGATACACAAGGTCCACTGTTATAGATAAATAAAAGAAAAAAAAAAAATTTTTTTTATTTATAGACAAGTCGTTCTAACCTCCGCGCACATAATAGCGAGCGCACGCGTCGTCCCATTATCCGGAGTGACTATCGGCTCTTGGACGAATTCGACATATATATATATATATATATATATATATATATATAAAACTTTAGTTTTTTCGTTCTTTCTTTTGATCAGATTCTGCGTACGATGGGGCCACTGGCAATTTTCACGAGGCCCCTATTTGGCCGATGCGCCGCGATAATTGGTCAATTACCGCCGCTTCATTCGATCACTCGGCTTCGTTTTTTTTTTTTTTTTTTTCTTTTCTTTTTTCTCTTTTTATATCTCGTTTTGGTAAAAGTGGTCCAAGTCTCGAGATTTTTTTTACGAACAAAGAATTTTTTTTTTTTTGCTTTGGGAGAATTTGCTAGATTTTTTTTTAATCGGTTCATTCGGTAAATTTGAAAATGGATGCATAAGTTTAGGCAGTCGATAAGCCAAAATTGTACAGAGAAATTTGACCTTTATACAATATTAAAACATCAAAAAATTTATAATATGTAGTAAAGTAAAGTGGCATGAAAACTTTGCAATGTAGAACATTCATCTAAATTATTCTTGACGAAGTATCTCTAAGAAAAAAAATCCTTAAAAACAATTGAGGGGTGTGTAATGAAAAATTTACTTGCTATCGCAAGAAACAACGTTATATTTATAAATTTTTTATTTAACGGGAAGTTTATTTCGGTATTGCAGTTAAAGTAAATGGGTACATCATAGGTAAAAAAAAAAAAAAAAAAAAAAAAAAAGAAAAAGAAAAAATAATTAAATACCGCAGGATCACTCCTTAAAATCGTTATAGATGGCTTTTATTCAATTAAAACCTCAAACATTATAAATAGAGTCCCCATTCGTCGTGATATTAAAAGCATCATTTCTTCGTGTGCTTGTGTATATGTATATATAGAAATATCCTAAAAGCACGAATGTCCAAGTGGTCATAATTAACGTTATTAATTGCACGAACAAAAGGACGGTGCAACCCAATGCGGATGAACGAATGACGTCACGCAAGCACCGATCTCATTTTTTTTTTTTTTTTTTTTTTGTTTTTTTTTTCATTATACTTTACATCGTCGACGATGGCGAATGTCTCGTTAGTATCGCTTTCTTTCCGCGAACGCTTACTCTTTACAGACTCGATAATTCCGCAACGTTTCTCATTGCCTACTGGACAATTCTTGTTTTCAACTCTGCCTCTGGAGCTGTCTTGTTTGATTCATTTTTTTTTTTTTTTTTTTTTTTTTTTTTGGCGTTACAATCATTACGGCTTTTTTCGAGTTACATTCTTTCATAATACGGCCGTGCTATTTTTTCACTGATTTCCGTTTCTGTTTTTACATCGCGTGGCTTTGTGGATTGGATTAAGTTTCAGACCCTTTTTTGCGGAATGAAATTAACCGCAGACTTTCATAAATTTTGTTTAATTAAACTATAAAAGATGCCGACATTGTTCGACACGTCACGACTGCTTTCGTCCAGGATTTGATGCTTTTAACATGATGAACTAATTAAATTATAATTAAAATAATTTTTTTAATGATTAATATGTTATATCTAATTAAATTTACCCATTTACAAGAAATTTGAGAATTAGTGCTATTTGGTTTGAATAATAATAATTGAACGGCGTAAGTAACAACTGTGTACACATAAAATATATTTTGTAAAATATATAATAAAAATATGGAGTAAGTTTTAATAAAAAATCGATGAAAATAATTCGTTCGTTATTTGAATCTTTTATTTGTTAACAAAAATTTTTACAATGTAAAATTTTATTTTCCATAACTGGTCATTTTAAAGGTTAAAACCATAGTTTCTAATGTAAACAAATAATCCATATTTATTGTGAAACATAATTCGACATCTACATAATTGAACTCAACTCTATGCGTCATTTAGCTTCTTCTTCACACATATTCACTATGTATATTATTTTGCGGTAATGTTAATTTATTGAAAGTTCATTTGCATCGAAAATAAATTTAAAACGGGTGTAAGCTGTTACTCTTTTATATTTCACGTAAAATATCAATTTTATACTTATACTAGATATTTAAATCTGTAAAATGTTAACCATACTTTTACACCTGCTTCATTACAGCTTGTAATATTCTCTTCTTTTCACTTCGTTGCCAATTTCGCCATCTTGACGGAAGCTTCAGCCTGTCGACGAAAAGTAGTATGGAAAGAGTTTATGCGCGTGTCCCTTTCGACTCCGTGCATTTTATTGCTTGCACAGAGAGTTATCGCTTACTCAGCAACCGAGATTCCATTCTTGGATTCGATGCAATAATATATGCGATCTCGAATAAATATACCCTTCGATGTGTACATCTGTTTATACTTAAAAGAAGGAGAAAAACAATTTCTCATTCATTGCTCATTTCATTGTCCTGTTCTTTTGTCGTTCGCTTGTAGACTCGCGCGAATGACTGACGAAAGACAACGAGATCGAGGAAAGATTTTTTTTTTTTTTTTTTTTTTTCATTGCACTATTGTCCTAGTATCACTTATGGTTAAATACAGAACCCAACGAAGAAATATTTGTATGTTAATTTCTTTTACTCGCTCAGTGTTTACATTAATTATTATTCTATAAGATTTTTTAAATCAATATCATACAAGTCAAAACTTTAAGTGTTATAAACATTTCAAAACATTATTTTATTTGACAATTTTTTGTTAATGTATTTTTTTTAATTTTTAAACAAAATTTTTAATTTAATCGCCGATAAATACAAATCTGAAAAAGAAATGACGTTTTCTTTTATTTTAACAGAAAATTTGATTTAGGTTTATACGCTTTAAATTTAAATGGTATAATGAATGGAAAGCATTTTTTAATTTACGGCTTTTGTAAATTAAAAATAGAAACAAGGGTGTCGAGTTAGATGAATAGTAGAAACGAGTGAGAAGTTAAACTTACACAAAGACTCCGTTTAACAGAGTAAATGAATACATTACTTGTATTTTAAGTTGGTCAAAAGTATTGTTAATAATATTAAGTATAATTCATATAACCGTATAATTTTTTATCGATTATTAAAGAAACTTTTATTCATATTTATTGTAATCTAAACACTCATTAATTTTAATTTATATAGTTCTAATAAATATTTACTTATTCTACGAATTTACTTTTCAAAGATTGATTTCCATATACTCGCTATTAATCAACTATACTATGTAATTCAAGTTAACAAACATTTATCAATAAGCGTACAGTTATTAAAAAAAAAAAAAAAAAAAGAATCCGTAGCTGATGCAGATTAGTAAAATTAATAGTTCAGACTTTTTAACCGGCGTTCTCCCGCTAGCCTTTTCTTCGACACGCAATTAGTGTCGTTTTTTCCTTGTCTTCGTTTAACGATTTTGATAAATGACGATTCTGTGTAGAGAAGCTGGTAAAGCTTAAATATTTTACCCTAGAGTTTCTAAGCAGAAGCGTAGACCTCTAAAAATAACGTCGAATGGTCGCCTCTGTTGTGCCGATATGTACGTGTTTCCCATATGGTGAACTCTTTAATGACACAAAGAACTTAATTGTGCGTCTGTTTTATATCAGTTCGAGTGTATGGGTCTGATGTGAATAATGTATAATGTTTATACTTAGTTTTATGTGAATTGCGTATATACCCCGAGATGATTTTTATGAGCTAAAAATTTAACTTTTTTTTTTTCTTTTTTTGCAGACGTGGTTTTTCACAGACAAAGACGATTCGTATTTCCAAAATCAAACGAGTGAGTATTATTAAATTTTATTTATCATTTTATTAATGCGGATTATTTATTGTTTGAATTCAATTTATAGAACGTTAAAAAAGTTTATTAAAAATTCTTTTAATTAAGATAAATTTATCGATAAAAGTTATCGTCTTTATAAAAAGATTGCGATATCGATGAGTAATTGTAAAACATCAATTTATAACTCGTTGAATAAGAGGCGAAACGATGAAAAACAGAAAAAAAAAAATCACGTATTACATCGGAGCACCTTTTGCACTTTAACAACAATCTCGGCGCGAGTCTCGCCGCGCTCGTGTAAAAGATGACACACTGACATGGATCTCGTGCGCCGAGTATAACTTTGTTCGCTCTCTCTCTTTCTCTTTCTCTCTCTCTCTCTCTCTCTCTTGCTCTTTGTTGTATGAGTCGCCGCAAAGGGGAAAATCGTACGGGGAGTATATAAAAGCGCGCTCAAGAGAGAGAGAGAGAGAGAGAGAGAGAGAGAGAGTAGGAAGAAGATAACTAACCGTCGGGTTGGAAGGTACTGGGTTTTATGGTGTAATGTAAAGGAAACAAGAAGAAGAAGAAAGAGGAAGAGAAGAAGTAGGAAGAAAAAGAAGGCGGTAGAGAGTAGGAAGAAGAATATAAGCGCAGAAGTAGGAGGAAGAAGCGGAGGCGGCAGGCAGCACGCGAGCCTTCGGGCTTCGTCCGACATTTGACCTGAACACGCGCACTCACCTCATCTTCCTCTTCTCGTTCTTTCCTTCCTCTTTTTTTTATTCCACTCGTTCTCGTACTCTCGTCGCCCGAAGATTTCTATACCGAGCCGTCTGCCACTTGCGCTTCCATCTCATCCTTTCTTTTTCTCTCGCGAAGTAAAATCTATCTACGCCTACAATTCGCTGAGCTAAATCCATATGTATAATATTATATTTGTCATTACGATTTTTTTAGATTTGTATAATAAATTAATAATTAAAATATTATTGAGTAAAAAAAAATTAAATATAACGAGAAATTGGTTATGAAAAAAATTATTTAATTTTGATTGGATTATGTTAAAAGAAAAAAAAGAAAAAACTTACAAAATTTAAGTTAATCATGAAACGTTGTAAAAAAAATAGATGTAAAATTCAAGTTTTTTAAACATTATTTAATAAAATTTCGCAATAATATTAAAATTAAATTTACATTTTGCCTCTGATATTTTCTTTTTGTATTATATAAATTATTAAAACTCAAATTATTATAAAGCTCGGTATTGTTCAATTATTATTTAATAATTGGTAAAAACCGGCGCGTATTTTA
Source organism: Chalcis sispes (assembly GCA_949987625.1). NCBI lineage: Eukaryota > Metazoa > Arthropoda > Insecta > Hymenoptera > Chalcididae > Chalcis > Chalcis sispes. The sequence continues at coordinate 60,226,882 of OX465095.1, forward strand.
TGAAAATTATAAAAGCATACGTTAATTAATATTTTGCCGTGTTACATTTTTAGAATAAATTACGAAAGTCAAAATACATTCGGGGTTATTAAAAAAGAGAACTTGTATGTACCTACGTTTAATAATATATCGGTCGTGAAATTTTATATAATACATGAAAATTGCACCATTCACGGGTAGAAAATTTATCTCGTCATTTTACAAATATTTTCAAAATGAACAAAGTAAAAAAGAAGCTGATTTAAATATGCATTTCATTTCGCTAGCCGATTCATTTTAAAATCGCGAAATTAATCCAAAAATATCGCAAAAATAATCATCAATAACCTCTCCCATGTATATTTCCGCTAACTCATTTCATAAAAATAATTCTCATCGCTGGAATTTTAAACACAATAAGATTATCAGCTCAACCGGCAGAGCCGTCGGGTCGCGTTACCCCTCCCTTTACCTTACACACCTACCGTGCATAACGAGTTCCGTCCTTCCTTAGTACTTTGCCTTGCGAATTAATTAATTAAGAGCGCACGTGATGCCGTTTCTCGCCGACGACGTAAACGCGATTAAGGAAACTCGAAGGTTTCTCGTGTATGTGAGTGCTTATGCATACGAGTATATATGTATACAATGTATATGTAAGCGTATGTGCGTATAAAGCTTTAAATGAGCCGAGATGTCAGAGGCTATTAACCTCTTGCTTAATTAATTGCCCTCCCTGACGAATTCGTCCGCGGTTGTTTTTGGGTGTGTATATATATATATATATATATATATATATTCGTATTTAGAAATATTTGTCTCGCTTAAACGCGAACGGTGTGAAAATAGCAATTAAATTCGATTCGCCGCCCACGTATTTGCGGTTACTCCGGTTGAGCCGATGATTTCTTATTTTAATTAACTATTGACAAACGCGTATAAGCAAATATATATTTGTAATTTTTGAGTCAATTTAGTTTAATTTCTTTCATCATAATTAAGTTATTTGATTAATCGATAAGTAAGCGTCTTATCAAACACAATTATCATCGATAATTTAAAAAAAAAAAATTCAATTCAAACATTTTGCCGTTTAGTTTAATAATAAAAGCCTCGCTTACATAAATACTCAATTAATCAATTCACGCGTTTACTTTCAGACGGCCACATGATAAACACGAAGTGCTCGTCGTCTCACAATCAACGCGCTCTATGCTGCAAAATGTCAGTGGAGTTCGACAGGTTTCTGGACAGCGGTAGAAAGTGAGTGAAATCCATAATCTTTATCATTTGTTTATCTTAGTTTATTTTTTGTCTCATATATATGAATACATACATACATATAAGCATAAATATGTGTAGGCAGCGCTTTCATGTATTTGAGCTGCTAATAACAGTGGATATATTATCTCTATGAATATTAACCGTTTAGAGGCGATCGCTTGGTTTACGTCACAGTCCGGAATTTTAAAGATCCAAATGAGGTGCCGATTTCTCGTTTTTTTCGTGGATGACTCCCTACTTTTTAGGATGTTTTATGTATATATTCGCAGCGACGTTTTTAAAAAACTTTGTAGATTTCTGTGTATATATAAAAGGAGCCTTAGCCCAAAATCGATTAACTTTGAGATTTTGTTTTTTCTTTTTCTTTTCTTTTTTTTTTTTTTTTTTTTTTTTTAATTTTCTGCTTTTGTATGCATTAAAAAGTTTCATAAAAGTTTTATTGCTTTTGTTTCAAAATGTTTTATGGTTCATTGTATAAAATGTTTTAAAGGATATTAATATGGATTTTACAGAAAATTGATTATGTATTTTGAAGTTATTAAAGTTAATATCAATTTTATTCCACTTCTTTTTATTCTTAAATTAAATTAATGTATCGTAAATAAATAAAAATAGTTTTCAGTATGATTTAGGATCCTATTAGTTCTATAAGAATTTACTTGAATTATTTTGATAAATTGATCGATAAAATTCAATATAATAAATTCGAAAATATTTTTTGAAAAATATATTTATAACTATAAACATATTCATAAAGATATCATCGCGATATTTATTTTGAAGAAATTTGATTTTTAAATAAATAAATAAATATATGTACACACACATTTGTTTAAAAAAAATTTTAAACCAATATAAACCATTAGCCAAAAAACACACATTCAATCTTCGGGCGATAAATATTTTACCAGGAAACATAATATTGTTCACGAAACATGCTTCGTCGAAATTTTCATCGGCGCATATATCAATTCGCAAATTGTTTTTTTTTTTCAAGTCCTCTCCCCCAACACTTTTTGTTTCTACCCATCGTTATACATGTATGTATAAACACACATATACGTACGAGCTAGACGAAAGATTCACAACGTGCGATTCTTTATTTTTCTTTATCATTTGCATACGTGTTTGTGTGTATATATATATATATATATATATATACACACGCGCGCGCGCGCGTTCTCGAAGCCGCGAAAAAGCCTTAATAGTTCCGATTCCTCGAAGCAGATAACTTGAGCTCATCTAGAATCCAATATTTCAACTCGCGAAATACTTAAAAACTACGAGAGAGAGAGAGAGAGGGAGAGAGAGAGAGGGAGAGAGAGAGAGAGAGAGAGAGAGAGAGAGAGAGAGAGAGAGAGAGAGAGAGAGAGAGAGAGAGAGAGAGAGAGAGAGAGAGAGAGAGAGAGAGAGAGAGAGAGAGAGAGAGAGAGAGAGGGGGGGGGGTATCGACTTGCGACATTACCATCGCGCGCACGGCAGAGAGTTTGCTCGCGTGAGCAAAGTCCATAAAATCCGAAAGGCAAATAGTTCTCCCTTTTCCTCCCTGCCAAGTCTTAACCTTTTTTCGCACCCTTTTTCCCTCCTTCTTTAGTCTTTTTTTTTTTTTTTTTTTTCTTTTTTTTTTTCTGTACTTAAACCTCGACTCGCCGCGTCAGTTTGCTGTTAATTAGGAATTAGCCGCTTAATTAGCGTCGACGTTTTCATCGGCCCCCACGTTCACGTATATACATAAACACGCTCACATATATACCTTTCTCTCTTTTCTCGTTTTTCTCTCTTTCTTTTCTTGAGCGAGAGCAAGATACAAGGAGAGAGAGAGTGAGGCTTTCATCGTCGCTGTCATCTGCCTCGTGGATCGAGCAACAGGTTCATCCCTCGCGCGCGCGCGCGGGCGAAGGCGCGATGGCGATTTATATTTCCGCGTTTTCATCCTCCATCGTTGCAACTCCCCGATGTTTCGACGCTAACGAACTCGGTTTACAGCCTTTGTCCATCACCTGCTCTTCCTTCTGCTTCTCTTTTTTTTTTCTTTTTACGTTCCTCCTGCTTTTTATTCTTCTATCGTTAATATGGTTGAAAGGCTTTGCGCTAATTTTTTAGTCGGAAAAGAATTATTTTGAGCTCGACTGCGTTTGCTTGATATGAAATAATTGGTCTAATGAGATAGGTGTGAAAATTGCTGTATGTTTCTTACTGCTCCGTCGTTCAATCTTCTTAATTAAAATCTCTAGTTCTTTATGTATATTTTTTAATAAGATTACGTTGGAATCTCGTTTCTTTTAGTCCTGTTTACAGAAAGAACATTATAGGCGTTTTTAACGTCGATTTCCTTTGTCATTTATTTATAAATTCGTTCGATTATGTAAATTTTCACTTTATGAGATAATGATAGAAGTTACACAATACCTGTTTTTAGCTTATTTCCTAATTTCACAACAAAATTCAAAATTTACAAACTTAAAAGTCTCATTGTTTTAAATTTATCTTCGTTAAAGAATATATAAAAATATATAAAAAATATTTACTTATCCACAATTAAGCGATAAAATTTAAAACAAAGATCGAGCGCGTCTATTAAAATTTTCTTCAAATCAAACTCAGCGTACACTTAAAAAGGAAGAAAAAAAAATCAAAAGAATCTCATTTTCTCTTTTAAATTAATGTCAACACAGACTGCTCGATAATTTTCCAAGAGCGTCGAGTATGTTCACGTTGAGAGCTGTATCGGAGCAACTCCTGCGTGTACACTTAATCGCGTGGTTCTCTCTCTCTCTCTCTCTCTCTCGCGAGTCTAGTGTCCTTCTCGCAGATGCGAGTGGAGACGCGTTCGGTTTCAAACGCATCGTATACAAGTACATCGCCGCCGACGACGACGACGACGACCGGACGAGAACGTGACGCGCGTAAATATGGATACAAGATTCTGTGTATACGCGTGCGTGTTAAGAGATGATATTTACCGTGTGTGTGTGTGTGTGTGTGTGTGTGTGTGTGTGTGTGTGTGTGTGTGTGTACATATATATATAAAAAAATTTTATTTGTTTAACGCAAAATTAAATGCCGAATTAGTAAAATCTGAAATGAGGAAAATAAATATGTATTTTTTGATTTTTGGCTGGTACATTATGACATTTTTCTAAAAAATCGTTGGCATTATTTATTTTGTATAGAAATAACAAAGTTGTTGAAGATATTTATAAACAGCAATTGATATTTCATTTCCCAGTTATATTAAACGTGTTCATAATTAAATTTGCAGTCCTAAATTAATCAAAATTATCAAATGTTATCAATGAATTTGAAATATTGTAAATACATTATTTAAAATATTAAATCTTAATTGTGATAATATATAGTAATGTTCAATATTTTCCAAAGCAATAATTATAGACAACAATACTCTACCATCAAAATAAATAAATGAAAAATTTCGATCGATCATCGTCAAATGAAAGAGCAGGGTATAATTGAATAACGAACTCGGTAATAAAATCCAGCATACGCGCATATCATTAATCTTTGACGAGCATCTTACAGGTGTAAAAATCAAACGCACGGTAGACTTGATAACGTATACAAAGGCGTGCCTAATGTCATTCGTAATATTCGAAGAGTCACTCGGTTAAGAGCAAAAAAAAAGGAGAAAAAAAAAAGAAAAGAATCCATCTTAATTGACGGTTGTATGATTCAATTTGATGTGAAAGCGCATACGGCGAAAGAGATTTTTCGCTCTCGAAAAACGTCGCTCCTTCGTGTTCGTAATTGACAAGCAGCTGCGACGCTTATTTAGTGTTTTCCGTTTTCCTTTGTTCGTTTGCAGCCCTTATAACTCCGATTTTATATATCTTTTTCTTCTTTTCGTTTTCAACTTTCGTCACGATGACTCGCGTAAATTAAAAGAAGTTGAAGGAGTTTCTTCCCTCCTCTCACTCCCTCTTCCTCTCAAGTTCGTTTTGTTATGTCGGTAAACCACTCGAGGTATTTGCGACCGACTGATTAACCGTGATTTCTTCGTAACTTTTATTTTTCTCCCTCGTTTCCTCGTGATTTCTATTCGAAACGCGTACACGAACACGCGACATTCGAGTCGTTCGTCGCTCGGCAGCGCTTGTGTATAGGAAAAGCTGAACCTTTTGATTTTTAAGAAAGCTTATACATATGCGCATGCATATATATGCGCGTACGAACGTGTGGACGTGAGTCGAGTGTAAGGTGTCGGCTTTTTTTTGCCGACGATACTTTTTTCACGCGTCGTTAGCTTGTATTTCGTCTTCGCTAGAATCAATATTTTCGTTTTGTCGCCGATTGAAATGACTTATTCGAATACGACGGCTTCTGTTTGTTTTTCATTTTTTATGCGAATTTCTTAGTTTATGTAAGTGCTTTATGTTTTGTTTTAAACTTGTATGATTTTAGGATTTATTTAGAATGTAAATAATGAATTTAATCACTTGAAATTAACTTTAAGAGTATTATTTTATTGTATGTTATCAACTAATCGATTCTACTAAATTAATTGCACGAAGAAACAATATTATGTATATATTATCCATTTCAAATTCAAGTATCAAGTATATAAAAGAAGAATGTCAAACAAAACATAACGCAAGACAAAGAGAGAAAGACAAGGAGGGAGTAGTGCGTCGTTTTATCTCATAAACCTAATACCCTGGGACAGAAATATTCATACATCACGTGTTGAGAGAGCGAATCACTACCGCACCGAAGTATTCATTCCTCGCGGCTTTCTAAATAATTTTTTTGCAATTTCGAAGACGAGCCCTTTTCAGTCAAATCCTTTTGTAAAAATGCACACAATACCGAACGCGAGGGTTTTTAAAAAGAGAAAAAAAAAGCACAAAAGAGGAAGAAAAATGGTGAAGAGAGAGAGAGGAGAGAGAGAGAGAGAGAGAGAGAGAGAGAGAAGTGCGTAACGAGGGAGGTAAAAAAAAAAAAAAAAAAAACAGTATTTAGACAGTCGAGTATAGCAACAAAGAGCGGAGAATGATAAAAAGTGAATAGGATCAGAGAGGAGATAGGATAAGTGAAATGAAATATAAAAAAAACTGAGAAGATAGCAAAAACATTCACCAAAAAAATATTTATTTTATAACCTTCTATTTTTACTCTCATTTCAATCAATGGAAATTAATTTTTGTATAAATTAAACAATAATAAAATACGATATTTATTTTTAAATTTTTGTTTAGTTTTTGATACAGTTTTTATTTTTTTATTTAAAATCGTATGTTTATAATACAAATTTTTTTGTGTATTATTTAAAGTTTTTATTCATTATAATCATCAAAATAAAATTTCACTATCGGTGCAAATTCTATCGTCAGTTTTTCAGTGTATAACGGCGGTATAAAACGTATTACTCGCGAGTGTAAGTTTACGTGCTTGTGTGTCCATAGATACATATATATACACACGAGTATAAGCAGCTGGGTGCAGGAACGATTCAATCTCGACGAGGCGAGAATACGCATAATAGCAAGGGCGATGGGTCGAGCGTACCAACGCGCGCCCTTATCTCGCTCGGTCTCGTTGGATATTCCTCTCGCGTGTATTTTCTCTCTTTTTCTCTCTTCTCTCTTTCTCTTTTCTCTCTTTCTTTCTCCTTCCCTCGCGTTTAAGGATGCGGGCGGGCGTCTTCTGTTTCTGATCCTGAATTCGATCTGTCTTCGGTGATTCCTTCTCTCTCTTTATTTCTCTCCCTCTTACTTTGAAGGAGAAGAGATTGTAGACGCGTATTGGTTTCATTCTGGTGGAGACCTTGAATTTTCTTGGAATTTTCGATCGAAGAGCTCTTTTTAGTCGCGAGAATCGCGAATTCGGGAGGACAAGTTGGCGCGAGCCGAGGGTAGAATATTTTTTGCGCGCTGAGGGATTGCGTATAGCGAGAAACGAGGTTGATCGAATAGAAAACGAAACTGTTTCCCATTGAAAGTAAAAGTTTAATTTTAAATTTATTTTAAACTGAGATGTTTTATATTATTATTAATTTATAGTAATTTGCGTGATAAGAATTTATAAAATTTAAAAGTAAAAAGTAATTATTAATAAATTGAAAATTACGCTAATGTAATTATATATATATATATATATATATATATATATATATATATATTTTTTTTTAACGTTACATTAATATATAATAAAAATTAGAATAAATGCATTCATCAGAGAAAAAAGTCGATGAACTTTTAGGCGGCACGTTGCGCTGGAGAGAGGACAAGTGCCATATTTCAGTCGGTAAATGTCTCTCGAGCCACTTAATCAAACTCTCGGAACGCACATGACCGCCTGACGAGTATTTAGAAAAACCCAAACACATTTATCAGCTCGACAAAAGTGCATTCTTTACGATGAACAAAAGACGTTTCAGCCTCCCAACTCTTTTTCGTGTTTTTTTTTTTTTTTTTTTAATTTTTTTATTTATTTAATTTTTTTTTGTTTTTTTTTTTTCGCCTATGTAACTGCACCATCACGCAACGGTCTTTATTAATTTTCTTTTAAACGTTGCGTTTTTGTTATTGACGTTACAAAATTTAAATTAATAAATATTTTCAATATATTGGTTAAATATTTTTTTAATATATTGGTCAAATATTTGGTTAAATATTTTTTTCGTCAAGCGAGAGATGCATCAATAAATATTTATTTTAGAATTCTTCTTTGTCTTAAATCTTTCGATATCGTATTTTAATCGCTTTTTGTACCTCTACAATCGAGTAAATTTTTGTTCTTCAATTTACAAATATTGCGATAATGTACCTGTATATTTTTGTATAATATTTTATAATATAGTGGTAATTGTTATATAGTATATACATAATATATTAACTAATTGCCGTTCCTATTAACAGCTAGATACAATAGGATGGAAAAAGCTTATATTTAAACAGGCTACATTAAATTGAACAGAGATACACTTTTTTTTAGAATTTTTTTTTAAATACAGAAACGTTTATTTGATTTGCTTTTTTGCTATATCGATTATACAATACGTATATTATAGTCACAACAAAAATTTTTTTTATTCACTTAGTTATTTTTATCGGCAATGAATCTCACCATTCAAACAAATTCCCGTGAAACCGGGGATAGAGGATCAATTTTTATGAAATTTCAGATGTTATTTTTGAGATTATATTAATATTATAGCAGTAGGACTTAAGCAATCTGTAGTGTCTGGCTTTTATTTATGCGCATTATCTTTAATCAGCAATTTCTTATCGAGTACATCTTAACAATTTTCCGCAATAAATCGAACTATGCAAACTTTTAATATAATTACTCATTCCAAAACTGTTTTATGCGTAATGTCTTTCTCTATAACAACTAAATTAATACCTCCGCGGTGAAAAAAAAAAAAAAAAAAAAAAAAAAAAAAAAAAAAAAAACTTCCGCAATTCATTTTTTGAACGTACGCACAAAATAAAATAGAGAAAAAGCTAAATAAGCTCGCGATAAATTTCGCGCCGGCAGCAATAACACCGCGAGACCGTTTTTTTTCTCTCTCTCTTCATTCTTCTCTCTTTCTCTTTCGTGGATTCGCATCCGAAAACGGATTCGCGTATTCTGCAGGCACGTGCGTCGCGTACGTTTTTTTTTTTTTTTTTATCCTTTTTTTTTCTTCTTTGCTTTCGCATATGCATATTTATGTGTGCGCGTCGCGAAAGTGGCTTACAATACGCACGCGCGCGGTAGTTTTTCGCGAATATTTATCGCTTATTATGGCCCGAGAGCCCACCAGCTGCGACGCGATAAGGAACATTATTAATGGTGGAACTTAGGTATACTACGATTTCAAGCTTCTGTTCAGTCGCGTGTTTTACTTTTTTTTTTTTCTTTTTCGTTTGTTTTCCGGATTTTTGTTTCTGTGCTGTACGCCTCTACGTATACTGCGACATTTGTTCTACAAGTACGAGCTTTTTATTTTCTCGCGTTCGTCGCTTTGCGCCGGAATTACGAATATGCACTGTTTTGAAAAATTTACGAGTGAAATTTTATTTATGGTCCTTTCAATGTTGCAGAATGCTTTTATTAGAAATACCATCGAGCCGTTGTACGGCTAACGTTGTAATAGTGTATGCTCGATCAACGTGTGGAGTGATCTATCTTTTTTTTTTTTCAATCTCGACCTAAGTTTATAACATTTTTTATGTTTCATTGTTTGGTTTCAATTAAAAGTACAACTCTGTCAAAGTAATGTAAACAATGCCTTAACGTTTATGTTGATTTTAATTATTGGTATAAATATTATATTTATTTGAAGTATTGTATTCATTGATAATAATTAATTGAAAACGAAAGGAAAGTTCAATATTTGAATGTTTAGAAAAATGAATGATGATTGAAATTTCACGTCATTTATCATAAATTGCTTAATAAAAAATTTATACAAAACGAAAGGCACGTTAACTAAAGGTGCACGACGTTAATTCATATACTTTGCGCGAAGCTCTATATAGAACGGGACAAAAACTTTAGCTACCGCACGGTTAATGAAATAAAAATCGTTCCACCTGTCTGGCGAGCGCGCGTTTTACGAAAAAAAAAAAAAGGCACGCAGCTGTATAAAAAGGATTTCTTCAGAACTTTATCATCAAATTTTCGTAAAATTAAAAAATCGCTCGCATCGCTCGCACTGCGCTGCAATGAGAAAGAAAAGCTGAACGGCGCGTATAATTAAGTTTCGGCGATTCCGTCGAGTTCATCACTCGTTTCACGGTAATCGCGTCTTCTCTCTACGAAGGAAGAAAGAAATAAATAAATAAAGAAAGAAAGAAAGAAAGAAAGAAAGGGCGGTAAGAAGAGAGAGGATAGAGACGAAGAAAGAAAAACTCGTCCCGCTTGTGAGGGGGACGCGCGCAAACGGTCGCGTGACTGTGGTATTATATATTCGAAGGCTGCCCGGTAATGCCGCATAATAAGCGTTTAGAGACGACGAAAAGACGCGGCTATTCCTCCTCCTCCTCCTCCTCTTTTCAACTCTCTTACTCGCTCTCTCTCTCTCACTTTCTTAAGTTTCGCGGCCGTTGTTGTTGCTTCTGCTGCTGCTGCCACTTCTTCTTGCTTCCTATATAGTTCCTCCATTGCATTCCCCTTAGCCGTCCTCGTTCTTCTTCGCTTTTTTTTCTTCTTGCGCATATATATATTTATATATGTATATGTGTGTGTGTGTGTGTGTGTTTCTTTCTCGCAGGCAACGAGTCATCTTCATTGCTTATACTCGATTCTCCTTTACTTTTTTCTTCGCTTTACGTACTTCTCATTGCGTTCTCTCTCTTTATCCGCGAGTTTAGCTTTGTTTGATATATATTTCGAATGCTAGTTATTTTTGTTCGAACATTTCTTTCTTTTTCTCTTTCGATTTTTTTTTTATTTTTTTTTATTTTTTTTATTTTTTTTATTTTAATGACTCGTCAGTACGCATATTTAATCATACGGCAGTATATATGTACGAATTTACGTATGTGTATATACGTAATATTTTATAACCAAGTCTATATTATTGTAACTACATTGGATTTATTTTTTGATAGAAGATTATAAGAAAGATATTTTTCTTCTTCCTTTCTTTTTAATGATTATATGAATATATTTGAAAATAAATAGATTGGTATTGTTTGAGTTAATCTTGGATAAATTAAAATGTTTGTAACATTATTTTATTGCATTTCAAAAACTCTTGTTTTATTTTTAGTTTAAAAAAAAAAGAAAATATACTTTTTCGTTTCATGTATTCTTTTTTTTTGTGCAAATCCACTGTCTCTTTTTCGCTTTCTTCAAAACTCACTTATTTCTCCTTATTCTTTTCTTTCATTTTCTAACCCTTTATTCTTTATTCTCTGCTCGCAGTTCTTCTCTCCGTACTTTTGTGCTCCTCTTTATTTTCTCCTCCCTCCTCCCCCCCTCTCTCTCTCTTTCTCTAATTTTTTGTAATCCTTTCTATTGGGAAGCTGCCGTTGATCCGATTTCTGTGTCTGTGTCCGATCTTTTTGATGCGCGTAAAGAGGGCAACAAGCAAAAGAAAAAAAAAATAATTTCACTGTAAAAAAAAAAAATAATTTCACTGTAAAAAAAAAAAAATAATTTCACTGTAAAAAAAAAAAATAATTTCACTGTAAAAAAAAAAAATAATTTCACTGTAAAAAAAAAAAAATAATTTCACTGTAAAAAAAAATAAATATAAAAGAATTAGATGCAGCAATTTCGGTGCGTTTTGCATTCGTTTTTTTCATTGGGATATGAGAAAGAGAGCCATGGTTTATAGATATACGTTTACGTGATTAGGCGACACATGTGCGCTTCGTAACGGTCGCATTAAGGTGATAGAAAATAAAAAAAGGGACGTTTGCTACGCGATCGCTTTTTATGTCGCGACGCGAGAAGTAAAAAAGGAACGTCGAAGAAAAAGTCGGTGCAAAAGAAATTTCACCTGTGATTTTCAGAATTTTTATACAGAAAGTTATATCGTTATCGTTTGCTATACTTACGCATTATTACAAAATGAAAATCGTATTAATCTCATCAACAACGTTAATGATCGATTGAAGTTTATTCAAAATTCCATTATATATTTTTATGCATTTTTAAACTATCGGTGATTAAATAATTCATAAATAATGTGTATATAAAAAACCAGTTTTCATTAATTATTCAATCTTTTTTTTTCCAAATAAAATTCTCGCGTTAATTTCCAGTTAACGAGGCGTCTTTTTATGATCAAAGTATTCAATTTACTGAAAATTGCCCTCAATTCGGTTCTGAAAAAAGAAATGCCAAGTATGAAATTAAGAAGGACAAACTTTCAATCGGGTGGAAAAAAAATATATTGAGTCAGGCGGTGAGCTGAAAACTTTAAAAACAAAAAAAAAAAGAAGAGAGAAAAAATAAAGTATAAAAAACTTTACGCTCAAAAACGTTTAAAAATAAAAAAGGAGGAACAAACGTCCAAGATCCGGTGTATAAATTTCTTTATTTTTTTCTTTATTTCATCTTTTCAATTATCATTCTCATGGGAGAAGAACGATATTACAATATCGAACGAAAATTCGAGTGAGAGAGAGAAAAAGAGAGAGAGAGAGAGCACCGGCACGCCGGTGAATTTAAAATAGCGCGAGTCTCGCGTCGCTGTCCAGTCCTCGAGTTTTAAACTTTAAAATCTTCCGCAATCTCCTTCTTTCTCTTACTCTATATCTCTTATTCGCCGTGGTCTCTCTCTCTCTCTCTCTCTTTCTCTCACAGTCTCTCTCTATCTCTTTTTCTCTCTTTCCCCCTCTCTCTCACTCTCTTTCTCTTTCTCTTTCTCTTTCTCTTTCTCGCCGGTACGAAAACCAGCAGTTTGTTTGACTTTTCATGAAATTCAAGTGCACCGGGGCGCGCGCATAAATGCATTCATTCGACGAGCAAAGCGTTTGATGGCCTTCGTTGTATTATGTATATACCGTACATCGATGATTTTCTATATTTACGTAAAACCCATCCGCGAATAGAGACGCTGCAATTGTTCTTGGGTTATATCGGCGGTTTATATATATGGCAGATTTGTTATATTTTCGAATATGAAAATACCAGCCGCGACATAAGGATGAATAATTCGATGATTTTTTAAAGAAATCTTTAAACAAATAATAAAAGCAATTCATCTACTTTGGTTATTTTTTTATGAATAGACGGTCGATTTCGTAATAACGATTGAATGTTTTTTTTTTTTTTTAATATCGCAAACAGCTTTTTCTTGTCTATTTAAATTATATTTATTTAACTTGACAGCAGAGATACAAAATTGACATTTTTATAGCATAGCTCGTAGATATTAAATTCTTTAAAAAATATTTGCATTCGTAGTGATTAAACAGAAAAATGTTCAACTTATATGACTGCATACGGATAAAAAAGTTTATTAAAATTTATATATTTCTCGTTGCGTTAAAAAATTGCATTCAACGACAAATAATTTATACTTTTTTACCGAGAATCGGCAAAAAAAATTTTTCAAGAGTTGTATAAGATTAACAAAGAAAGAGAGAGAAAGATGTATATGCGTTGCACATACGTATTTCATCCTTTCCGTTTTTTTTTTTTTTTTTTTTTTTTTTTTCATCATTGCGTTGAATAAAATGCCTCATCAGGCGTGATTTGAATGCGTGTGATCCGAGATGACTGTCAACGATTTTCTTGGAGGTTAACGATCGCGCGAAAAATTGAGAAAAGAGTAGTTTAGTGTAGTGCAAAAAATCAATGGTAAACGTGGTTTTGACTTTGTAGATTTAAATGTAATCTTCATAAGTACTTTCTTATATAATATCGTATTTGCTTGCGTGGTTTAATTTTAATTCGCTGTGGAATTAATTTGATTCGATCCGAAAGTAGAAAGGAGATAAAAGCACTCTTTACTTTATTTTTCATCACTCTTCTTTGTTGTAATACTTAGAGCGAACATTTTTATTTAAACGAACAGAAAATTAATTTAAATGAACAGAGCGACGGTAATACATTAGTAAGATTACTACTTATTAGTATTTATACTTAAAATATCATTTTATAAAAATGATTAAAAAAAAATGTATTCTTTGTACGATAAATTTATAAACTTCTAAAATAAAGTTATGATGAATTAAAATTTAAAGGATACACGAGAGCACTGATTACTTATTTATATAAAACTTATAAAGAAGTAAATATAAAAATTATAATATTAAATTATGTTACCTGACTTGTTAATTTTAATGAAATTTTTGTAATTATTATTTTTGAAAAAATTATAAAATTTATAGATTTTTTTTGTAAATCAAATAAACTTTTTGTAAAAGAAAAAAAAATAATATTTTTTTTTTTTTTTTTTTTCCATTACAAAACATTTCATTTGCACTCGAAAATATCAAGTTAGCCGCATGCCGATAATATTATATAGGAAGCTCCACTCTGAATTTATTGATTAAATTCGCAACGTTACACGAATAGAAGCATTTTTAAATTTAAATTGCTGCTCTCTCTCTCTCTTTTTCTCGATGGTATTACTATCTGAGCGTTTTAAAATTCAACGGATTCTTCGAATATATATCAGAATTTTATCCATGCAAAAAATTTTTCCTTATAAATTTTTTCGAATTTTGTATATTGATTTTCGATAATTTAAGGTATCCCGTATACGTTTGAATAATTCGTTAACTAAAATTGATCTTTGCTTGTATATGCATATAAATGTTTTTTGAAAATTTTTATTCTGGAAATTCAATTTTTTACATTTGTAGGTTTCAAATGAAAATTTTATATAAATTTAATGAAACTGAATGCAAAGCCAGTATAGAATTTTTAACAAATGTCTTACAATTTCTCAATAAATGAAAAATAGTGTAAAATATATAAAAGAGTTACGATGAAAAATAGACTATACGATTTCGAACGAGAAAAGTTATATTATACATATACATTAACCAAAGAGCGATAAAATAATGGAGGAGAGTAAATTTTTCAAGCGTTTTAGTCCATGCGGTGAGAAGAACGAAAGCACCCCACACATACACGCACACGCGCGCGTGCGCATATCGTGTGTTCTTTGAAATTCACGCCGGCGAGTTCTCGACATCCCATCTACATTCTTATACGTACACTCGGCGGTGGAGAAAAATCATCGTCGTGATCATTTTTCTCCCAAGGCGCGTCTTTTCATTCTTGCCTACAATTTTTTCTTTTCTCTCCTTTAGCGCCTTTCGCGCATAGCGCGAATACGAAATACCGCAAATTTTCCAATATTTAAGCGAGAGCATATTCGCCTCGTGTACTTGCGAGTCGTAAATTTTTTAAGAGTCGAAGCGACTTGTATTTCCGGCTTTTAGTACACCAGAACTTTACCTGTATATGTATAAACGTAATAAAAAGCGCGAGAGCGTGAAAAATCGACGATCGTTTCGATTTTTCCGGGTGACTCCTCTTTCGATCGCTCGGCTTCGTCGAATTTCATTTCATCCTCGAATGATCGATATAACGCCCAGCCGCACAACATCGATCTTCGATTTTTTTTTTTCTGATTTTCTTGGCTCGAATTTTTTCTCGCGACTTTTCACCTTTCACGGTCTATGAAATTCCTACCGGAAAGAAGCGTACGGTAAAAGAAAGTTTATCGTTTATTTAAAATAAATCACGAAACGTAAAGCGGAAAGAATTTAAGGTTCGATAATAGCTGTATACTTGATTATATGTATCGCACGTTCCTTTCGTAGAAAAAACACGAGTACAATAAAACGCGAAATAATATTTCCAATTTTTACAAATTTTATGAGAATTTAGTATTGCTATAAAACAATGAGTACAGCATTGTAATGTATTAGAAAAAAAATAAACTTTTATCACCTTCGGGTGAAAAAAAGAAAGAAAAAAAATTAGATCGTACGTATAATTCGCGCGAAATAGCGATAATCGGTGCTTCGCGCCATGAAAAAGTGTAGGAGAAAAGAAAAAATGCCATCTCATTGGCTACACACAGTTACGGTTAACTCGACCGCGATCGATCTTCTTAATCGATTTGACCCAGCTCGGGCGATTGGCCCAATTGATTTATTGACGCGCGACAGTGGGGGCATCGGTATGGGCCGAGCAATCAGCCGCTCGATTTACTTGCCTCGTAAGAAGAGGAGGAGAAAGATAGATAAAGAGAGAGAGAGAGAGAGAGAGAGAGAGAGAGAGAGAGAGAGAGAGAGAAACACGTACTGATGGAAGCAACTTTAACACTGGTGTGTGTGCGCGTGTTATCCCTTTTATTTTGAGAGTCTTTGATTGTCTTTGATTGAATTTTGATTTACGCGAGGCGTCGATTTTGTAATTAAGAAAACGAGACGATTAATTTTATACGATTGCGGTGGATCGCAGAAGTTATTTTGCGTGTTGGACCACTTCTTGCTGCTTTTAAACTTAAGAATTCTTTGCGTTTTATTGATTTTGTGAATTTTATACTTTGAATTTTTCATTTTAATTATAATAAACTTACAATATAATATCGTAATCGTTAATTAGTTAATTATTTTGTTTGAAAATTCTAAGCCATTCAATAATCTATAATTTAAAAAATTAACAATTAATTAAACGTACTAAACTAAATCAACATTTTTTATTTAAATTTGTTCATTACGCGTAGAGTTAATTAAATTAAGAAAAATAAATAAACTGCAATCGCGAAACATGAACCTATAAAACATTTCAGAGTGTTCGTAGTACAAATTCAAAAGCTTTTTCGGTCGTTAAAATATACTAGGCGCAAAATTGTTTCTTCCGCGTCTTTCACCCGGAATCCCTTAGTGTCGGATATCAAGCGACAAAAATAAAAAGCCAAGGAACTCCCAATGTACAGCTAAACCTTCTCGAATCGTGTCTCATCCTTAAGTTCCTCTTTTCTCGCTCGTTCCGATCCTCAATTTCTGCACGTCTATATATACACGTGTATCTAGTTTCTTCGTTCGCGAAGTAAATCGTAATTTTTTTTTCATTTTTCGAACGTAGAAAAGACATATGCGTGTAATATCCAATGAAATCGTTTCTTTGGTATACTTCTAGCTTTTTTTTTTTTTTTTTTTTTTTTTTTTTTTTTTTTTTTTTTTTTTTTTTCAGGAAACTTTAGAAGTACGACACGCCGTGGTTTTATGCGATTGCGTGCACCGGCAAAATGCCGTATAACGTTATGCGAGGTTTATGTATGTATGCACAGTATATGTGTGTGTATGTAAAGCGTAGAAGTTGCGTGTGTAAAAGCGACAGTCGCTTGTGGGTCTGTTATGCGGTGCTCGGGTACTTTTTACGGGTGAGACTTTCTTATTGCACCGATTTTCGTTCTCTCTCTCTCTCTCTCTCACTCTCTCACTTTTTCAATGTAATGGGCTGGAGAGAAATTTTATACTTTGATGTTTCTTTGTATAATAACGTTAGATAGAAATAACATTAATTATTCTCTTAAAGTGTTTTAAAATGGTTAGATCTGTTATCAAACTATATTGATGTGTTAACGTACCAATGATTAGAACTCCTAATAAAAAAAATTTTTTCAATGAATTTAAATGAAAAATGAAATTAAATGATTAATTTTAATAAACTAAAAAAAAAATTATTAATTTATGTTTATTTTTGTTAAATGTGCACCTAAAATTTAAATACGACACTGTAAAAATGAAATAATACCGTATGAATATAATAACCGATATTATTCACGATTACAGAAATTTAGTTGCTTAGCCTCAAAAATATTAAAATCTTGGAGAAAAAAGGCGGATATCCACCGCATCGCAAAATAAATCGTCTTCGAGCCTCCTTATTGCGCTCCAGAAATCGTTCGCATCATTCCATAACCCTTTACACTCAAGTCCTCTCTCTCTCTCTCTCTCTCTCTTTTGCTCTTCTCCCTGCGGGTGTGTCCGTCTGTGGCCGGTCTTTTGTAAAACAGGTTTGCACCTGATACCCCCGGCTTGCGCGATCGAATGACGCGTTTCAATGTGCGACGTCGTCCTCGTAGTCGTTGCTCGTCCCCCTTTTTATTCCCTCTCTCAGTTCTTCTTTTTCTTCTGCGGGTTGTTCCTTCTTGAGCGCGCGTATTATCTCTCATCGACGTGGCTACGGGACGCGTGTACTTGTGCGCGCTATATACTTCATTTGCACGCGAGCCTCGTATGAAAGAGTAAAAAAATAATGTTGAAACCGTGCAACTCGAGTAGAGAAAGGGAATAAGAGTAGGAGAGAGAGAGAGAGCGCCACAGGCTAAATTTATGTATTCTTTGGCTACGTTGTATATATAGACGTAACCGTGTGAGAGTGTACTCACTTGTTTGTCCTTTTTTTTAAATTTTTATTATTGATGCATTAACAAAAGTATATGCGCTTATTCCGCAAATGCGACGAATGTAAATCGAAAGCGCAAAAGAAGCGAGCAACGTATTTACGAAGAAGGAGCACATGTGTACGTGTGTGTATGTGAGAGAGAGAGAGGGGGGGAAGGGAGGGAGAGAAAGGGAGAAGGGTGACTGGTTATATACATCGCTTTTAAAAATTAACGGCTGATTATGACGTTATATAGTCGCGAGCGGCAAATGAGAGCAAAGCGAACGGATGCGTGTGCTTCATGAATCATTCAGTGAATTTTGAAAATTGTTGCTGCTGCGTTCGCGCATAAGCATAAATTTTGTTAATATTAAAAATTGTGATTTTTTTTCGAAGAAAATAAAAATACTCGTAATTTTCTTTTCTTTTTTTTTTTTTTTTTGTGTATATATATTATGTTAATTTTGTGATTTCGAAATAACCATTTTATGGTATAATTATGTAATAAATATTTTAAGATTGCAAAAAATGGTAATGATGTTGTGAACTTAAATTTTATTAAGTTGCTTAATTGTCGATGATATAAGATTTTTCCATCACAATGATTTTTATTTAACTTTTTATTTAAAATCTTTTTTCCGTAAAAATATTTTAGATCAATTCAAATTCAATCGTTTAACTATTTTTTATATTTAGAAATGACTTGCTTATGTAATAACCATAAAAAGTATAATGAGTAAAGGACTGTAAATTTATGTTCGTATATAAGTCTCTAAAATGTTACAACGTAATTTTTCACGTCGATTATGCATATTTTGGTCATTTACATATTACGATGAAAAACTGCCTTCATTTGTACGCACACGTGTTATGCTAATATTTTAAATGAATCTTGAATAACAAAAAAAAATTTATAAATAACCCTTGGATACCCTTTTACGACAATGCTTAAGAAAATTATCGCTCTTACCGGAATTCTGTTTTTTTTTTTCTTTTAACGCTAAAAGATTATAACCGACCTTGTTATCTTGTTATTAAAGACTGATGGTTGCTGCATTTATTCACGAGTTTAAAGTTTCACGTACTAAATGCATATATTAAACGAATTCGTTAACGTATAAATGACATTGAAATATATAAATAAGAAATATATATGTATATATAAATAAGAAATATATATATATATATATATATGTTTGTGTGCACATCAGTTTCATTTATTTATTCATCTTCGTTTTTTTTTTTTTTTTTTTTTTTTTTTTTTTTTTTTTTTTTTTTTTTTTTGAAATTATAATTTTTCTTCAATTATAAATTTTATTTACCAACTATTCAATTAATAAAAGTCAAAGCCATACATATCATTATCAATCAACGAAATTAAGACGGTGCGAGTCGTAAAAAAAAAAAAAAAAGCCGTCACTCAAAACTTTTACAACTATCAAACCCCATCATTCACGATGCGCTTATACATAACTCGAGACGTTTACGAATGACTTTTTGTTTGCGTCTCTTGCTTCTCGATTTTCGTTTTTTTCATCTCATAGCGAGTCGATGCGCTAAAAAGAGTATAAAATAAAGAAGCCGCGTATAAGGGATAAAAACAAGATGTGCGCATATAAAGAAAGACATAAAAGCAACGATCTTGCGAACGAAATGTCGCACGGTGTATATTTTATAACGGAGGACGCCGTGTCTTTCGTTAAATCGAAACTGGAGCGACTCGCGCTTTCTCATCATCGGCAAGGGACGGGAGCCGCGCTTCTCTCGTTATATAAATCTCGCGATGCTGTTGCTGATACCCTTCAAAGTTAAAGAGAGAGAAAGAGAGACTAATGACGAGTCTGCACGTCGTCCAGTTTTACTTAATACTCGTTCCTCGGGTATACCCCTTGGAATACTATATCTCTCCTCGAAGAGGAGGAGGAAGAGGAGGAGGAGAAGGAGGAGGAGGACGCAAGCTTAGTTGAGAGCAAAGAGAGAAAAGTCGACATCGTGTACCTTCTCTCATTGCTCCGAGAGATGAGGAGATGCATTTATTCGGTGCTGCTACCTACGATACCGCGTGCGTTTTTTGTTAGCGTATATGTACATATAGATTCGAAAAAGGTTGTATATTGTCGCAATTAATTACACACGTGTTTGATATAACTTGCGCGTTATCGTTTTTTCTCTTTTCTTAGGTTTGACGAATTCATGACTAGCGCGAGAAATTATAATAATTCATGTTTGAATTTAATTTTTCATAAATTTTAAACGATCATATTCAACGTTTTTAAAAATTTCCGTCGTTTATATAATAATTTTATAACGTAAAATCGATAACTTTTAATGTTAAAACAAGCTCTTGCATAATAATAAAAGCTTTAATTTTGATATGGATTTTTATGCTTACGAAAGAACGTAAATTTCAAGAATAGTTGAAGTCTCTTCGTATCTAGCGTTTACCCGCTTAGGACCAGTGCACTATTGCGTGCTTGTAAACTTGATGACACTGATCTCATCTTAGAACGTTGTCTTTAGATGAGAAGTGAGAGAGAGAGAGAGAGAGAACTATAAGTCTACTTTGCTGAGTACGGTAGAATATTACATGCTAGTGCAGACGTCGGATATATTATTTGCAAACGGCGTGCACAATTTCTCTGCGAGATTTCGTTGAACGAGCTTAATAAATTGAGATCTGCAAAAGTTATGCAATAAATGTTGTTATTGTATTTACATAAAAACTTTCGTTGCCATTATTTTATTGTAAAAATGAAAATATTTAAATTTTTTAGCAGCTTAAATTATGTAAAAAATTTAAATAAAATATTTTAAATAATTCTATCGACATAAATTAAATAAGATTAATAATTTATAACATTTAAAGAGGACGAAAAATAAATATAATTGATCTAGCCTACGGTAATGACGCATAAATAATCTTTTTTCCTTCATTTATATATTTCTTCACTTTACAGTTACTTAACGGAAATGGCTATTTCATGTAGTAAAGTTTTTCCATCGATATCTTAATTTACATAAGTCGCGTTGAAAATAAAATTTCTGATATTTTCATTATTTATTCATAATAAAATAAGCTTTGAACGTTTATGGTGCAACATTAATCACAAATACATCCAGGCTATCTGATGCAAATATATTTTTGGCCATACGTGAATATCAATCGATGAAAATAAACCATTAATTTATCTGTCAAGGATATGTGGAAGGTAAAAGTATGTACGTGCCGTAAAAGTTCTAACTTTTATCCTGCATTATTTAAAGGACAATTTTTATCGCTTTATTTTCGAGAGTTAAAGCCGAGCAAGCCGCATATAATAATGACAAGGTAGTGTGCTCGAGGTGTTCTCGCGTGAGCGCTTCCGTCCGCGTGACTCTCTCAGTTGTAAATACATACGTGCACGTACGAACATTAATATGTACGAACAAGTACACACACACACATATATATATATATATATTCATCGAAGGACAAAGAAAAATCGAAGAGGAACCGGTCGTAAACTTGCGGATTTAATGGAAAATAAAGCGTTTTCAAGTTTGCGTGTCGCTATATCGATACCATCTATTCTCCTAATTTTCTCTCTTGCTCTTTTTCCCCTCCTCTTGTTTGAAGTGAGGAAAAAAGAATGAAACGAAAATAAAAAGTTATTTTAAATGCGGACGACGAGCGTAAATAAAAACCTGCGCGCGCGTTAAATTACTCCTTTCGAATTATTCGCGTGGCGTATACTGCGATCTTTCGTACTGATAACGAGATTGTCGCAATTACATGTAATTTATATGATACTAATAAAGTTTAACGTTCCCCTTGCGTTGTTTAACGAAGAAAATTACGCGGGCGACTTTTTTTTTTGTGAAATAATAAATTTTTAATTACATCGCATTTGAACTTTAAAATTGATATTTTTACATACCATCAAAGTTATTATTTTATTGTTTTAAATTTTGAGCGTTTATGAAAAAAATCTCGTTACGCCGTGTCTCCATTCTCTGAACCTTAGAGACTATACCCTAACGGAGTTCATCTTCAATACTGCTTACTAATACGATTATTTTTTTATCAATCTATTCGGTAATTGGCTTTAAGTAAAAAATTTGCAAAATCACAGTAATGTATCGAGATCAGTAAAAACATAAATTAAAATTTCCGATCAGCAAATCTTACTAAACAAAAAAATAAATAAATAAAATAAAATGAAATTCTCTTAAACCATTTTCAGATAGGGAGGCATCCGACGTGAATGATTCCATCGAAGAGTGAAACGAAGGATGAGAAGGATAGACGAATGCAGAAGAGATGTAGAGGAGAAGAATGGGGAGGGAGAAAGCACGTGGGCGGACAGCCGTACGCCAGCGGGTTATTTATAAGCGTGCGGTGCGTCGTAGACGTCGCGAGATCTGCAGTATACAGAACTGCCGCACTTCTGGCCCCCTTGGCGATTAACGACCGCAGACGTTGCGCTCTCGACCGCTTTTCCTTTTCTACGCTTCGAGACACACATACACACGCATACTTTCTCTCTCTCTCTCTCTCTTTCTCTTTCTCTTTCTCTTTATATCAAGCCGATTCGTATTTTGAACGGTTTCCTTGTCTTTTTCCTTGTTTTCGTTTATTTTTGTTTTCTTTCTCGTTTTTATTGTACTCGTATCGCAATGTTTATACACCTCGTTATGTTTAAACACCTCGTCGGCGTCTTACGACTCTTTCTCTCGCGCGTACTTGAGAATTTTTAAGAATCGTTCATTTTATTCACGTTTTACTTTCGGTCGAAGTTGCGAAAGCAATTTACTTTGCCGTCTAAGAAAGCGTAAAACACTTAACTATCTTTTTTATTGTTTGTTTAAACAAGTACTATCTTTTACTTGTAAATCCGTTCAAGAATTGCGATTAATGCGCAAGGTTGTTTACAATTAACAAGTAAATTTTTCAATATACATACTACGATTATAAAACGAATGTATAACCACGCAATCGTATCAGTTTATATTACTTTATCGTTATAGTGTAATGTGCAACTTACTAGTATATAATTAATTTATACAGTATTAAATCAAATCGATGTTTTACAGTGTAACGTTGGTACACGACCTCCGGTTTTTTTTTTTTTTTTTTTTATAGTTCACATCAGGTTCTCATACTGCTCTGAACAGCAGTCGAATGTGTTCGTCTGACCCCTTTGGGTTCTTAAAGACTGCCCATCCCTGAAGTTGATCTTGGGGAGTATGTTTGCCGATTTCCAGGATGACCGAGGTGATGTTCTTCCGACCAGCCACCCCTTCTTGCCAAGACTCCAGAGTGGAGACAAAAAATGACAATTTTGCGCCGTGTTTAAGCACAAGGGTGAAGCTATCCCGCGATTTTCCTATTGGCGAACGTTCTATACGTTCTTAGGTCGTGGGAAGCATCTTACGGCTATATAACAATACGGTCTATTGGCTTGGATAGTGGTCAACTCTACAACGGGTTGGGGTGGCTCTCTATTCAGAACTGAGTTTAAATCTGCCAATATGAAAAATTTGGGATGAATTTCTCCCAATGCACTTCTAAGAGTGCAGCAAAAATCAACTGTGCCAACTCCTACTAGCAATTTGGTAAAAATGATGTCACCTAGCGTAATCCTCGTCTCGAAGTAATACACGTAAGAATTTTGAGGTGTTGTTGTTGACCCAGAATCAAACTGAGTACCTTCAACCTGTGAGGGATTAGCATAATCTAGGAGGGCTGCTAGGGTATCTGAGGACAAAGTTCCGCTGAAGGAGAACAAATCATTAAAGTTGATAAAGCGCCATCCTACCGGTAATGATGGTAATTAAGATGCTTCACCGCCTGTTAGCATTTCATTCAGATCTTGGACAGAGCAGGCTAAAGGGGTGTTTTATTGCAGTGCAATTGGCATGGTGGTGGTGGTTCTTGCTTCCTTGGGATAATGGGAATCTTAAATTTCAATATCTTTTATTACATAATTGTATTCCTACATAAAAATCTGAACACTAATATGGTGGTATAAAGTCTCTATCTTATATCATACCTCATTCCATTGATTGTACTCCTTGGATCATATTCATGATCATATCCAATTTCTTAACTATTTCCACTTTTATACGTTCCTGTGATGTCCTGGGTGCGGTAGGTAACGAGTCTGTCCACGGGGTGATTTCGCTGATTTTCTTTTGCGGAACAGCTCGCCATTCAGCAATCTCTCTTTTCCCGGCTCTTCTTTCATCTTGATCTTCTATAGTATCTGCCGTAGCTCTTCGTAATTCATGTTGTTGTTCTAGTGAGTGGTTGAGGATCTTGGTTCCAGCCTGTACGAGCTCCATCTGGAATAAAGCGTTCTTCCGCTGGATTTCTTCCTCAGCCCAAGCACCCCTGTGATCTTGATGTCTTAAGATCTCCAACACTTCTCTCTTCTTTTCAGGAGTCCTCGGGCCCATAAGCATCTGGCTTTTCTCCAGAGGGAGCAACCGTACTAAATTTGCTGTAGCTTCTATTGTTGGTTTCGGCTAGATCTGTGCTATCTGTTCCACCGTAGTGCGTTCATGTGCCGTGGGAATATGCTCTCGAATACCCGAAATTTTGTACTCTTTAAACGAGTTTCTTTTCTCTTCTGTGGTAAGAGAATTCGCATGGTAGGTATAGTAGGCCCCAATATGGTAGTTTTGCACATTTTTTAACGTGATAGTGTTCCGGTAACTGTGAACTTAAGCCCATGTAAGGTGAATGCATACCTATAGAGCGTATACGATTAAAATGTAAAAATTCCTGACGAAAAATTTCGTGGTCTTGCCCAACTGCACGGATGAGCATATCATAAATTGGTGAAATAAAGTGCAACGATGTCGAGTGATAGTTAGTGTAGACAAGTCGTTCCTGCTCCAAAAGAGCTCCAGCCACTGTATTGATCTTATTCTGCTGTACTAGTAGTATTTGATCTTGTACTACTAGTACAGCAGAATAAGATAAATACTGTACTGTAACTTGTTAATTTATTTTCAGATTCATCAAGGCCCTAGTTAGCAATTTAGATTGTCGATGATTTTGTCGTTGACGTCTTCGTTATTTTTGAGTCGCGAGAACCCCTCCAGCAGCGCTTTCGTCGTACTGATCTGTATTCCCGCTAGCTTGTTCACTCTCCGATTTAGGTGGTCGACTCGATCGGATTGGAGTGAGCAATCGCAAGCGTACTTGCACACAATTTGTAACTTTCTCTCGTTTCTGTCGATTGCTACCGTTGTTTGCAATATTGTTTATCTAGTTATTCGTTTGTGCTATTTTTATTTATTATTCTTTTATTTATTTCGTTCGACTTCCAATTGTCTTGAGGAATTTCGCGTAATTATTATGTAACGTCGGTTGCGCTATTATGCGTTGACTTGATACAACGCTAACAGGTCGTTGCCTTTTGAACCTAAGCAGTTAAGCTCACGGGCTCGGGATGGCAGAGAAAAGAAGAAGCTTTGTTTTTCTTTCCTTTTAAGGATGCGGTAGTGAAGTTCGGGACTAAGCGAACGTCCAGGCCGAAACTCAGGCCAGCTACGCCACTCTGGATAAGGATCTAACTAATGACTATTAGATAAAGGTAGTTAGCCGAAACTCAGGCTAACTCTACCTTTGGGAGATTTTAGTTAAGTTGAGAGAAAAAGTGGTCAAAATGAGAGAAGACGAAAACAGAAAATGTAAAAGTTAAATTAACTCACTGTTTATTGTTTAAATATGTGAAGACCAAATCCCCCTCCCCCTCTCTCTCTCTCTCTCTCTCTCTCTCTCGATGTCTTCTTCTTGGTATTTAAACTGTCGCCGTTTACGTTAAGCTTGTTCTTAAAAGAACAGTTTTCAAGATAAAATTATATATATGTATATGTGTGCGACAAGACTTGCTGTCCAATCGATGCGGCTGCCGTCGGGTCTGCTCGTAAGTTATGCCTTGTAGCTATTCCAAATGATTTTCTTGACTGTTGCCTGAGGTCTGCTCGTGGTAGTCGCTTTCTAAAAACTTTCTGGTACTTGCGTAGAAATGGTTCCCTCGAGTGCTGCCTGAGGTCTGCTGCTTGGTGAAAATTTTGCGCCGTATTTAAGCACAAGAGTGAAGCTATCTCGCAATTTTTCTATTCGTCGGAAAATTCAGGAAAAGGGCAAGTTTTTCGGGCCCCCTCTTTCCGGCGGGCCTCTGTCCGAGGGAGGGAGAGGGCGTGGAGAGCCTCTGCGAGGGTGTGTCGTCTTGATGGCGGAGAGAGAGAGAGATCGAAAGGGGATGTTCATTTTTACAAAAATATATGACAAAATTAAAAACTTATATTACCATTGGTTTATTTTATAATATTTTATTTCAATATTAATCTACGAAAAATTTGAACTAGGCTACGAAAAAGAATCAATTTCGTAGCTTAATTCTTACTATAATTACAATTTAGTTAATTTATTTTAATTATTTAGTAGTTTTTTTTTATTATTATTTAAAAGGTGTTTTTTGATCGTTTGCATTTTAATGCTTGTTTTTTTTTTTTTTTTTTTTTTTTTTTTTTTTTGATACTATTATGTTAGCAACTATATTTTTAATAAGGAGTTTAACTTAAATATACGTTTTTATAATTGTCTGTAGATTATGAATAATAATAATAATTACGTTTTTTTTGTTGAATTTACCATTAATACAAAGTAAGTTTTAAGCCAAACATATCACAGTAACAATTTACTTGGTGAATTTTATTTAATAATTATAATTTTTTGTTTGAGATATAATTCGATGATAATTAATTTAAATTTACATTATTATTACATAAAATTTAGACAATTATAGAGATGACTTAAGATTTAAATGTTATTGTTTAATTCTGAATATAATTTTAATTATTAATTCTAAAATATAATTTTCAAATAATTTTAAAATAATTAATTCTAAAATATAATTTTTTAGCTTTAAAAGTAAAAAAAATATCATTCTTACTAGGAGTTTATCATTCTAATTAGTTTTTAACATTTTCATATAAAAATTCACATTCAAAAGTAAATGAGAGAAGACGGAAACCTTAGGTGTTATTTAATATTTAAGAATGATAATTTTTATAGAAAAACAAAAAAAAATGTACGAAAACGTTTTTATAAAAGCATAACAATCATTGTTAATGCTAGTTGTTAGTAATGTCAAAAATTATATTTATATGTTTACTCGTAATGTTAGTTTACACAAGATCTTCTATAGTAATCTTAAAATTCTAGAGCGTTTATTTATATGCATAATTTCATATAAATGTGTTCAAAAAGATGCGTTATTCAATATATATATATACTATTGATATTTATTATTTGTATTTGCTTTTTGATTTTGAATTAGAAAAAAAAAAAACTTATAATTATATATATTTTTATGCGCGTTCTTTATTCGCATATATTCGTACTTTATTAATTGTTGAAAATATCAATATTGTAAAAATAAAAATACTAAGCTTAAAATCTAACGCTTGTACGTAACTAGATTAATCTTTAGTAATTTTTGTTTAGTATCAAATGATTATCTCCATTATAAAAAGTTAAAATGATTCGTTTAATTATTTTAACTGTTTATAAATGAAACTTTTTAAACACAAATAAAGAAATGCATAAAAAATTATCACATGGTGCTTTATCTTTTTATTTTGAGAAAAAGATAGAAAAATCGTTATACTTATTGTCATCTTATTTTAATATTTTAATAGTGGAAAAGAACATAGTCAGATCGTTTGCAATTTTAAGTTATTAGGAGATTTGCTGTTGTGAAACATTATCGTAGATATTTCTGTAAAATTCTTTTTATATATGTTTGTAATAGTATATATTGCATTATTCGGAGTGAAAGCATAATTAAATTAAGTTTAAAGATAGCAGCTATTTTTACATAAATATACATGTATTTTAAGAGTTCATTGTTTTAAATAAAGTACTCGTAGTTGTTAGCAACACTATTAATTTTTATAATATATAAAGGTATAAATTCGTTATTCAATAGTGTGCACGTTCAATAGAAAAAAAAAAAAATTGTTTTACGCAGGTATTTTGTTAAAGAAAAAATAAAATGCGTAACTGTCAAAAATTTACTTTAGAATTTCAAGTTATTTAAAAGATTTGAAATTTAATTTAACATATATAAAACAATTTAAATGAATGATAATATTTTATATTTTGTACTTAATTTTTATATTTATTTTTCTTCATCTCGTAATTTCATAAAGAGGCATTATTGTTTTGTGTAACAATTTTATTTCGTGATCGAAAACATTTTTCGATTGAACTATTTTACGTATTGTGTAAAAATATGCCTTGTGTGGTATTTTTGGAAATCGCAGTTTCCATTATTTTCGTTAAACATTGCAGTTATTATATTGTTTAAATATTATTTAATATATCGTTAATTTAAAAACAGTTACACGATTTATTTACCGAGATCTTCCTAATGACCTATTTATTATTTTATGACGCTACCTGTTTGGTATATCGGTAAGCGAAGGTTACCGTTACATTGCGCGATAATTATTGCATTAAAATAATCTACAGAATATTCGTTATTCTTTGCATAACTTTGGAGTGTATTGCGAAGGGAAAGTTTGAGTAAGAAAAGAAACATTTTAAATGGTCTGGGTCAGTGGAGAAGTGCGTCAAGTAGGTTGTGGAGGGAGGCTATCTCGTGATGGAGCGCTTGGGTATAGATCGATGCGGGCGATCGATACGATCGATGCGCATCTTTCTCATTGACGAACGAGGGCAGGAAAAGCAGGGAGAAAACTTATCGGCTGATAAAGGAGAAAAAAAACGGAGGTCGTGTATCGACGTTACAACAGAGAAAAAACAATATCACGAATTTATAACGATATTAATAAAACGATTGGAATTGTGTGTGGAAAAAGGGTAATTCATTCGCTTTATATAAATTATTTTTTATGAATGTTTCAACAATTCGTTTAGAAACGAATTCAACAGATTATTTTTTGCAATCGCATCTGAAAATCTTTTTTTATAACGCTACTCTTGTGTCATCATTTGAAAAAGGAAAAAAAAAAAAAAAACAAAACAATTTCTCTCAGCAAACAAATAAAGCTCTTTCGCTCAAATT
>OX465095.1:60256249-60546249 GCA_949987625.1 Chalcis sispes
GTTCTTCTGCCTTTGCCGGTAAGGTAATGAAACGACGATACTTTTGCTCTCCGCTGCCGAAGGGTACAGTAGCTCCTGCAACGGATGGATTTTCTTCGTTGTTGTCGTCGTCGTCGTCGTCGTCGTCGTTGTCGTTGTTGTCGCGAAAGGGATAGATTTTTCGTGCGCGCGATATATACCGTGCGTTGTTGAAGCTTTCTTGCGCTTTATCTTTCTACGGTACTTTGCTTTTTTTGATCCGCTTGATTCTACGTCATTATAGCCGTATAAATACAATTTCGTTTTGATTGTATCAAGGTATTTTGTTCTGTCGCTCTTTTTAAAGGCTTTTTTTTTTTGCCGATGGATAATTTCGACGAAAAAGAAATAAGATACATGATTGTTTGAACGGTTGCGAATTAGTTTTGGCTTGCTGGAAAATTATTTTTGTCTTGTATATGTATATACTTATTTTGCTTAAATATTTGACTTCTATCAATTTTTAAAAACGTGAAAAGTTATGTTTGAGACAAAAATTTTTGCTACATTACAATATTTTAATTAAATACATAATATACTCGTAGTTGTAATTTCATTATTCGTCAATTAAATGCGATTCATTAACAATCTTTGAAAGGAGCCTTAAAAACAGAATAGCTGTATAAATTATGTATAACTTTCTTATACGCGTAGTAACATCACTAATAACAGTATGTACTTATTTCTTTTCTCAATGACAAAAAAAATTCGATTCATAATTGCCATTTAAAGCTAAACAAGAACTGTTACAGCAAAACCAGCATCTGTCTACCTCTCATTCTCTATCTCTCGTTCCCTCTTCCTCCTTTCTCTTTCTCTATTTAAAATGTTAAAAAGAAAAGAGTCAAGGCTTTTATAGTTCTATCTCTTTTTTTCTGTTTCACGCTCGATGCAAGTCCGATTTACGAAACGTAAAAAGTCAATCCTTCTTTCTCTCGGAGTAAACAAGGGACACGCGCGGTTAGACGTAAAAAAAAAAAAAAAAAAAATATGGAATTAGGAAGTAGTTGGGAAACAATGAAAACGAGAACAAGCTTCGAGTTGGCCGCAGACGCGACCAAAGTGGTACGTTACCCGGAATGGCATTGCGGCAATACGGAGGAAATAGAAACAGTCGGTAGGAGGGAGAAACAAACGACAGAACGTAAATTGTTCGCGACGCGAGCGGCTATTTTATCTTTCCTCTCGGTAATGCGAGTCCTTCGAGGAAATCGTCGCCGCTTTCGTTCCCGATGCACTTATCGCGCGGTGAACTCTGTTACAGCTTCTGTAAAATCCTACACTATGAGATTACGAGAGCCGAGAAGACGAGAGACAAGAGACGAGAGAGACGAGTCGCTTTTTGATCGAACGAGCGAATGTAAAAACTGTTTCAGAGTTGATGATTTTTAAAAGCAGAACTTGAAGAGAAATTCAAAAGATTTTGAGTTGTATTAAGTATATTTATGAAAATATTTTAACGTAGTTTTTATGCTTTCAATTATTCTTAATATTAATATTAT
This sequence comes from Chalcis sispes, assembly GCA_949987625.1. Lineage (NCBI taxonomy): Eukaryota > Metazoa > Arthropoda > Insecta > Hymenoptera > Chalcididae > Chalcis > Chalcis sispes. The sequence goes on from OX465095.1 coordinate 60,257,770, forward strand.
CAACATCTAATATTATAGATTTATTATACCATTACTTTTGTAACCGTTCATGAAAAACTACACGTATCGATGATTATTTGTTTGCAATTAAATCATTTCTAAAAAGGTCTACATAATTACATATTCGCTCCCAATCACACACATTAACTCAAAAATAATTTGTCAAAGTATGCGTCAAAGTTGTGTTCTCCGCTCTCGCAATATTTATTCAACTTTCTTGTGCGGTTTATGCTTGGCTTACAAACGGTATCTGCAATCATTCAACCGAGAGTCGTCCCTTTAATTTCGAATTTAAATTTCTGAGTAAATTATCAAGAGTAGAGTATCTCGCGCTCGTAATATAACTTCTCACAAGCGAAAGGGAGAAAATGAACTCGCGTCAAAGTAAATTGTTCGTCTTTCGTGCGTCGTGTGTTCGCGTTATCGGCTGCACGGGGAAAAGTTGAGTATACGTACGCACACACACTTGAGCGTGTTTAATCTATTTCAAATTAAAGTTTGACCTTCTTTGTTCGAGAGCAAGAGAGAGAGAGAGAGAGAGAGAGAGAGAGAGAGAGAGAGAGAGAGAGAGAGAGAGAGAGAGAGAGGGGGGGGGGGGGGAACTGCAATTGCTACGAAACGACGAATTAAATTTTAAGTCGCGAGAACTGCAAAATTCTTAAAAAAATCTTTGGCTATGTTCGTATGTAATCATTTTTACTTTTATCGAATTTTTTTCATTTCAAAATTAAATACTGTTTATAGTCATAATTTTAGCGCAAATTATAATAACCAAATATAGTCCATTTTTTATTATTTAAACAAAACAATTCTTTAGAATCACAATTTTTTTAATTTTATTTTTTTTGCATGCGGAAAAGCAACACCAAGAGATGAAAAAGGCGTGGTATAAAGCGGTAACAATAAAGCGCAGTTAAAAAAAAAAAAAAAAAAAATGAATGTGGCGACTTACCTATGCAAATTAAAGCTAAGAAGACCGAGTTCCGGCCAACCTTACCTTTTATATTGCGCGGCCCTTCGCAATTACACGTATGCGATAACGCATTATGGGCGCGACGCGAAATGTACCCGTGTGTGTCCTCTGTTATTTAGCGCATTCTTTCACTCGGTGAGAAGATGTATAATCCGTATGAGAGGTGGTCTTTACGCGAGAGACATGATTTTCCGTGACCCGTTATTTTCTTTTTTTTTCACGCGCTTTCTCGCGGTCTTTTTCCATCTCGTGACTTGAAAAATTAATGAGGATTTTTAAATGTGACGACTCTTGTTATTAAGTTTTTTAGCGTTATGATAAATTTAATCTGAAACTTTTTAAAATAATTAAAATTACGCAAGCGCAACGAAAATGAAATATTTTTTCTCCCCGCGTCATCGATAAATCTTTTTTACGTTTTAATATTATTAACAAAATGAGTTGTAAGCCCCACATGTTTACTAAAACATTTTTCTACAATTTCAACAATTTAAACTAAGCTTAAGCGTCGTATTCTGTTCACAAAAACACGCGCGTGTAAGTCTTGTAAAACTCTGCATTCCATAAAAACATGCATGCGTATATAACAAGAAACAAACAAACGAAAAGATAAACGTTCGAGCTTTAGGCTGAGTTATCCTTGTCTTCATTATCTCGAGCGCGTGTAAGTTCCTCAGTTCGAGCAGCTCGTCTACGTCGTCGATTGTGAATGTATATGCGTCGAAGGGAACTCGAGACAAGACTCGTTGTCGCGCGTGGGCGTTAATGGGTTTAACGCGCCGTGGCTCTCTCTCTCTCTCTCTCTCTCTCTCTTTCTCTCTCTTCCGATCGTTCTTTATTTCTTCCTGTTTATTATTACTCCCCTTAGCGATGGCCTTTACTTTCGTTCTTTTTTATTTTTTCTCTCTCCTTTTCTCTCTCTCTCTCTCTCTCTCTCTCTCTCGCTCTTTTTCTTTCATTAGGTAATAAAATATATGCGATTGTTACTGTTGTTAATTATTTACGTACCTTACTGTAGCTATTTTTATTAGCAATTTTAACGTATTTCATTTTCAAACTGAATAATAAAATATAACGGATGATAATTGTATATTTTCGATTGTTTTTGTCAAGATTTATTATACTAGTTTAAAAGCGTGCATTATTCTTAACTTATTAATTAATTTACTTTATTTACTATTGTTTAACCTCGTTGATACTTAATAAAAAATTGCGAAAGAAAAAGTATAAACAATTTTAAAAGTAGAAAAGTTGAAGAACTTTAAAGAATAACGAGCACTTGGGATATATCGGTATCTTTTGGCTTGAGCGTAAAAATATATTCCAAAGTAATAAAAATAACGTCGCTACCATGTTAAAATCGTTGTCTCTCTCTCTCTCTCTCGCTCTCTCTCGCTCTCTCTCGCTCTCTCTCGCTCTCGCTCCCTTTCTTTTCCCTATATTCTCTCGACTCTCTCGTTCAAAGAAAATTGCTACTCTGCCGCATAAACGAAGAGAACAAACGTTTTCCCTCCACGCGAGGTAAAAGAGAACGCGCGTCATCTCGCGCACGCATGCGATGCCACACGAAAAGAAAAAAAGGAAAAAAAAATAAAATAAAATGGAAAAACTGGGCAGATAGAGAGAACTCGTTCGGTTTTACATGCATGTACACGTATACACGCCCTAAGCAATTGCCGGAAGCAGGAAATCCCGTAATGAGAGCAGATCGCGTTGCGCACGCGAAAATCGTTCCTTATATATGCTGAATATTACCCTCTACTAAGTAGACGGAGACGCGAAAGTAGGGATTATACACTTTTGGATTGACTTATACATCCCCCCCTCTCTCTTTCTCTTTCTATGTCTCGAGCTTATAACCATAGGATGCAGGTAATGCAGAAAGAGAGGGAGAGAGTCAATTTCCCTCGAGCAAGCGCGTGTTACTTAATACGCACTATACGAGAATAGCGTACGAGTCAAAACTGCTCGGCGAGTTTTCTATCTCGCACGCGCCGCACAGCTTTATAAATATTACCCCCCCCCTTTTTTTTCAGTCAACAGCTATCATCATCGTCGTCGTCGTCGTCGTCTCCGTGACTTCATTTTCCTCTCTCGATGCGCGGAATTGGCCCGTGTGCGTTAATCGCTCGCGTCGGTTCTCGATTGCGTAATTAAATCGTTCGGGGAATCGATGGATTGCGCACGCGGTACTCTCGAGCGCTCGGTACGAGATTATTCGAGGAAGTGTTTTTTTTTTTTCAATCAATTTTTACTACCGAAGATTTTAATGAGAAAGAGTATCGAGTAATTGCTACGGTAATGTTTTGCATGTACGTGAGAGAAAACGAACTGAACTTCTGGTAATGATTTAAAGTTGATTTGTATACGTATTATTTATTTTTAACGAAAATTATGGCCAATGACTCGTAATTTTCGAACTTTATTTCTCGCGATCATTTTTGGCTCACAACTAAACATTAAAATTTAAATACACGCTGAAGTTTTAAAAATGCAGTTTTATTCGTCCTTATACCGGCAGTTCTATTTCTCGTAATAAGCAACAAAGCTTACCATTGATTAAATATATATACCTATATTCAAATTACGAAAAAGCTTTAAAATACCTAAACGACTGAGTAACTTCAAGGCAATTAAAAACCGTGTACGCGATAAGCCGTCAAAGTACAGACAATAAAGTTAAACATCGCGTTAACAGCTCGACGCACCGTTCGTTTTCTCGTGCGTTGTAACTCGTACAAATGGTCTGCTAAATAAAAAACGAAAACCGAGATGGGTGGGTAAAAAGAAAGAAAAATAAATAAATAAATAAATAAATAAATAAATAAATAAATAAATAAAGAGTAAAATGAAGCAGCCAAAGCCGAGATAAGTTTTATTGAATGTACGTGTAAATACAATTTTTCATCTTTTAATTTTGACAAACTGAGAAAAAATTTAAATTTTATGAAAATTATGAGAAAAAATGTTTTAGATGATAATTAATAAATTAAAAATCGAATAAAAATTTATTTAAATGAAAAATAAATATGCTTTCAGCTGCTCTTATTTGCATTAACTACCCGTATTTGACATTTATATGTATTTCGAATCTCCATTGAAGTAAATTATTACTTAAATACTTTAAATTAACATATTATTAAAATATTATCAATGACGTCGATGTAAATGTTAAAAAAATATTTTTATGAAATAAAAGTTTCTTTTAAAAATTGCACATTCGCATAATAGTTGTATATAATCTTTGTTTTTTTTTTTTTTTTTTTTTTTTTTTTTATCATTATAAACGATTCAATTTTCATATTTATCACAATTCAAACATCAAATATAAACACTAAATAAAAAAATTGAAAACGCATTAGTTATTCTTCGCTTAAAAGAACGACACGTGTCTTTCGTTTGTATTTGTCGACGAGTCGGACGCATATCAAAGCTCTCGTCGCGTCGATGTAGATAAGCGAGTCTCTCTTAGCGTGCTTTCTTCTTATCTCTCTCTCCCTCTCTCTCTCTCTCTCTCTCTCGCTCTTTCTATTTCGTTTGCGTATCTGTCTCTGCGCCCGAGGCGCGATACAATCGGATTGGACGATCGGTAAATTTGCGAGCGCGCGCGCGTCTCGAGAAAGCGAGAAATCCCTTATCGGGTAGAGAAAGAGAGAGAGAGAGAGAGAATCGAAGTAAGGTCCTTGGACAAGACCAGGAAGACGTTTCAAAGGAGATGGAGTCTCCGTTAAGGAGTATAGGGTGCGAACGGACACGGGGAATTAGTCGAGAGTATGGGGAAAGTGAATTAAAAAATTTTAATTTAAATTTATTCGCTCAACGTGATAAAAAATTTTTCATTATTCATCCACAGAAGCGAAAAAAGTTGAAAAGCGTTAAATAAATTTATTGATTTACCACCAAGAGAAAAGATGGAATTGCGAAATCATGATTAATAAATCAGTAACAAATATTAATTTATGTTATACACTTATTATCTATTTATTTTATTACATGTACAATAATGTGCAATAAACGTTAGAAAATAAAATTGCGATTTTTAATTAGTAAATCTTTTTTATCTAAAATTAGTAATGAATTAAAGAGAAAGATATTTTTTAATATTCTTAAAAAAAATATTGAATACCATATTGGAAAAAATAAATTTTATTACAAATAAACATTACTTTGATACATGAAGAAGATTGCAAAGTATCTTTTAGCAACAAATTATTAAATTATATTACTAAACTTATATACTTATAATTAATTCATTTATAATTAATTTATTAACGAATTGGTTTATCAGAAATTATTTCAATCTGCTCAAAAATATATTTCAATAAAAATAATATACATTCGCCATTACAGTATAATAAACCATAATTTTTGTATCAAATTTAAACAACTCAAAAACGTGCGCGCACAAAAAAAAAAGTTTAATTAATTTTCATTACTATATTTATTAAATCGTATCCTTCGTCGAAAATTTTTTTACCTCTAAGCATTTAAAGTTTTCGATCGGCTACGAAAATTGACGTCTACCAGTTCGAGTCAACTCGATACGAAAAACCGCTAGCATATCCTCGCTCACGTACTCTTCCAATCTTCCTTCTCCTCCCCTTTGCCAATCCGCAAGCTACTACGTAATTAACGTATTTCACTATATGTCCATCAGCCCTGTCTCTGCCCTTTCCTTACGTACATTATATCCCTCTTTCTCTTACTCATTCGCTTCTTCGTTCCTCCTCGCGATCGGCACGAGATAAATCGGCAAGCGCGAGCGCGCGAGCGGCGCTGGAAAGACTGACGTTAGAGCGAAGGGCGGAAAGACGCGCGGAAAAAAAGCCGCTCGAGAATCCTTATACTCCGCACTTGCACGCACACGTAGGTCGCGCGAGTTTGCCGCGCGGTAATTGCGCGCTCACCCAGGGACGAGATCGTTCGGTACGATAGGAGGAGAAGGTGGAGAAACGATCCCGAAGTAACTAGGTACCCGCGTACGCGTCTCTTTTCTATGCTGCCGTGCGACGGCTTCTTCGCTCTTAAAGGGCCTCTGTATACCACGTACCGATCGCAGGGCCGTAGTTAACGATTTGTGCGTAGAGACGCAGACGTTGTCTCGCGAAGGAATGAGTTGAGGCATGTTTTCATAAGTTGATGCACTTCGCTCTTTCGTGTATTTTATTTGCGGGCTCGTATTTCATAATGAACGATGTTTTATTAGCATTTTTGCTCGATTTCGTGCATGAAAATCTAATGCACAACAAGTGTCGGATTGTATACGTTGAAGGTGAGGTGCCAAATAAAATTACGATTATTTCGTTTTATTTATCGTATCAGAGGCTTTGAATCTTAGAATTTGTAAAGTCTTTGGTTAAATTAAAATTTATAGTAAAATGTAAATATAAAGGTTTTTAAAGTCATAGACACTGATAATGTATTGATAAGATGATACCCAATATATTAAGTATTAAGTTTGAATAAATATTGAAATGATTTAATATAATAGTCGGTTAAGCTACTTTAAAACTTGAATATAATTTTGCAATAAAATATTTTAAAATAAAAAAAAAACTCGATTATCATGTTTTTGATTCGATCTTGAATTACATAAAGTATCCACATAATAACGCAATATCATCGATGTATTAATTTCAGCATAAATATTTTTATTCGTTCGATATTCGATTCTATCGAATATCTAAAGTACTCTATTGCAAATATGTTGAACTTATAATTAACGAATAAACGTAAACGGCATAGTTAATTTTCGCAATAATAATAAATTTTATTCAACAGTTCGTAATTGCATTATATAATACCAGTGCTTAACCGTCCATTGTACGTATATCAAACCATATATCAACGTAATAGAAGAATACGATAATAAAACTAAATCCTCAATGCGTCGCCATGGATGCCGAAAGGTAATAAATCCATAATATCAGATACCTACGGAGACACCACAAAAGTATCGTTTAACATCTGAAGTAATTACGATAGAATGCATGAAAAATAATTACTTCGTAAATTACGTCGAATGCCGTCGTCCCGTACAAATACATTTTTCTTGAACACCGTAGAGCAATGCGTAACGACGTCCTTACGACGCCTCTGAATGTACGCGTTTACGAGCTCTCTCGCTCTTACAGCCGTATGTACTTATGCACAGGTATGCACGCGTACACAGCGATTGCACCTCGACCAAGATACATATAGATGTAGGTAAGCATATTTCGTATCTGAGTTTGAGCTCGTCGCGTAATCGAGTGCTCTTGCCTTGGGGACATCGAGGAACGATGCAGGGAGAAAGATGCAGATGAAGAAATAGAGATAATGAGAGAGTGAAAGATTGATTGATCGATCGAACGAGCGACTGTTGATTGATCGGAGCGATCGATCGATTTGTTCTTTCGTCTGATTTAAATGTTATATCTTACGTATCGACATATACGTTTTATAAGATAATGCAAAATTTTTATTGTAAAATATCTTTACAATAAATTAATTTTATATTCTACGGATATTAAAATAAATAATTGGAAAGCTGTTTATATTCAAAATAAATTCGATATCATAAATGATTTATAAAAGAAAATAATTTTTTTTAGCTCTATCGTTTGTAACTTAAAATTTATTATCAAAGTATAGTCATTATAATTTTTATTATCTGTTATCGTAATACGTTTGCTACTTTAATGATTAAAAAATGGATAAAGGATATTGAACTTTTAAAAATTTTGTTTGTAAATTGATAGGGCGAATTAAATATTGACCAAAAAAGAGTAATTATCAAAACCTACCATATAGATATTACCGCAAACTTTTTGGTGAAACTAGAAGTGGAACTAAATCCATAATACAAGGATTAGACTTCTCAAGCTAGAAGAAGAGGATGAAAAAAAGTTTGAGCCTCGAGCTATTCACTACTCTCGATAGCTGGAGGGATAGCTAAGCCCAAGGAAGCTGGAAGAACAGAAAGGTGATCCCTAGTTATTGCGAACCGATTTCTTCGGCGTATATAATTTCATTGGACTACCAGCATCCGGTGACCGTGTATATATATATATATATATATGCTTATGTATACTCGCTTGTGATCGATGTATTGCGAGTAAGGAGTATCCATAAGACGGAATCGAGTCGTAAACGGGAAACTTAGCAATTCTTTTTAATTGGATATTTTACTTCGTACTTGCAATCCATCATTTAGAATTTTCACCGCTTATGTTTCGTTGCGTTATATTTTCTGTTTGTATCATTGTAAATAAAAAATAGCTGCTGCCGTTCATTTTTAAACTATTGCCGTACATTTTAACTTATTAATAACTTAAATGCTTTTAATCGCACCTAATATATTAATGATGTAAACAAGATAATTTTATTAAGAAATGGTGCAAAGTTGTTAAAAAGGCAAAAGATATGCATCAGCCGGGAATCGAACCCGGGCCGCCCGCGTGGCAGGCGAGCATTCTACCACTGAACCACTGATGCTGTTGTTGCAATAACATTTTAAATTTTCCGCACGAAAATATAAAATATTAACGTTGCAATATAGATTTTAAAAGTTGATCAAGAGACAAAAGATATGCATCAGCTATGAATCGAACACACGTCGTCTGTCTATAGAAATAGAGTAAAGTTAATAACACACAGGATCATATATACATGGATCATATACAACGTGTAAAATTCTTAAGCGGCGTGCAACACTTTTATTTGGTAATGTTACTCTGTTTTAGACTCTTGATCATTTCAAATGCTATAAATCTTATCCGTGCCGTTAGAATTTCGTTGCTTGAACAATTGTGCAAATTTGTGATAAGCGAGCGTTCTGCTGTTGCATTTATTAAATAAACAGTAAATAAGTTTAATGTTTTTAAAATTTAGATATCGAGTTTTTATTTTTTTACGTAAATATTCTATGCTCGATTATTATTAGCGCTCATGAGTAAAATTGATAAGATATCAGTTATTTCATTTAAACTTAGAGTAAAGAAATAAATTAATCTCATCTTTTATCTTGAAAAATAAATACCAAGAAGTATTTTAAAGAAAAAAATATGCATTAAAAAATCATTTTTTCAATTTATAAATTTTTTAATATTGGTAACTTGATTTTAACTTCTTTTTTGTGGTGTAATTATAGAAATTATACGTAATATTTAAACGTAAAAAAGAACAATAATGTAATCGCTTTAATTAAGTACCCTGAAAGAGGATTACACGTATACGCACAACATTTACCCGCGTCTCTTTCTGCTATACTTACATCCTCGATGAGAATTGAGAGGTGGACTTTTCCCAGCTCGCCAAACACATCTCCATGCCAATCAGTGCTACATAAAAGAAACAAAAGCGAGAAAGAAAAAGAAGAGAAGAAAATGTTAATAAAGAGAATATACATTGCTTTTTTGCTTCTTGAAAATAGTGTAAATAATTGCATAATATACAATACAATATTTTATAAAAACGTTTACGATGTGTTATTTAAGGTAATATTAATAGTACATGTTAATTGATTAAATCCAGTTAACTATTTTAAAGATTATATGAAACTTTTTAATATATTTAAATTAAAAAATAGAAAATGTTTAGCAATGTATTTGATTTTTGCAAATTATTATTAAATATGCAAATTATTTTTAAATGTGGAAGTTATGCATAAAAAAAAAAAATAAGAAACCGGTGGTCACGATACATGACAGATGTGAAGCACAATGTGTGTGCGTATAAATTATTAATTACTCCATATTATAAGACTATAACGTTGTTAATGTAATTTTGAAATTCTAAGTGAAATGAAAGTTAATATTTTTGAAAAAAATGTAATTTTTTATTGTATCAAAAGTTACAAAAGTATTATTTAAATATAAACTTAATAATTATAAAATAATTATAAAATTATTTTGCATTGTCAAAAATGTAATTAATGGTCATTTTTTTTTTTTTTTTTTTTTAGAAATTTTATTAACCGTTTGAATAAAAATTTATTTTATTCAAGTCTCATTTCATGTCGATTTATCTTTTTTTTTTTTTTCATTAAAATGAAATTTGGATCATTAAACCTTTCCTGATTTCAAAATGTAAAACTTATTTCATTTTACTGATAATTTAACTTTAGCAAGATATTAATAAACAGAATAAAGAATTCAAAAACTTACATTGTACTGTATTGAAATAACGAAGTAGTACAACGTAAAATTCGTTCGCTTCTCATTCCATCTTCAAAACGGGCATTTTGCAAGCTTTCTCATGTCGTAAACATACCTCACCCGCAATACAATTGCCCGCATCGCGGTGCGTGCACACACGCACACACACACACACACACACAAATACACGTACCTCACGTTCCCGCGAGTCACGCGTCGCCGTGGGTACACAATGTGCACACGCACCCGATAATTCAAGTAGAGAGAATGAGAAAGAGAGAGAGAGAGGGGGGGGAAGAAAGTCCCTTTATTCGGCGCGAGCCACGGCCACCAGTAGTAGCTGAAAAATAAAGGGGAGAAGTTAAGTCGCACGCGTCATGCACGTGTGTGTATACGTATATGTACGTGTATGCGCGTACGTACCGATCCGATACGACGAACCATCAGCGACGGGGACAGCTTTCCCACGGCGCGCAGAACAACCCCCTCGCGTTACGTGCACAAATCGCCACTGGCGTGGAACGACGACTTTTCGAGGTTTCTCCGCGCATTGTCGTTTCTTCTTTTTTATTTTTTATTGTTTTTTTTCCTTTCCTCTTTAGTTTTTTTTTTTTTTTTTTTTTTTTTTTTCCATTGTCGTAGGTGGATTATAGACGACGAAGTTAAGAGCCGGTGATTTTCGAGGGATTGCCTCGATCTGCCCATTGTGTTTTACGTGCTCTCGTCGAATGTGAAAGAGTGCGCGAAGCGTGGAAAAAAAAAACGCGAACCGAGACAATTGTTTACGTCTGTGTGCTTCTGCTTGATTATGCTTGGAAGGATTATTATGTAAAAATTCATTAAATGCCGAGAGAACGGTATGAATAACTTATTTCGAGCGCACAAAAAGAGATTCATTAAAAATATAACTAATTATATTATTTAACTGAAAGAGTAATTTTTTACGTTAATGTATTTGTATTTCTTTATTTAATAAAAATTTAAGGAATACACAAAATGCGACGAATTAAATTATTTACATCGTTATCTTATTAATGAATATATTAATGAAATACACTTATCTTGCATAAAAATTAACGCATAAAATAAATTAACTACATATGTTTTTCGACGAAACTGACTTTTCAAATGTTATGTACTTTTTCATAAGATTACAAAAGTTTACCCAATAAGTTTTCTATGGTAAATTTGCTCAGCGCGAATGAAAACTCGTACCTAACATGTGACGTTCCAGGAAGAATCCTAACAACGTCTTCCCATCTACTGACGCGTACGCTGATTGCATTTTAATTTTTACGTAAAATATCTGCGATTAAAAAATCTAATATTTTAATAAGGTTGTATGGTTGTGAAAAATTGGATGAATAATATTTCTAAATAAATCGTTAAAATAAAAGTTTATTTAACATTTTTTTTTTTTTTTTTAATTTTATCAAAATTTAATATAAATTTTTTTTCTAGTATACACAAGAGTGGAATGATTGTTTTTTGTTAAAATTTTAGTATGTATACGATAAATTTAACTATTTTTTATTTATACTTTATAATATTTCCTCAACGCACAAAATAAATGTCAATTATTCTAAAACTACACTAACAGCATTATCGTGGTCGTTAAGACATTTTATTGTTGCGCGGCTCTAATTAGATTCTTCATTCTCCTTTTAATCGTTTTGACAAACGAGACGAGTAAAATAATTGAAACCTTGAGACTAATAAAACGTTTTTTATTCTGTATTACAGGTGGTTTTGTCACTTCGACGACGACAATTACGTGAATGTGCCGCGACTGTTGAAGCTTCTCGACAATTACAATCCTCGGGAGGATTGGTATCTCGGCAGGCCGTCGATACCGACTCCTCTCGAGATCGTTCGGCAGGGTGCTGATTCTTCAAAGAGATCGGTAAGTCCTTAATCGGCTTTTTGCTATATCAAAGAAACGTATGCGCAAGAGAGCGCGGCATTGATTTTCGTTTAAATTGCTTAATTATATAAGAAATATCAAACCGACATTTTTTTCCTCGTTATCGCGTGTTTCGAATAACATTAGTCTGTTATGTGCGATACAATTGTTTTTCGTTTTTATTTTTATTTATTTATTTTATTTTATTTCCTTTTTTTTTTTTTTTTTTTTTTATTTTTTTTTTTTACGTTGTAAGAAATTACCTTGATAATTGTAGTATTTTTATTAGTGAGTGCGCGATTTTCACACATCAGAATGTTATAATGAGAGCTTCAGAAATATTGTACTCATTAACGACAAACGCTATAAATGAAGAAAAGTATATTGAATTTATATACAAAAGGAATTTCAATTCATTATGAAACAGAGCAGTTTTTTGAAAAGCAACATACGTTATTTTATTTTTTTAAATCTGTCGTGTTTATCTTCGATTATGACTTGTACAGTGATTATTATAAAATTTTATTATAATTATGAAAGAATTTTTTTTAACCAATATTTCTATAAACAATTTACTCAATGTTTAACCATTTTATATTTATTTAGTAAATTAATTTCATAAATAAAAATTAATTTTATTAAAAATAAATCAATTACTTAAAAATTATAATGAAACTTTATTATTAAAACCCCAGCATTAATAATTAAGTCTTTCATAATATTAAAATTTTTCGCGTCTTTTTCTCTGACTGTATCACATAAATACCATCAAATGAAAATACGACATTGGGGTTAAAAAATTCGCAATTGTTGATCATTAATAATCATCCGAGTCCTGAATTCCGATCATCTTCTTCTACCCCTTAAAAGTATAAGGTGCGTACATCGTGTAATTCTTCCCATCCGATCAAAAAGTAAAAGCATACCTGATGTACCAAGAAGCTTAATTGCCTCTTAAGCAAGTACCCATAAGTCGACGCATGCGCGTGGCGTTTCTATGCGCTAAAGAAAGTTAACCGCACGGTTGTATTTATGTACACGTACGAGAAAAAACCGAGGAGATAAAAAAAAAAAAGAAGCGAAATGTTGAGCAAAAAAAAAAAAAAAAAAAAAAAAAAAAAGACGTACGCACGTAAGCTGTAACGGCCCGCGTCAATGGGGTGGTCTTATCTTCTTCTCTTTTTTTCTCTCTTCCTTTCTCTTTTCCGAGCTGCGTTTAAGCTGCAGATCGACGAGAACGATCCTGTTGTTTTCTTGTCCGCTCTTTTTCATCGGCTCCAGACAGGCCGCGATCGACTATATACCTCCGTGAAATTGGCATTTTCTGTGCTTTCGACTTTTTTCACATTACTCGAGAGCAAGACGCAGAAAAAGATGAAAAAGTGAAAAAGAGTGAGAGAGAGAGAGAGAGAGAGAGAGAGAGACAGATGTACTTGACGATACGTATTGATGCATGTGTAAGATGCGATGCATTGTGCGTTGGTAAAACGCACTAAATTTGTGATTATAAAAATTACTTTTATCTTATCATAATATTTATATCAAAATATGAATTTTATTATAATTTTTCGTCGATAAAAAATTAAATTCCAGCTTAAAAAATGTAAAAAATTTTATTTAGTTTTAATTCTTTTCAATGCTTATTTTGCATACATAATACTATAATAAATTATATTTACATTTATACTATATGTAAAAATTTATACCTATCGTCACGAGTAGATATCATCAATGAATTTAAATAATTTTTTGCTTATATCGGTTGTAAATTTAACGCATTGTTCATACTAAATTTGCTTAAAATCATATATGAAATTCAATAACAATTAATTACTAAGAAACTACATTACAGATTATAGATTATTCAGCATTATCAAACAATAATTCTAATTTTTTTTGTAATAAGAATCGCAATTTCATATCTGTCAATTTTTCGCAAGTTAATATTTTTATTCGTAGTTATAAGATAATAAAAGCATCGAAGTTTTAGACGAGTACTTGTAGTTGCAGCCTCCGCACGATTTATTTTTACCACAATTTGTGATTCGTATAATAACGATCAACGGTCTCGAACCCATAATTTACGATGTACTTTAAATAACATATCTGACAATAACAAACATCGAATTATAACCCGCGGCTTCCGAAGCTATATAATAATTTCTTTTGTTCTTCCGTATACTTTTATAAAAAAAAAAAACAATAAAATAATTGCACGTATACTTTGTTTCGCTTCGATGCTATAGCATAGAAAACGCACGTATGTTTATTGATCAAAAATATATCATTTTCGTCTTGTATACATATATGTATGTATATACATGCAGATCGATCGAAATGAATTCTTCGAACAATAAGATCATTAAATCAGCGGACTCGGTACTTCTTTCGCGTATAATCTCGCACGTAAATGCAAATACATCTTCGCTCAGGGGTTTTCAATTCTTTAACCGCGCAACGAGAGAGAATCAATAAAAAAAATAAAGAGTCGATATCATCGACTGCTGCAAAATGTACAAGTAAAGTATATTTTAACCAATAAGACCAATCCCATGCTTATAAGATTCGCGCGATTGACGAGAAATCGCGGTAAGTAGAGCAGTACGTGGTTTTAGTTGCTCGTATAAAAATATAATAACAATATTCGATTCGTCTATATACTATATTCTTGCTGGGCGCGAGTTTGTGATATATTCACGTACGATCGTCCGGTTGTATACGTATATTAGCGTACGCGTTCGTATCCGCTTAATCTTGATGTCGCTTCATATGTGCACGTATATATATATATTTGCAACATAAATAATGAAATTTTTGAATGAGTAAGATATAATAGGAACGTTGACTTTATTTATCACGATAATGATACTTTCGAGCTATGATTGTTATTTTATTGGATTTCATTTCGAATTTTTTTTTTAATTTAAATTTAATCTACATGTGAAAAGATCCATGATTCAGTAAAACACGTGCAATTTTTAATTTATAACCTGTAAAATAATATTATCGGTAAGCTGATTGAATTTTTGTAATCAATGAAATAAGTACCCGAAAAAAAAAATTACAGAAAAAATTTTAATTAAAAAGCGTAATTTTAAAAATACTTTTTCTTTATATTAAAATTATTAATTTCAAGTTTAATAAGTGGCTTGATTGATAACAAAAAAAATAAATCTAATATTTATTGATGTACTTAAATGAATGATTTATTAATAGTATATAATAACTATTTTATAGAAATTCGAAATATCATTATATAAGATAATTCAAGATATTCCTATGTATATAATGTCATTGAAATTGTAATTTAAATTTTCTCGCGAAATATAGCCAGCTTCATAATTATTTCACGGCGTTTCTTTTTCACCGTTCGTCATTTCAATCGCCGCATTTATAAGCCCTATGAAAATTTTAATTTCCCATATGCGCCTGCTATCATCTATACCAATCACACATAAACATCGCCGTTGTTAAAGAAACAAGAACCATTAAAATACATATTAAAAACTGCATCTGCGCAATTCTGTTGCGACATTGAAATCGTTTCGCGAAACGGTTAAGCCTTTTTATTCTTACCGTTACACCCAGCGTACGCAACTACTCGACCTTTACCTTAAAAGTACGAATGCACTGCTACTCATAAACACAAGGTGAAACTTAATGTAGTATGGAGGAGAGGCAAAAGATTAAGGTGCGTAATTAAGAAAACACCACCAGCTGGTGGATTACTCGCGCG
This sequence comes from Chalcis sispes, assembly GCA_949987625.1. Lineage (NCBI taxonomy): Eukaryota > Metazoa > Arthropoda > Insecta > Hymenoptera > Chalcididae > Chalcis > Chalcis sispes. Next base: position 60,273,519 of record OX465095.1, read on the forward strand.
TTGTTGAAGGGGGTTCGTATGCTAATGCGTTGCGAATAAATTTTACCCTTGTTCGTATCGCTCGCCATGGTAATTAATCATCCTGTTATTATTCATAAAGATGATATACTGTGAATAATTTTATTAGGCAGTTTTTTAGATTATCTTTTACATTACCATTTATTTATTTTTTTTCTTTTACGGTAACTTTTTTTATTTTTTTTATTTTTAATGACCAACATTATTTTCTTAATAACTGTATTTTTCTTTCAAATAATTATCGGTTTAATACGAAGAGTTATTTTAATAGTATATTTGTAGAACGACGAAACTATACACAAATAATTAACATTTATTTTTAAACGGCTCATTGCTTTAACCATCCACAAGACCGAGAGCGATTGAAATAGAATAAAAAATTTGGTAAAACTTCATAATTAGCGGTAAGATATCCTTTGCAATTAACATAGCGATCGGCAACCGATACGCTCACCTCTACCTCAACCGTAACTTCCAACACTACCGGTGTGATAAATCGTTCGATCGTTGCCTATCCACTTTTCACGTCTACGTATCTTAATGGAAAATTCATCAGGAACGAGGTAAATTGAGAGAACCGAAGCTCAATATACTACTAGTAATGAAAAAAAAAAAAAAAAAAAAAAAAAAAAAAAAAAAAAAAAATCGGTCGACTCCTCCGCGCGCATATACAATGCCCGCGCGCGATACGTACACGAGAAATAACGAGCTTATCGGCTCGGCGAGATCTTTGCGAGCACTCCTCCCTTTCTCTCTTTCTCTCTCTCTCTCTCTTTTACGCGTGAGTTCTTTTATGGATGTGTGTGTGTATATATATATATATACACGTATAACGGATAGTTAATGCACGTCCGTGCGTAAGCTCGTTGGTTTTAGCTTCTTTAATGATCGTGTAGCGCGCGAGCCGAGTCTTTGCGCGTATGTGTATGATTAATAAAAAGCAATTTAACGGAGAAATAACGCATTGGTATATACACGTCGAGTAACGTTGATACTCGTTGATACGAGGGTTCAAGATACGTCTGACCTCCTGAGGGTCGACTTACGTGCATTACTTGTATAATATTGCGCGTAAAGCATCGGAACGTATATGAGCGTTCAAAAAAAAAAAAAAAAAAAAATGTATTTAATTAAACTTCCTTATCTCTTACGGTAATGTTATATGCGGTAAGATATTTTATCGAATGCAGAAAGAAAAATTTTAAATAGGATATTTCGGTAAATATTTGATGGTAAAATAGATAAATGGTTAAAAAAACTAATATGTACGTGTAATTTGCGCATTAACCTTGGCGTTTAAATAAAAAATGTGAAGATAAATTCTGTAAATCGTTAAAAGATTAAATATTTAAATAAATTTAATTAAAGCTCAATCGTTTGATTTTTATTAAAATAATAACAATGTTGTTTTTCAATACTTGTTTTATGATATTATATAGACTAGCTTGTTTAAAAATTATTGTTACGATAAAACTGATTGTGACATATACTTTGTTGCAATGAAAACTGAAATAAAAAATATTGCTACATAAGAAGAGAATTTTCACATAAAAATTATTGTACTTTATTGTTAAATATGGAAAGTTGCGATATTTTTAGTTACCATCTATAAGGATTGTAACGATATTTCACAAGAACTCTAATTAAATATGAAATGTAATGAAATTACTGCATTAAAACATTTGATAAACATATACGAGATTTGTTTTCTGAGAGAATAAAGTATATAAACTTCTATATAAAAAAAAAATTTCAATTATTTATTGTTAACGAAATATTTTTATTAATAAATTAATTATGTAACTTGATGCATATCTTTTATCGCATTGCAATAATCTTCAAAGAAATCATATTTATAAAAGAGACTGTACGATAGCACTAGGTATAACGTAAAAACTAATAAATATATTAGGTACTTCACATTAACCGTACGTACAATAATTTCCGTAATTTTTCTTTTCTCTCAAAAGAATACTTTATATTCTCTCTGCACGATGTGATCGAGGCCTCGAATCGTTATAATAAATTTTATACTCATGCGGCAGAGGTAGGTTGGTACATACTGACATTTCCGGCGAACGCAATTTTCGTACTAGCTTAAACGATAAAATCGATTGCTCGCAATTACTTTATTTTTTCACGGTCGAGCAAAACCACCCGAAAATCATCGTCTTATCGAGCTCGCCTTAATTTTCCGCTCATCTCTTCAGCTCGACCCGTTAATCTTGTTACTGCAACTGACGGGGGAATAGTATGGTAGGAAGGAACGGAAACGCGGAGAAAGCGACGCGTGGAATATAGTTACACCTCGCGTAATAAAGCGCCGGGTTGCTTTACCATGGATAATCCGTAATAAGCTTCCAGTTTAATGTTTCTCGTAGAGACTCACCGCAGTACGGTGTAATAATATCTGTATCTCCTGTCTGTCGTGTTAACTCTGGTACAGCTGCGAGGGACCGATTATTATTAAACAACATGGATTTCGGTTATTCCAAAGGAATTGTGCACACATCATCCAACGAAGCGCAACAAAGAGACTTTGTCGATTGCGCGTGTGTGTATACATCGTATATGCATACAAGTGTAGAAATGCACAAGAAGATATCAAACGCGCCAAGTATTCCGAGAGGTAAGTTCAGCTCGCATTTTGCCGTTTTACGTATTTCTCGTAGGAATGCGTTGCGATAAATGCTCGTTACGCTGCGAGATATGCGCTGATTTTTTTACCGAATGTAAAAGCCGGTATTTATGAAAAGTAACGAAGGTTAATAAAATACGACTATTCGGTGAATGGTAGAGATATTTTATTGAAATTTATCGAAATTAATAATCGGAAGCGCATTGGTTAAATTTTATTTTACCGATAGTTTGAGATACGAAGTATTTGCCGTAATTTAATTAATGTGTTTTTTTTTTTTTTTTTTTTTTTTTAACGATTGCAATTAATTTACATTATTTATTATACATATACAAATATAAATCTCGTAATGCGTGTCTTAAACATTCGTATGCGCTGTTCGTCGTATAACTTATTCATTTGAGTATTTCGTTTTATTTTCAAATATGTACGAGCACGCGCGCATTATTATAACGCTATAAATTTATATATAAATTTTTACATTCAGTTAAACGCGCGTGCAATGTTGGGCAATCGATGTATTATTTTTAATACGAGCAAATTCTCGTATCAAAAAATTCACTCTAAATAAAGTCTTTAATTAACAGAACATGAGTATTTTTTTTTTTTTTTTTTTTTTTTTTTTTTTTTTTTTTTTTTTTTTTTTTTTTTTTTTTTTTTTTTTTTTTTTTTGCGCGGGTTATGATAAGTTCACGGCGCACACAAAGTTTGAATTTCATGCAAATTTATACCGGTAAATTAGAAATGCGGCAGGCGTACGTATAAAGCCGAAGCTGGTGAAAACGACTGGAAATTTTTCGTGCTCCAAACTCGCTCGTTCAAATTTTGCCGTAATGCTTGGGCGTGACTCATTTTTGCGTTCGGGCGCTCTTGCACAACGTCGATTGGCTAATGTATATATATATACATATATATACACACGCACACATACGTAAAAGCAAACCCTAAAGGGAATGAGCGAACGATGAAGCAGACGATGGAGAACGAAGAGGACACGATATAGTCTCTCGGGGTAGAGAGCAAGTCGCGTATGCGGGTGACGCGAAAATGACCTTCGGCCACGTAACTGTCATTTATCCGAGGATCGCCGCATGGGCGAGGTGAATTTTTTCTTTTACTTTCCCTTCTTCTGTATACTATATATATACTTCTGTATACACATGTATACTTTTGCCCGGAAGGTCTACGGTGCAATATGCTCCGATCGTTTGGCATCTCTCTTTTACTCTTTTTCACTCTCCGCATCCGTTTTACTTCCTCCTTTTTTTTATTTATTCTCCTCGAACGCTCCAAACGATTTTTCTCTTTATTTTTTTTTCGCTCTTCTTTTCGACTCTCTCCGGCCCGATTTCAAGTTTGCTCGTGTTTTATTGGAGCGCGCGCGTTTGCTTTTTCTGCATCTTGCTGACGGGGTTTTTGGAACAATTTGCACATGTGGCGAGAGAAGCGCGAGTTCGATTACAAGCACATGTAATTTCGGTAGATTGGTTGAGTGTAGAAGTCAGACTATCTTGGATGAGTTTTTTTTGAAAAGTAAAAGAGTTTAACGCATTAAAGAAGATTGGGTTATTTTCAAATTTAATTTGTTTCTGGCGAGTAGATTATCTTACATTTTAACTTCACGTGTAATATCAATTGTTATCTAAATTTAGTTTAATTTTAACAATCACATATTTTTAAAAAACTAAATTTTTAAAAAACATAGTGGAGGCAACGAAAATTACACCGTCAACGTTGTCAACGTAGGTTCAAACGTCTCATTAGGAAAATTGCGCGTAGGTGTTAAATAAACAGCGAGAGTTCGCGCCTTCATTTCTCTCTCTCTCTCTCTCTCTCTCTCTCTCTCTTTCTCCATCCGCGCGATTAACAAAATATTTTCGTCGACGTGTGTCCGCTAGTGTGCATGGCGTTTGCGACTAATTGCTAGACACGTAGTGCAATAGCTCCCACGCGACAATCTCTCTTCGACTCTCTTTCTCGGTTTCTTATTTTCCTTATTACGCACGAACTTCCGTGACGCGATTTTTCGCAACCGTTCCGTAATATCTCGTAATTGTAATCCAACGCCATTTTGGAAGACAATGGCCACGGGTATGGATCGAATGTCCGCCGCCTTTCTAAACTCAATATAATCGTTACGGGTGTACAACAATCGTGAGTTAAGTACTGCTGATACGGTATAGTTACCTTTTCTTTTTTCTTGTACTATTATTAAGTCGAGCTTCAAGATCCAAAATTTTAAATTGTTTTAATTTTTACTAAACTCGATATTGTTATGTTTTAAAATTTTTTTAACTATAATATGGAATTTGGCAAGCGATACGTGTTGAATTTACTTGAAAATTTTATATGGTTTAATTAACATTGAGCAATAAAATAATAAAATTTATAAATTATGAAATTGTTTCTTGAAATTATTTACAATTTTTTCTACAAGGAATATTTAGTGACATTATAAAATAAATTTGATATGTAATGCGTTTTAACTTAGAGATTATTAAAAATTATCAATGAAATATAATATTTGTTTTACAATAAAACAAAATAATATCGTAAATTATGTTATTCTTAGTTAATGTATTAAAAAAAGATTATAACTTTCTAATAAATAATGAAAAAAATTAAGCTGCCTATGCTTCGATCTACATATATATATATACATACAGTTATTCAAAATAAAGATGAACATAAAAAGTACAGTAATTACATTACGTTTAAATATATCATTTCATTTTTTTCTAACATATTTAAACTTTAAGATCACGTGCAAAGAAGATAATTAAAAAGCGTCTTAATGACAAGTATACGATAACACCGTGTAGAAAATAATTTAATAAATAGAGCAAAACACCTTCTCATCCGTTTCTCTCTTCTCAGCTCGAGGCAAAAAAGTTGGATTTGAGAGAGCGATATAGACGAGACGCGAGCAGCATTAAAGAAAGATAGAAAGTATCAAGAATATACGACGTATAGAGAGATGAATGAAACGAAAGAAAGAGATATTGCGGAAAGAAAGATAGAGAAAAGAGAGCGAGGAATGTGCGACATGTGGTGCGCATCCGCGTAACCGCAGGGCCTCGTGAGTGCGATTTTCTGTCAGTTCTTTTTCTCTCTCCTGCAGACTCTCGTTCCTAAGCGCAAAAAAAGAGCGATGACGCCCAAGAAGTACATACGCGAAAAAAGCCGCTGAAATGAAGGAAGTTCGCATAAGGAATTTTGTTCTCTCTCCCTCTTTCTCCCTCTTGCTCTCTTTCACTCGTGTGAATTTTTAGCAAATTAAAATCGCACCAACGGAGAGAATTTTTAAAATTTTTAATATTGAAGTTGGCGTACTTTCAAATATTGTAATTATTTTTATTTTTGCAGTGGTTTTCGATGAATTACTTTTAAAACGTTAAAAAATAAGTAGAAGTTTTTTTATTTACTACATAGATAAACCAGAGTACAAAAAAATTTGAGAGCATAAAAATCATCGCTTAATAATTATAACTTGTACCGTAAAATTATCAAAGTCCCGAATAAAGTATACAAGATAGCAATATTAAATTAGTTTAATAAAATTATTATACGCGTGTGTAATGCACGTGTAAGTTATCGAATTATTGAAATAACGATAAAAAAGGAGCGCTCTAAATAAAGTGTGTACAATAATTTAATGGATAAAAAAAAATTCTTTTGATATTTTCCGCTAACAAACGCCATGAAACCATATAGAATAGAAAAAGAAAGAAAGAGAAAGAGAAAAGAGCGATCAAACACAACATTCGCGTCCGGTTGTAGTCTTCATTTACTCGTTCAAAGATCACGTTGGCTTCTCTTTCTTTCTCTCTCTCTCTCTCTCTCTCTCACTCACTTATATACGACTTCTTTATCCGCGGTACGGATCTGTTCTTCTGTGGTTTTCTGCAGCAAGAGCCATGGGATAAAGAAAAATCGCCGCGGCCAAAGCTATACGCGATGCGACCCTACGCGAAATCGTGTAAGAGTAGAGGTGAACGATGCGGAAAATTGGATTTCTTCTTCGGATGGATTACCGAGACTTTTCTTTTTTGTGTATACTTGTTTACACATATATGTGTGTATATATATATATATATATATATATATATATATATATATATATATATATATATATATATATATATATATATATATGAATATAAATATATAGGCGCGCGCGCGCGATGAAAGAGAAGGATTATACGAGACGCGTGATTATGAAGCCGCGAGGCTTGTAGTATTAATTTTGTGCTTTAATGTTCGAGGGGGCGAGTTTCGGCTTTGTTGAACTTTCGTTCTGTCCTTTGCTTTTAGCGTCGTTCATCAAGCGCCGAACAGAAAAGAACTAGATTTCTTTCTTTTTTCAATACTTTTTTTTTTTCTATTTTATTTTATTTTATTTTTTTTTTTTGGTTAATACTGACGTGTAATTTTTTTTTTTTTTTTTTTTTTTTCAAGGGATTATTGATTTGTTGAAGAGAGTTATTAATACTTTTAAATTTACATAGTTTTGAGAAACCTTTTGGTTTCGTTTTTAATGATTTATTAGTTTTTCAAAAATTTCTAATTTTTAAGTCTCTATTTTTTATTATGATTACGATTTCATCATTCATCATTTATAATATTTTTTAGAAATCTAAAATATTTGTATTAATTCTTTGATATTAATCATCAGTTATAATAAATCTGAAATGTTGATGATGTAAATTAGGTGCACGTAAATATGTTAAAAAATATAACTTAAAAATCGACATATTTATGTATGCTTTCTCATGCTATGGTGCCGGTATTAAATAAATTTGCAATTATCTTAACGAAAGGTGTCGTGAAACATAGTATTTATTTTCATAAGAATTTTTAAATAAGAGGTTGCCGTTGCAATTATTCATTTCGAACAAATTGAGAAAAATCAATTATTCATCTTTCACCGTCAAAACTCAAAATTTATGTTTTCTAATCTTTTCTCGCATTCAAATGAATTTCTCTTTTTCTCTTTTTTCTCTCTCGCTCGTTCATTTCGATCCTTCCATTAGTCTATCCATTTACTTAAAATAATCAAAAAACATCAATAACAGCTTGAGCGCAACATTCACCCTTTTTTTTTTCGTTCGCGTATCTGAATCTTCTCGCGTCCTTCGCTCTAAGTTTTATACAGGAAAGCGGCTCTTCTATAATCGAAATATAGACGACCGCGTGTGTCATATTTTTAATAGCCGCGAATTTATTTACGAGTTCTCGATGATTAAAATTCAAAATCGCCAGCGTAGACGGTAAAGTAGGTACAGGCAAAAGAAGAAAAAGATCCAGCGGCGATACGCTAAGACAAATGAGCGAAAAAAAAAAAAAAATAATATATCATTCGTCGAAAAACTGATTAAAATGCATCTACGATGTAGAAAAAGTGACAACTCGTAAATTGAGAAGAGAAAAAGAGAAAGAAAAGAAAAAAAGAACAGCACGATTAACGCGAAGTGATGAAGTGTATCGATTGTAATTAGAGTACCGTTAAGACGCTATTATACGATTCGCGAAGAGGTGGTAGAAGGTGCTAGATGATAAGGGGACGCACCGAGTGTCGACGAGCCAAGACATAAATCTCCCATCCCCCCCCCCTCCCCCTTTCCTTAAAAACGTTTAAACGTTCCTCGTACACGAGAGCTAACCTCGATGGATTCGGTCGATCTGAAAAGCAATCTAGCCTCACCCGAGGGCAGCAACCGTTTTCTACCTTTTGCTCGTTTTTATTCTATTTTTAAGTATTTATTTTCAATTATTTTTATCTAACGGGTAAAGATCGTCGTAATGGATTTTGTAAATAATTATTGTTTCTTTATAAAGTAATTTCCTTTTCAAATATTAAAATTTTTGTCCAGTTCTGTAAGATACTTATCTGCTAATAATTTATTGTATATAAAATTGTATAAACAAAGGTTATTGTTTGAAAACTGTATATATTAAATAAATAAAATAATTTTTTATACTCGCTAGAATATTATTATTAAGATTAAATATGCTGATGTAAATTTGTATACTAAATAAACATAGTTATTCTTAAAAATTATCATTTTATTTGATATATTAAAGAATACATATTTTTTCCTTTGCATAATTCATGCGGCGAAACGTGTAACGAATTTTATTTACAAAATCGCGTTGTTCAAAAAGAGAAAACATCATCTGGTCGGAATATTTTAGAGGATTTTTTAAAAGTCTTATTATTTCGCTCCAGTGGATATTAAAATCTTTAATTGGTTTAAAAACTTTTCTGAAGGCGCATTATACACATAACAAGGACATAAACGTCTTGGTTTTATTGCCTACAAATATATATGTATATATATATATATAAAAGGAAGCCGAAAAAGCTTTAAATTTTTTAATGGGTTTTAAATATTTTCGTGACAGGTGGCTTTGATCCTTTTAAATATAGTTGATCGAACTTTGTAAAGACCTTTTGCGAAATTTTATGCAATGATTCAATGTACTAACTGTAAATTAACTGTAAAATAATTATATTTTGAATACTTTGATTCATTATTCATAAACTTTTTATGTTAATAGATTATATTTCTTGACGGTAAAAAAATCGCATTTAAATAATTATCGCTTCTGGTTAACAAATAATTTTATTTTATTTTTTTTTTTTTTTTTTTTTTACAAATACAAAATTAAAAGTATTTCTATACTTCACATCGAAAATATTCGTAAGGAAAATTAATTTAGTTAATTTGCCGTACGTTACTAAAAATAATAACGTATCCGTTTCAATAATTCGCTTATCTTCCATTATCAACAAAATAGAGCAACAAAAGAAACGGCAAGAGCGAAACAACGGGATATAATCGCGATCTAAGCAGTGCAAAGAATAACATTTCAATCTCGAGATAACCAAGCGCAAAGAGCAAAAAGAAAAAAAAAACGAAGAAAAAAAAAATTTACAAAAGACCAGTTAAACAAGAGTAGAGAGAAACATAGCCGTATCTCATAGCAGCGATATAGACACGGGCAGATCGAGGCGCAGCAATGGTAACATCAGTAGTAGTAGTAGTAGTAGTAGTAGTAAACACGTCCGCACGAAAATACCAGCGCAATCTTTCGTATGTACATACATATAAGTACACGTATATGTACGTACCCACACGTCACGCGTTTCTGCTTAGCCGCAAAGGCGTCTATATAAGAGACTCGAAAAATCTATTTTGCACCGCGGAACTCGAGAGCCCCTATGGCCATTATATATAGAGAGAAAGATAGAGAGAGAGAGAGAGAGAGGAAATCGCGCTCCTCGATATTATTATACGATATAGCGGGGACTGTTAGAATCTTATCTGTGCTCGCGCTCTTGCGCACGAAAACCGTATACGTCTTTCGCGTGATTTCTCTCGTTCTTTCATACACTATCAAAGATTTTTAAACGTATATATGTGCACTATATATATATACATTTGTATGTGCCGCTAAAGCGGATACTCATGAAGTGTATTATAACGCGCGTATATAACAGCTTCTTGTATATACCGCGACGAAATAATTGTTTCGGAATTTGCGCGTTTTCTTTCTTCACCCTTGCTTCGTTTCTGGTGCGATGAGAGGTGAGATAACGGCTTTTACTTATCTTCGCTGCGAGGGATTTTCTCGAGAGCGATTTTTTCATTTTAAAGAATGGATAATTATTTTTCCAGGAATACCTTTTGTTGTTTATGATTAGATGTTTGAAAATTTTTGCCATCGGATTAATTTAACAAGATATGACAATTAGATTTATTACGGCAATCCTTTGTATAATAATAATCAAAATAGTACATTTAAAATTTGTACCGTGACAAGTCTTATCATTCCGTTTTAAATTATTAAACTCACTGCGCGAGTTTTATTTACATTAATTGTACCGTTTCCTGAATACAGAATTAAAAAAAGTGAGTACCGTTACGGTAAAGAGAACAAATAAATGTGTACATGTTATCAATCGTTAACCGAGCGATGAACATTGAAATACAACATAAAAAATCTTTCCCTCCTTCTGCGCTAAAATCAAGTAAATCAAGATCTGCTATATGAATAATCAAGTATAATTCAAAACTTTAAAACGTATAACTGTCCTTTTGACGACTGCGAATAATTTGCTTCTTTGTAAATGAAAAGATGGCGGGTATTCCCTTTGAAAAAACAGGATGTGAGCGCGAGCACTTCGGGGTCCTTTCTTTTCAAATCCTCGGTCACGATTGCTCGTCTCGAGAGTGCAAATTGCGTCTCTCGTCCACTGAACGAAAAACAAATTGTGAAAAAGCTATAACAAGGTTCTTCCTTCACTCGCGCGATGCGGGCATTTAAATGCACGTTTTTTGTCCGAGGAAAATTATTATAAAAAAAGTTTTTCAACTTTTTTTTTTTTTTTTTTTTTATGTAAATCTAATTATCGCTAAACGTAATTTCTATTGTACTCGATTATTAATAAATCAACGGATAATTTTTTTTTTTTTATAACCAGTGCTCTTTATATAGAATAGTATCTCTGCTTATTAAGAAATTTTTATTTTTATCAATTAATAATAAATTATGTTAAAATCGACTAATTAATAAGTTCATTTTCATAAACTTATAAATGGATAACATAACAAATTTTTATAACTATTATATACATTTAGTCTATTACTCATCACTTCAAATTTACAACAATCAAACATTTTTATTTCATCTAAATCTATCTCTATGAAAAAAAAAAAAGTCAAATCAGATGTTTATAGTCTTTCTGCGTGCACTTGTCGTTTTAGAAATCAGCACCGGACAAGAGTTTATAAATGAGAAAAAGAAAGAAAAAGAAAAAAAGAGAGAGAGAGAGAATAACTAATTTGTGTTTATACATGTTATAAAGCCTCGTGGCACATATCGCAGTTCATGCGTGTGTAAACGCACCGATGACTATCCGGTTTTCACTCGCGAGCAAAACGGTTTACGATGTCGAGTCACCTAGGAAGATGCGTCTGTATAAGATTTCTTAATTATGGGTTAGTAGGTAGACCTTTGAAATCATTGTAGATTACGTTAGCATTGCGGGCAAATTTATTTTGTATCAATTAACGAGAGAACATATTCTTTTTTTTTTTTTTTTTTTTTTTTTGATTTTTCACGCATTATAAATGAAACGTGACATTCTACCTAAGTGTGAAGGAGGTCAACAAATTAAGAATTGTTGAACAGGTTTTTTTTTTTTTTTTAACAGATGTATGTACTGGAAGTCTAAATATTGGAACGCCCTTAAAAATATTTCTATTGAAGAGACTTTTTCATCAATGAGACTTGTTTTTTTAAAAAAAAAATTGGGTTACTTCCCGCTTCCTTTTTCTAGAACAGTACCTGTTAGGTAGAAAAAAAAATAAAATTACTCTAAAAATGACCTTTTTACTACTAAATACGGTATGCATTTTCTTTTGGAACACTTGGTATATAGATCAATAAATGAATTTACTTTCGACACGTTTAAAAATATGTAATTCAACGTGTAAATGAGGTTATGAAAAATTAATCCTGGCAACTAATAGTAATAATTGCACAAATAAAATTCGATTTCGCTTGCAAAATTTAATCACCGCAATGCCGAGCTTTAAGAAAATGCACATGTTTTTAATCGGTGAAATTAATCGATATTTACACGCGACAAATTGTATTAAGCTTAACAGAATCTAATTAACAATTAACAGTATTGTATTAATTCGTCGTAATAAACTTATTCTATGATAATGCCAATCATTATTTTGTTCTACAACTGCAGTAAGAGTCGCAAAGTTAGCGGAAAATCGCTAAACTCTTTCGAACGCATACTTACATATGCATAATTTTTCTTCCTTACCCGCAACGTCAATTTTCGTTTATTGCAAACTTTTTTACGACTTACACGTGCACACACGCTTTTATATATATATACACACACATATACACATATACACATATACATACTGTTCCCTTCTCTCTCTCTTTCTCTCTCTCTCTCTCTCTCTCTCTCTCTCTCTCTCTCTCTCTCTCTCTCTCCAACTCGTCCACTATAAACAGCAAGATAAATTGGATAAGTGGCGACTACTCGTCGGCTCAGCGGTCTCTATCGCTCGGTCTATCTAGCGCGCACTGAAAGAAAATCGATTTATCGAATACGAGAGAGAGAGAGAGGGGGGGGGGGAGTTTGAAAAGACGATCGTTTATCTCGCTCAATATCGATTTCGCGCAGCGTCCGTCGCCGAAGCAACGTGTAAGAAAAAAAAAAAAAAAAGTCCAAGGCGAAGAGGACGGTAAAAAGGATGCAGAGACGCGCGGCACCTCGCGAGAGTACATAAGAGATTCCAAGAGTAAGAAAGAGAGAGAGAGAGAGAGAGAGAGAGAGAGAGAGAGAGAGAGAGAAAGGGCTGATAGAAACGAAGGTACACGGCACGCATAATCGTACACGCGCCGGCATGTTCCCATTTTCACGACGTTTTAAGCGGTGCGCGGTGCTCTTATCTAACCAAGATCTAACTCGCGCGCGCGAGCCTTTCTTCCTTATTCTTGGCGAGCTTCTTGCCCTAAGCTTCGCGAACGAATACCTGTAGCGATCGGCTGTATATATGCATTTTTCATCTATCGCTCCTGCGTTAAAACCACCGAGGTGATTATGGTTTTTCTTCTCGTAAATTGTTGGCATTTCTGTGTTTGTTTTTAAAAGCGCTCGACCGTTTTTTCTCCCTTCTTCTTCTACCCGCTTTCAAAGGCGTTAACCCCAAAGGAACTGTAAAGAAAATTTAGAACTATCCTCCGTGCTCGTTTAATGCGTGATTAATGGCGATTGTTCAAAAGTCGATGGAATCCAGAATTTATTGATTTTTTTTTTCTCTTCTTCATCGAAGATCTTTTTCTTTCGTATTTACAAGATTGTTTATCGAGAAAAACAAACTTTGTGGAAACAATTTCATATAGAAGAAAATAATTTTCTTATTCAACGCTACACTTATTCAATATATTTCAAGCTAGAAATTTTTTTTTTTTTTTTTTTTTTTTTTTTTTGCAAAAATTTTTAATAAATCTTTCCTCTTATAAATATTACAATCAGGTAAACGTCAGTGGTTACTTTCTTATAAGCATGCATCAAGTTTTAACATTCCAGTCTTTGTCTTCGGCGTTTAAAAGATTCAAAAAGTTATAATGAAAACAGGTTGCCGGCCTACATTGTGAGATATACTCGTACATTCAAATAAAGGGATGTCAAAACGTAGCAAAGATCTGTTATTCTTCACCTTCTTGAAAGTGAAAAAAAATATAAAAATAACCAACGTAAAATACGTTACTTTCGACAGTTGAACCAGTTCTTTGATTCATTAATAAATATGATTTCTTCTCTCCACTCTCTTAATCTCATCCCTTATTCTTCGTTCTTATCTTTCCACTGTTTCTCTAACTCTTTCGGTGACTAAAAATCGAATGCTTACATATGCGTGTGCACACGAAGCCGGTACGCGATGCAAAAAAAAAAAAAAAAAAAAAAAAAAAAAAAAAAAAAAAAAAAAATGAATGAAAATAGTCGGCGCATGAGAGATGCACAGAAAACTCGCGAATGCGCGAACGAGATTACGTGCCTCGTAAATTACGAGCGGTAACTATTCCCCCGACGTATAGGAATATATTTTTTTAAATTTCCTTCCTTCCTTCCTTCGAATGCGCTTGAATGCTTTTGTAAACGTAGGCTTTTCTTCGTCTTTTGACTTTTTATTTAATCGATTTGTACTTTTTTTTTTTGCAATTTAACGCCCTTTCAAACAGTTCCTGAAATTTTTTTCTCTCGTCGCTTTGATTCCAAATATTTTATTTAAATCAACTGTGACTTTTTTACGGATCGTTGTTGATGCAAAATATTTTAAACGAATTTTTTTGATATATCGTATGGTAAAATAGTAATAATGTTGCATATTTATTGATTTATTAGCCTTATAATTGATACAAATTAATAAAATGTAATTATACATTTGCTAATTTAAATTTAATATAGAATTTCCGATCGATAAATTTGCAATAAAATAAAGGTACGTATAAACGTAAAATTTATTATTCGTGCATTTATTAAATTAATATACAAGAAATTTCTTTTAAGCTAATGTTAGCTTTGAACGCAGATAACATCATATATACTTGTAATCTTTCTCCTTCTGCCTGGAGATAAATCGTTCGTATGTAAACGTCTTTACTTTGATTGCGAAATTCGCTCTTAGTTATATTCGGGAGCTGTGGTTATTAATTTTCGGATTGAGCTCGATGCAGGTGGAGAAAAAAAAAAAAAAAAACTAAGAAAAAAAGAAAAAGAACGTGAAACACACTTATCTTACGATGGAGTAAGCCTCGAAGAATTCAGCTACAGCCGTGCGCGCTTTATTTAAATTGCTCCAGTCTCTTGTAACTTATAAATGCAGAATATTTGGTTCTTACCTTCCCTCTCTTTCTCTCCTGCGCCATATACATATATACAAGATGCATGCAAAATGTTCGAAGGAATGATTTAAGAGGTGGATAACGATCTCGTCGAGGACCGAGTATTACTTTTTTCCTCTTCGTACCTACCCTTTCTTCTTTTTCTTTCTCTTCATTTCTCTCGTTTTTAAAGAACGGGTTATCGAAAAAATGCACCAAGTTACACACACACACACATATAAAACAAAATATCTTTGATTTACGCAAATACTACGGATAATGAGCCTTCCTGCCGTTGAATTTTATTCGGACTGATGAGATTTTTTATTTTAATTATGCATGCTACCTGAATCTTAAACATTTATTTTTAGTAGTTTGAAAGAGGTTACGTGTACTTTTGCCGTTTATTAAGAATACTTAATCTGATTAATTAAAATTGGTTTAATTATCGATAAAAAAAGCTTTTTAAAGAAAAAATTTTAGCTTGAAAATTTTTTGAAATCGAAAAAATAAATTTAAAGATTACGTTGGACGTTATACGTATTAACTTTTGACAAGAAAATTAATAAAAATATTTCGATACAGAGTATTTAAAATTTTGTATAAAAACAAAATTTATTTAAGATACAAATACAATATCAATATTTGATATTTGTTTTAAGCCATAAATATTGTTTAGTATATTATCGACCATATTTATCAAAATAGTCGTAAACAAGCAACTTTAAACAAATAAATAAATAAATAAATAAATAAGCATCTTTGTTATTCCTAGTAAAATAGTGGACATCGCTTAAACAAAACTCAAAACCAACCTACACCCACCTTTATTTCAGAGTATACAAGCGACATCGTACGGCGTAATTCTTTCATTTTTCGTTGCAGCGGGCAAAATCGACCGAATTTGTCTTCTAATATGTTAATACGAAGCAACAAAGATGGAAAAATAATGCGCCTCGAATGGAAAAGGCTGGATTCGTCGGTAAGGGAAAGAAAAATACAAGAAAGTAAGAATGAAGAAGCGAAGAAAGAGAGGCGAGAGAATGGCTCGGTGGTAATGCACGACGGGAAACACGGATTCTCAAATGAGGAGCGTACAATAAAAGGTGCTTCTGCTCCCGCTGTCAGTGTATATAATAGTCTGGTACAACAAGCGGCTCGTATTTTGATATACACGTGTGATAGAGAGAAAGAGGGAGTTGGAGATAACTATCTACCTCATGGAACAGTGGCTTATTTCTGATAAAACGACCAGAAAAATGACGCGACGGGTATCTTATATGAAGAAATGAAAAAAAAAAAAGAATGGGAGAAAGAAGAGAGAGAGAGAAAGAGAGATAGAGTGAGTGAGAGGGGAAATATTGCGGAAACAAGGGGATCAAGACCGAAGTTGTTTTGTGAGTGTATGGCTCATGTTGGTGTACGAGTGCAAAAAGTTATAGCGAATACTAAGACGGTTGTAAATTGCTCGATGGGTTGGAATCTCGATTTTAATGATAGCGTTATTATGTTAAAATTTTATTATTTTTACGTCAATCATTATATTTTTGCGATGAAAAGTAATTAGAATTTGGTTTTAAAAGTTATTTAATTCAATTCAATTTTTTATTTTTTGAATAAGAGCTATTTTTGTAAATGCCTTTTCTAAACGCGAAGTAAATATTATTTAGCGAATAACTATTAAACATTAGCTGAAAATGAAAGAAAAGCACGAAGACTAGGAACAAAAGCGCGATAGCAACCGACAAACGCAATGCAGGTATTCATGCTATACGTATACATACACGAATATTAAGCGCATCTAGAGCAAAAGACAACAGGGGACAGGACATAGTCCGAAGAAGGAAATCAGAAGCGCATCGGCGTGTGTATCCCCGCTGACTATTTGAATAGCAGAACATCGCGTGGCATTATAAGCGAGCATGTAACCCGTGCGCCCCTTCCTCTTTCAAGTCACGAGAGAGTTTAAGGAGAAAGAGAGATAGAGGTTGGGGTTAAGCGATGCTTCTTATTGTTGGCGATAAACGAGGACATAACTTTTGCTTCTGTTCGCCGGCGATAAGATTCTCTTGGCCTTGATCTCTCCCTTCTTCTCTCTCAGTTCTCTTACTGCATCTGCTATTTCGCTTCGCGTGTATGCGTCTTGCACGAGTGTTAAAATTATTCCAGAAGCGATTTTATAAATTTACTCGCGGATAAGAGAAAAAAGGAAGGTACTTTTGCGCGCGGCGTGGTTATAAAGGATAAAGGATGTATTTTTTTGTGTTGTGTATTTATTATTAGAGTTTGTGTATTCATATACACAAATTGAGCTTATTTAAGATAATATTCTATACGTGTATAGGATTTAACTAACGTATAATTTTATTAAAAGTATTTATCAACACTTATTAGATACGTGAACTACTTTATTGTAAACGTTAAAATGGATTGCTTTTTTTAGAAAACAAAATTCTTGTAGTTTTCTCAAAAGTTTCATGCTTGTACCTTAAATATTCTCGATTCGTTTTATCATCGATAAGAATTTTTGTAAGTTATAAATATCACTTATAAATATACTTACCATCGTACCATCACATAAACTCAATTATCCATGCAACATTGGATTACAAGCAGATCAAAGTTATTGTACGCCGCCCACGAAATTTTTTCTTCTACACTCACAGGATTCGTATGGTATTCTCGGTCAGAAAAAAATAAACCTTTGCATCCAACCACAACACGAGAACACACACACACACATACACGCGTGCGCGCGCACAGATACATACATATTTATATATAATAATCCGGCAATACAACGACGTCAAAAATGATATAGCTCAATATGTGCTTTACAACGCGTCTCGCTGTGCGAAACATCGTCTCGCTTTCAAGATTTCTCTCTTTCTCTTTCGTCATTATTTTATATCATTATTTATTTTTTTTCATATTTCGAACGGCGGATGTGTGAGCGGCAAACAAATACGCTTCTTAATCGAGGTCATAACTCAATCGAACCATCAGCCATCATGTAACCGACGTAAAACTTGATCGATGCACTTTTAGCTGTGCGATGCCGGCGAAATTTATCGAGCGTCCGACTTAAGAAGACTCGAGTTGTGGGGTGTTTTGCACTCTCGGGTTTATCTTTTTTTATCTTTTCATTTTGTTGCTGTAAGATCGCTTAAGTATTTTAATTATGGGTTACTGCGCAATGTTTATTTATACGTGAATTTACGTTGTTAAATCTATAGGTGACAAAATTTCGTGAAATTTTTAATTTTTTTTTTTATATATAAATACAATAAATGATTTATCTAATTTTCGTACCGTATTTTCGAAAAATATTTACTCACATCGTCCATCACAAAAATTTAGAATTTTAGGTTAGGTTCTGCTGTTTTATTTTTATATATTTGCAATATTAATTAATATTTACACATAAATTTAATGTTATATATAGAATAAAATCAGGAAAAATAAAAATTTCGAATTTGAAAATAAAAAAAGGTGATTGTTTATCTAAAAAATAATTCAAATAATAAGCTTCACCTCACGGTACGATTAACCTTACGATTTATCTGGCAGCGTTCGTTATTTGTGGTTAAGGTCTCAAGATAGGTGCGATCCTCCTTTATTGGTGTACATAGCCGTTCTTGGTTTACTTCGTTGTATTTTTATTGGAACGAAGAATGATGGAGAATTAATTGAATGTATGCGGTTTGAAAGAATGCAAAATATTACGCGCCCGAAAAAATGAATAATCTTCGATTGATAAACTTTTTACACTGCAAAAATAAATTTTTTTTTTTTTTTTTTAATTTCATTATTTTATTTATTTTTTATTTATAATAATCGTCAATTAATTTTTTGTAAAATTTTTTGAAATTGAAAATAAATTTAACAATGTTATATACGATTCAAATACCGAAGTAAACATTTTAAAATAAAAAAATGTTTTATTTGTTGTATCGATGTTCGTTCGAATTTTTCAATAAAATTTTAATACAGAATAAATCGTTAGATATGCGGCAGCTTTTAATTCGTCGGTTAAATCTAAAATAATTTTACTTCGACACTTAATAGATTTCCAATTCGATATTATTTCGAAAAGTGCCATTAAAAATTTAAAAATAAATATACATTTTAGCCGTATGAGTAAAATTAAATACAAATTTTGTTTATTATTGGTTTGAATTAGACAATTTTTTTTTTTTTTTTTTAATAAAATATTTATTAATTTATTAATTAATAACTATCCTATATATAAGTCAAGGCTTCGAAATGCATAAAGTTAAAAGAATGTATATATTATACTTTTAAGCGTAATTTAAAATTGTCAAAAATTTCCATTTAGCGGTGTATTTATCCACTTTTCTTGTTAATTAAAAATTTTTTTCTCTGACTCAAGTAAATAACAGCATGCATATCATAAATTGTAATTATTATCCATTTAATAAAATTAAATCAATCGATACTCACCACTTAACTCGCATTTTACACAAAATCGATAAATCATTTATAAAAAAAAAAAAAAATAAAAAAAGAAAACGAAATACTTCTTTTACTTAATTAGGGCGACTCGTTTGCGTACTTACAAACACTTTTTACTCGATATCTCGAAGCGGGAGTTAAACCAGAAAAGATAACTAGCGGCTCAAGACGTCGGGCAAAGAAGCAACGACGACGCGCTTAAGAACCTGTCGATCGTTGACTAATTACATTCCTATAAGCCGGTATATAGGAGGTGCGCGCGTGTAAGTCGCGTGCTAAGCACGCGCGCTCGTGGAAATCTTGATTCGCTCGAGAATATACCAGTGTGGATACGAACGCGTGAATACATATATCGCGTGGGTACAATTTATGCGAGATTATTTCGAGCTGCGTTTTCTTTCGCCGTTCGAAGTTATTGGCTTGTGAATTTTTCTTTAAAGTCTTGCTTTAAAATTTTTGCATTTAAAGTGTTGCCGACTCGCTTTTGTTTCGCGCGAAGTTTTGTTTTGCTTTTTAAGAATAACGTACCAATCCAGCGAATAGTTTAGACTTTTATGGATTTTTTTTAAAGATGGAGATGATAATGAGAATTAATTTAATAACCGATACTTCATTAAGCTGACCGAACAGTATTTTTATTTTAAAATAAATCAGTTATATTTTCGTACTTATCGTAAGTATATTAATTATTAAAAATGCTAAATCAATAAATCTACAATGAAGCAGCATTTATTTTGTATTCAATTGAACAACATATATTGTTTACAGTTTAATCGCTAATAAGTACCTTTTAAATTTTATAAATATTAATAAAATATGAAAAAATTTCTTGTTTTTTCTGATTTACGAATTATTATTTTAATAAGTTAACGAGAAAGTATTTTCAATTACCTATATGTAAAAATTTTTTCATAAAAATTTGAAAACAAATAAAAAAATTGTATCAATTTTTTTTCCTTAAAAAAAAAAAAAAAAAAAAAAAAAAAAAAAAAAAGAAAAAAAAATGAACAGCTGGTAATCGTTTTTCATTTCACTTTAAACAAACACATTTAATCGAACTGATAAAAAATGTTGGCGAACCTATATGCATTTAAACAACGACAGCTCGACAAGTCGGTATAGCTCATTAAAAGTTCGCTTAACGAAACAAGAGCAGCCAATCATTACCTGGAAGGAGGAAATCAACGTCAACGAGCCTCGTCGTTATACATATACTCCCATCGGTTTACAAAGAAAAGAAGCTTCGGCTTATCCTTCCGTCGTATCGGCTCCTCGTTCTTTCTCTCTCTCTCTCTCTCTCTCTCTCTCTCTCTCTCTCTCTCTCTTACTCGTAATTAAAACAGTCAGCTTTTCGTGTACGGACTCTTCGTCGAACTTGTGTTATGTTACGTATATATATATGTATACATGTCGATATATATGTCTGCGCGTTTCAACTGGTCCGTGCACGCCTTATCGCTCAGCTCCCATCAATTTTGGAAGGACTCCTAATAAACAGCTGCAGAAGCGCCGGAGACTTCGATCTTTTTCTCTTCTTTCGTCTTTTTTTTTCTTCGTAAGATTGGTCGCGCGTGGAAAGGACGTCATCGTCTCTTGTACCTTACCACGTGCGTCCGAGTGCATTTCTCTCTCTTCCTCTCTCTCGATATGTTTCATTAGTTAGTGATCCCTCTCTCTTTCTTGCGTGCGCGTGTTCAACTTTTGTTTCTCTCTCTCTCTCTCTTACTCCGTTTTGAGTTAAAATTTTTTTGGTACACTGCTATTTTTTCAAAACATCTTTTTACCACATATCTTTTGTTCAATAAATCTTTTGTAAAACTATTTGACGAGCAAATGATTTTTAATTGTAGTTCTATATATTTTTTTAGAACAAAATTTAGTAAAATTCGTATTGTTATTACTTTTTCCTTTTAAATTTATTCTGTTCAAATAATTTTACAAAAATCAGCAGTATAATAATAAAAGTTTAAAATAACCCATTAAAAGTTTACACTGCTTTTATAAACAAAAGATATACTCATTACAAATAATTTATTATTTTATGTTTGGATATCTTTTGCGAAAAAAAACAAGCAGTATAGTATTTATTCGTTTCGATACCAATATCTCAAGATTCATTCATTAGTTTTAATATACTTGGTCTGGTCGCTTTTGTTATTTACACTATATACCATCCACTCGTTGCATCTTGATATGTATTAAAAGCTTCGCGACCCACGAATCGTGTTTCCTCTTCCGATTCTCTCTCTCTCTCTCGCTATTTCTCTTTTTTTTATGCTTCTTCAAACGATATTCGATATGAGATGCAGCAGAAAGTACGAAATATACGAGAGCTTTCATTTAGAATACGTATGGTATATTTAAACGAAAGCAAAGGGGTTGTCTTTTACGTTACAGTTGAAAATTACCAGGCCAAGGAAACGAATTTATCGGTGCAGTAGATGTAGTGGACTTTGGTAATGTGGATACTGCGTGTATGCATATGTGTACCGGTACCGAGGTGAATTTCGTTGACTACTCGCGTGTTAACAGGACGTTAAAGGGATTAGTTTACATGCGTGCGAGATTTTCTGTTTACGAGTAATTGAGGTTTGGGGTTACACGAGAATGGTTTCCTTATTTTATATAAGAGTAACGTTATCTTATCAGATTTACAGATATATAAAATCGATTTTTTTTCCTTTTGCTTTTAAATTACGTATTCTAACAACGCGTTTTTTTTTTTTTAGGATATTGGAAAAATATGAAAATTTCACATAAAATTTTCATAGAAATTTTCATGATTTTGCAAAAGTGCAATTCTAATCTTGCGATAAAACGTTTACATAAAATGATTTATTTATTCGACCTCATTCATGCTTATGCGTTCAAATGAATTTACATGAAAATGTGCGCTTTTACAAGCCGCGTATAAAAGAGAAAAAAAAGTAGGAAAAAAAATTTTACTGCCGTTCTCAAAGTTCTCAAGTTCTTTTTTATTTTTCAAGAAACAGAAAGATTCTTATTTATGCAACGAGGGGCAAAATTATCATGCGCTTAGAAAGATTCAAAGCTCTCGTCCTTTTTTTTCTCCTTCTAAATTTTCCCTCAAAGCAATCCTTTTTCCTCGACAATACGATAACACACGGCATGCGGCTTATGTATATATATACTGGTCGTTATCACGCGTATATACCTCGTCTCGTTCGCTCTCGATGACCACAAAGTTTGAGTTGATACGTAAGCCTTTATGTGAATAAATATATATATATATATGCGTAAAAAAACGTAAAATAGAAAAATAAAGAGAAAGAGAAGGAAAGAAGGCGGAGACGAAGTATACATATAGCAAAGGTAACGCGGTAGTCTCGCATAATTATTCCGCGATCCTCCAGGAAGCGCATAAACTCGCTCGACGAGCTATGCCCTCTCTTTCTCCCTTTTACTCGCGAATATTTCCTAAAGTAGCCGGAGACCTCGACTGCTCTTTCTCTTACTCAACTATATATATAAACACGCACACACACATACTTGTACGAAAAAGAACGAGAGACGAAAAAAAAAAAAAAAAAAAAGTTGCGCGGCCAATCCCTCGAGCGTATACTTGCGCGGCTGCAAAATGGTAAATCTAGTCGAGCCTTCTTCTCGGCCGTTAGAGTACACGTCGTCGCTGTGCTCGCGCGAGTAAACGCGTAGATATAAATGTACGTGTGTGCGAAGTCTGTACGCGCGCGTGCACGCGCGGGCTATCTCTTTGCGGTCCATTGAACGCGCCCCGGTAGTGCGCTGAAAGTCACGTGATATATAATGCGAGCGGTGTGCCTCGACCCGACGCGTTATTTTTTCGTTTCGAGTACAAGGAACGGTTGTTTGAATTTTCAAAATGTTATTATTTATGTTGAACGGGGAGCGCTAGGTTAAGAAGCGGTATTGAAGGTTTACTATGTACTTTGACTCGATCGCTCGTTTTAATAGATTTATTATTGTTTATTAAAGGATATATATTTGAACCTTTTTTTTTTTTTTTTTTTTTTTTTTTTTTTTTTTTTTTTTTTTTTTTTTTTTTTTTTTTTTTTTTTTTTTTTTTTTTTATACAATTGCGTTGTAATAGTTATCGATAAATTTGGAAAATTATTTATTCTTACGTACGATTTAACGATTTAAATGCTCGAATCGAATAAATTTTATTTCAGCTCAACTTCGAGTCGTTTTATTACCGATCGTTAATTAAAGGAAGAAAAAAATAAAATAAACGTTTATGGTGATGATATATAATTCGAATAGAAAAATAGAAACGATCTACCGCGGCGTGTGTGTTTACAAAACGTTATCCCCTTGAAAATTTTCTGCGTTATATGATACCGACTATAATTACCCTATCATTCCGATAAAAATAGAAAAAAAAGAAGGATATTATATACGTATACCATCAAAGCATATGGATTTTACTCTCTTACACGGAATTTCGACGTATGGCTCAACGAGTCTAATCTAAAATCCAATCGTGCCTTTAAAAGATAACCACAGATAACCATAAATCCCTTCTCCTTTGCATGTGTTTGAGAAAACTTGTATATATATATATACGTATAGGAAATTCAAAAACAAAAAATTCTCTTCGACCAATGGCCTCGACTACTCGTTCTAAAACTACTTCCCCACCTGTACTTGAAAGATACTAATATTTTTCTTCTCTCTCTCTCTTTCTCTCTCTTTCTCTCTACTTCTCTTTTAGTTTCTTAATCGAAAAATTTACTCCGTACATATGTGTGCTAAACATCGATTCTCTCTTACATGCAAACCCGTGGCACGTTAAATGCAACTATACAGGCAAGATCGTACATACGGTACATGTGATTCTCTACTTTGCGACCCATTAACGATTATTCCGACTCGACAGTCTGTGACAAAAGGCAGGTTTAAATCGGTTTTAGAGACGTGTGGGTTTGCTTGTTTTTCACCATGGAATTGTAATTTAAAAGATAAAATCGTGCTGTACCAATACATTTAATTTAGTTAATGTAAGCAAATGTAAACGATAATTATTTTATTCTAATGACCGTATAAAAACTTTTATTTCCATATCGGAATGGAGTTCAACCGTTTATATTTCTTTATGAAATAATTAAAGTATGACTGATGTATACATTTTAACTCACACGTGTATAGTATAAAAGTAACTTAATATCGACAAATCACATTTTTCGACAAACATTATACATTCGATAAAAAAAAAAAAAAATTTTTGAAATCTTACACACAGGAATATAAGCGAACGGTCTTAACTGCAACAAATACGCAAGCGAAACAACAATCTCTCTCTTCTAATCGCATTGATTTAAATTTTTCCTCGGACTGTATATACCCTCTTGCCATATATATATATATATACACACACATATACGTGTACAATGCATGTGTATGCATGTGTCCGTCTCTCTTACTCTCCGCAGAGAGAGAGAGAGAGAGAGAGAGAGAGAGAGAGAGAGAGAGAGAGAGAGAGAGAGAGAAAGAGAGAGCGGAGATAGGATCGGAGCCCGAAGGCGCATATAAGCAAGGGTATACATATATACTATGGCTACGAGTATACTTGTACACACGTGTGTTGAGAGGACGATGGGCGCGGTGTGTATGCAGTTGCATGCGGGACATTATCGCTCTCCCTCTTTCTCTCTTTCTCTCTCTTTCTACGTGGATGTACATGCACGCGCGTCCAGGCAAAATCAGCGACGAGCCGCGGTTCGAAACCGTTAAAACGCCGCCGCCGTTGTTGCATTAGAGAGAGCCTCAGGCTACTATTATATACAACGTATACACCGAGCGAAAGAGAAAGAGAGAGAGAGAGAGAGAAGGGACACATTTTACGCGCCGTTTATGTGCTCTCTCTCTCTCTCTCTCTTTCGCGTGCGCATATAATTTATCGTATTTAGAAACGCGCTCCGTTTCTCTCTTCTTCTTCTTCTTTTTACTTTCTTTTTCTTTCCTTTTTTTTACGGCTTTTTTAAACTCGCGACTGAATTTTGTTCACGAGCTCGCCGAAGCCTTTTACTAAGGGGACGCGTTTACATACGTACGTGTGTGCGTGTGTGTGCGTGTGTGTGCGTGTGTGTGCTTTATATGATTAACCTCGATAAATACGCGAATGGAGAAAGGGGATGTATCTAAATGTTTGTTTCGCTGAATTCTTCGGAGATCCCGATGCACAATGATGAATCGAGAAAAGAAAAAGTTTAAAGAAGATAGGAGGGTCCGGTCGAAGGACGGTATGTTAATACGTTTAAGGTATCCTGGTTATTGTATTTGAATGAATGCATCGATGATTTAAATATATATGTGCGTGAGTAGAGAATATGCGGTATTTGCTTATTTATTTAACGTCTATTGATGAAGATTTTATTATTTTCAAATTAGGTTCGATTCTTCATGCGTATGCATTTTACATGGGACTCAATTATATCGCACAATTATTGCTTGATCTTTATATACTAAAAATAGAAAGTACATTGATGTGTTCCTTGTAAGATAGTTTATTTTTTGTATGGTTTAATTTTTCGACGGATATTTTATTATAATAAACTGACCGGTGAAAGTTTTATTGATCTCAGAAATTGATTTTAACCGTGAACTTATATAAGCAAAGCGTTAACTTTTAACATTCGAGTTAATAATAATCCATTCATAATTTGAATATTAATAATATATATTGTAAAAAATTTTTTCATGTATATTATATATTTTTAAAGATTATGTTAATGGGTATTAAACTTTTCGTAAAAGAATATATTACATATTGAAATAAAACGATTTCATTTAATCGTATGTTAATCCCTTTATAACGGGTGAATGTTTTTTTGACACCTCATTAAGAATCAAACTGTCGAATATTCATTGCGAGCGAATATAACTCAAGATTATGTAAAGTTAAAAAGGTTTAGATCACAAGCGGCCGCAAAGTTAATACACCGACATTTCGGGAGAAATCGATGGCTTTGAATTTTATCACTTTTTTTTTGCGGCTACACTTAAAATTTATATTCGATAACGGTATATCTATACCTCGATGAGTTTAAAACAAAATAAAAAAAAATCAGATGACGAAAGATTGCAATTTTTTTTTTTTTTTTTTTTTTTTAAGTTTTAAGATCGACTAAAAAGTCAAAAAGCTGATCGAATTTCTATTTTCTTATCTAGCAGCGTTCGAGTTGAGTAAATCGTATTCATGGGTGGTTTCAACTCTCATAGTGATGGATGGCTTTCGAAACGATAAATAAGTCAGATAAGAGAATGACTCGATTGATATATCTATTTCGTTGTGGGAAAAATGCCGATCACCTTGTTAACGACACGAAATCGGTTATTATCTCGGTTTTAAATTTTCAAAAAATAATTTTCATCAAGATAAAAGCAATTAAATTTTGTTTTTAAACAATACATTTGTACTATCGACTTTTTTTTTTTTTTTTTTTTTTAAATTCTGTTTAACAGCAGTTGAAATAAAATCGCGTTAAGTAATATCACCATTAACATTCGCATCTCAATAATAAATCAGTATCGTGAATCTAGAATATTACAATTAATTGATTCGGACAGTAAAAATAATTAACAAAAATTTCCTCCTTACCCCCACCGAGCGACGAGCATCTTTGAAGCGCGAATTCTTATCGAGCAAAATATATCGATTAATTTCACGCGTCCATTTCCTATCTCCGACGCTTTCCCACGATTGATCCTTTAATCGATGCTTACGCTCCTATATACACGATGCACGCGCATGTACTCTTGCACATTTCAATCATAACTAACGATACAATCGCATCGGTTAATTTGTCAATACAACCTTTCTCCTTTATATATATATATATATATATATATATATATATATATATATATATATATATATATATATATATATATATATACCATCTTGAGCGTCGTATATCGTTAAACCTGAAATTTTTATGTCGCGCCTCACGGATGCGAGAGCGTCGATGTATGCATTGCGGTTTATAACGTCGACGGAATGCAAAAAGGCGTGAAATTTAATTGATGATTGGTACGAGAGGTATAATGGGTAAGCGTGTACGTATGGAGTCGAGAGAACGATTGGATTCGGACAATCGATCATTGACACATGTCATGACGTATTATTGTAAATCGAGATGATGCATCTTTATCGTCGTTTTTCATTTTTTATGCGATTAAGCTATGTGTTTGATTTGTTTTTTTTTTTTTTTTTTTTTTTTTTTTTTTGAGTCGTCTGTTAATTTTTGAAAAAGCATTTGTTACCGCGCAGTGAAATACCTGCGTTAATGTTTATAATTTATTGGTGAATGCTTTTTATTTTGTATAAGCTTATATTTATTAAATGATTGATTTATTAATGCATTCGAGACTGATTGCACATCGTGTATATAAATGCAATTTTCTGGTTAAAAGATCGTAAAAAAACCACGTTTATTATGATAAACAAAAAAGAAAAAAAAGAATAATTTGTTTGCTCGATATGATGGACTTTAAAATGTTATTTCGATTCAAATGAATTAATATCTTTGTAATTTACAACTATTAAATTTAATTTAGTTTTAGAAAACGTTAATTTATTGACGTTTTAATCATTACAAATAATAATGCTAGTGTGAAGAAAAAAAGTTTACGTCATAGAATAATGCTTAAAAATTCTTATATTTTATTAACATACTTTGAAATACTATTGTTTTGTATAAAAAAAAAAAAAAAAAAAAAACTGCTCTGTTTTTTTTTCAATAACAAGTGTATTAAAAATTTACGTAAAAAATTAAGATTATACACAATTAACATAGATACGCATGCATGCACATTCTATTCATAAAAAACCGGCGCTGTAACAAAGTATCAGCGTTATAATGCATCAACTGAACCAATCATTACAAGAAGAAAGAAAAAAATAACACAAAGGGCATCGATCACCCAGTGCATCGTTCCGAATCTACTCGTGAGACTACCTCTCATCTTTCAGGTGATAAGAAAAAAAAAAAAAGAAAAAAAGGTTCGACGCCCATTTACCAAAGTTAATTGAACTCCTTGACACGTCGCGGAATCGCAACATAAATTTCTTTCTTTCCGCGAAAGAAAGAAATTAAAGAAGGAAGAAACAAAAGAAATAAAAGAATCATCGGAAAATAAGAGGATAAAAAAGCGTTTAAATGGCCTCGCGCGAGACTACAGCAAAGATAGCTAGTTGGGCATTAAGTTAAAGCAGCCGAGTCCGAGTAGTAAGAACGATGCACATTGAAGGTAAGTATACAGGATAAGAAAAAACGTTTAAACATAGTGTCAGTCGCATGTCTTTGTATGTGTGCATACGCGCGTTTAATACGCGCGGGCAAGATACACGAAATGTATGTGTGTATGTGTATATATATATCGTATTAACAAATCTCACGCGTGGCCTCATGTGTGTTCCTCTTGTATGTTGCAGCAGAAGGTCCGATTCTGGTTCGCCACGGGTGGCGCCGGTTTCTGCATCAGCAGGGCGCTCGCACTCAAAATGATACCAGTGGCCGGGTGAGTTTGCCGCTCTTCTCTTATTTCATTCCGCGACCTCTTTCCATCCTCCCTTGCTCTTTATTTCTCTCTCTCCCTCTCTCTTTCTCTTCCCGTTTTTTTTTTTTTTTTTTTTTTTTTCTATTATCGCCGCCGTTGTTGTCCCGCATCGTCCGACTTTTCCGCGCTTATATGTATACCTTTCTTGTTGGCTCTTCCGCTCGTTTCTTCGCTTCTTGTCGCCCGCTACCTTTCCCTTCTCTCTCTCTCTCTCTCTCTCTCTGTATCTACCTTTTGTACGGCGTACATACACAACGTTTATACTCTTCATCAAGTTTCTCCCCTTTGAATTCTTAACGAATACACGTTCCACCTGACGCTAACTGTAAGCTATGCGTGCATATTACCGTGGAATACATTTTATAGCTCGTTGCAATGCGCTTTCCTGGATGGAGTTTTGTATTATCGTTGGATTTATCGTTTATTGCAATAAACAGAGATTATACAGTCGTTATTTTAGCTGTAATACTAGTTGTAAAAATGTTTATTTATTTATTTATTTTTTTTGTTTTTCATTGTTTCATTGTTTTTTTGTTTTTATGGCAAAAAAAGTTATGATTAAACGGTAACGATATAGTTACGGACGTTGTACACAGGTGCGAATAAAATTATTAGAAATATAAAAAGTAGCTCGTGATCGTTAAAAATGTATTGAGCAATAAAAATAATTTTTAAACATATTAATATTTCAATTAAGACGTAATCATAAATAATAAATCACTATTAAATATCTGCATATTAAATCGTTAATAAGTAAAGTGTAAATGTTCAATATTTTAGATTGCTATTGCACCTATCTTTCTATGTTTGTTTATCATCGATACAATTATATAAAATATATTTTCTATAAAAAAAAATAAATGTATCTTTTTTAATTTCATTTAAAATTATGAGAGAAAACGTTGTTCGAAATAAAAAGAAAAAAAAAACAGAAAATTATATTGCCATGCAAACATTAAAAGGATTTTAAGGTATTTTATTTAAATTTAACTAAAAAGTGCACTTATTTTAGGTTTATTTTATGCTCAAATTTTGAAAACGTTTTATAGTTTATTTAAATTCATTTAAGCATTTATTTTGCTAGCGTTATGTAATAATCTTAAAATATCTCATTTTGTTAATTGAATCAAATTATATATTGTTTACAAATAACACTTCACATAACTTTTTTATTTGAAATTATTATACAGATAAAAAAAAAAAATTTATTGCATCATTACGGATATAAAGAATGCATTCAAAAATATTTTGTTTAAAAGTTTTTTCCTTTTATTTGCAAACTGTTCTTTCTCCGTATCTTTACATCCGCGACTCTTTTCTATTCTTTTTATTGTTTTTTTTTTTGTCTCACTCTTTTCTTTATTTTCTTCTTCTTCTTCCTTCACTTTTTTGCATTCTATTGTCTCGTATTCTTTTGCATGAATAGGCGTGTATATATTTGCCGCCTCTGGATCCTAAATTGGGACAAGAACTTCTCTCTCTTTTTTTTTTCTCTTGAAAAGAAAAAAGAGGTCAAATCTTTCTGAGATGCCATATTTTTCCTGAGTTATATTGTGTATTATTTTACGTCTCTAAAAGCGCATTTACTACGCAAATTTTGTTTTGGTATAGAAAATAAACTAAAGAAGATAAAGAAATTTTTTTGCAGTGGATGATATAGTATGCTTTTAAAAATGATAATGAAAAATAAACATTTAATAAAGCGTAAAAATTTTAAACTATTAAAATGTACTTTAACAAGCAGCGATGCAGTTAGTTTTGCTTTATCCTTTTTATTTTTTTTTCTCTCTCTTTTTACGTAACACGAATAGTTAGTAGTAAAATTTAATGGTAATAAAATTTGATTTTCGTTAACTTTTCAAAAGTCTTTTGTGAACAAAATTTTTTTAATTAAATTTAAATATTTCAAAGAAATTTAATTCTATATCTTATTTTAAATATGCATTTTTAAAATTTTAAATGTTATCGTAAAATTATGAATTTTAAATAAAATACATTAAAGGAAATATCAATTATTTGAATATTCTATCAACGTTTAATATATTTTTCATTGCACTAAAATTAAATTGAAAAAATTAACTAAAAAAAATCGCACATAATTTAAAATATTTAATCAACTTTCGGCACAAAAGTGATAAAAAGCTTAATTCAAATTGACGCTTTGGAAAAACCTAATAATTCAATTCCATTCTAAATTATTCGGTCAAAATTTTGCACATACTCGCAAGTCACGAAAAAGTGCCAATTATAATTAATAAACGTCAACCCGGCTGAATGTGTCATTCAAGCGTTGTAGTGAATATATATATAGAGAGAGTTAGCCAAAGAAAGAGAAGTTTTAAAATCAACGCCAAGCACACGGTAGAGATGTATACGTATATGTATACATAGTAGTAGCGAGCTACATGTCTCTCTCTCTCTCTCTCTCTCTCTCTCTCTTTCTGTAGGCCGAGCGAAAAGCCATTTCGTCATTCTCGCAAATGGCGATCAGTGAAGTGGCCCATTTGACGAGATTAAACACTCGACTTGTACAAACGAACCTCTCTTCCTATACGCTACACACAACATAGCTTGCTGCTACTTGTAGTTTCGAGCGCGGTCCTTGTGCAAACTCTCGACCCTCTCCCGTTTTGTCGTCTCTTGTTTGGGAGGAACTTTACAGGAATAAAAAAAAAAAAAAAAAAAAAACAAGTGTTTTTTCAACGTCCTTAAATACTCTCGATTTTAACGCTATTTTACAATCCTTTCTCGTTTATTTCTCTCTTTCTCTCTCATTCTCTTCAATCAGCTTCCGTTGTGATCATTTGCTTTCTTTTATATTTAATTTTTTTTTCTTGTCGAGTTGTATATATACACTTTACTTTTGTGGAAACTCGCGCGTGAAAAAAGATATTTTTTTTTTCTTTTCTTTTTTTTTTTTTTTTTAAATCAAGTCGCTGGGGAGTTCCAAGTTAATGAGAGCGAAAGTCGAGAAGAGTGTAAAGCACAATTTGAATGTTGGTCTTTGACCGCAAACTGTTTGGCTGAGTATGAGAGATGCAAGTTTAAAATAAATAAAATAGTTTATTAAATATTGTTATTCTTATAAAATATCAAATGAAATATAAAGCATTAGATTAATTTTAATTTAATCTATTAATTATCCTTTTAAATTATAAATTAATAGAAAAAAAAAAAAAAAAAAAAAAAAATCGTAAATATGTATAGCAAGTTATAGGCTATAATATTCTTAACGATGAATTTATGCATCTCAGAAAATTCATCACTCTTAAAATTAATCGAGCAATTCAAAATTATCAAATGCATCGACGCGCTCGTTAACGTATCTCCGTCTTGTATTTCACATAAGTCTTCGTAATCGAATTAAACGAATTTCCCCATACGAAAAATCGTAAAAATTTACGAGGTCTCCGGGGATACTCTCTCGTCGATTCACTCGCTCTTTTATCAACGCGCGAAAATGCGCGAAAAAATGAATAACAAGCGATCGTTATAAAACGAGTTGCAAATTCGGTATACGAAATTAATCTTGCCTCGCGCTCATTTGAGGAAGAAATAAATGAGGCGACGGCTTTCGCGCTTATACCACGGGATCGTGTTGTTACATTTTATGTGTGTATGTGTGTGTGTGTGTATATACATCGGCCGATGCATCGGAAGGAATCGATTTCGCTCAAGGCCTCGAATGGAGTAGCACTCGTGAATTCCAAAAATTATAATGAGGACATCTTAATTAAATGTCGTACGAATTTTAGACGTCGGTGATCGGTCTTTCGTATCGTTGCGCTTTTTTTCCTCGTTTTTGTTTCTTGCGCACCCGTTTCACCGAAAGAGAAATGATCGATTACCGACGCGTAACTTTGATTATCTTGCGAAATATTTCCTCTTCTTTTTTTTTTTTTTTTTTTTTTGCGGTACTTTGACCGTAAAAATATTTTTCTCATCTCATTGATGAATTTTTTAAAAGTAATATATTAAAAGGTATTCCGGAAAGTGATTTTATAAAATTAATTAGCTTTATATATTTTTGACGCTTAAAATTTTAATTTAAAAATTTATTTTATAAATATTTTTCGACATTTTTATTATAAAACGCTTTTAATGCACATTTTAAATCATAAGAGCTTCTCCTGAAATTTTCAAACATTCAGCAATTATATAATAAATTCTTATACATATTTAATATTAATAATTTTATAATGAACTTTAGTGTAATTTTATACGAATGAAAAAGAAATAATTTATTATTGTTATTACTTTTGTGTCATAACTTTAAAACAAAATTCAGTTGAAATTGCAATACCCGAAAAGCGATAAAAAGTTAATTTGCGGTCAAAATAATCGGTAATAGAAAAACTGGCCCACCTCATGAATACGCACTAATTTTTTTCATAATGAAGACGTGGCGCATTGCGACCGACAATAAGGAGTCGAAAAGAAAATACACAAGATGTATATTGGCAATAAAGGAACGAGCGTTTCAGTCCGCAAACGAAGACGGGAGAGAAAGAGAAAGAGAGAGAGAAAGAGAGAGAGAATGAGAGAGAGAGAACGAAGTAATAAACTCGATATGAAAGAAAGGGGGGAGCAACAAAAAATAAAACTCAACGTCGACGGCGAATAATCTGCGACGCGGTGAAAAAAAAAGGTTATTGTGGAACGGGTAGGAAATGACATGAAAAATAAAGAAACGAGACCGAGAAAGAGCGGACGTATGTGTATATATACAGATGCACTCGCAGTAAACGAAATCAGCAAACGTTCCGTCTACAAAAAAAAAAAAAAAAAAAAAAAAGAAAAAAAAAAAGAAACGAAACGAAACAGGGCGGATAGAGAGAAAACGAGCGAGGAAAGACATACTGAAAGCGTATGGAAATGAAAGAAAAAAGAATAAGTGCGCGCAAAACGGAAGGGAGAGGGGGGGAGAGGAAGGATGATAATAAAAAAGAAAGGCGAAATAATAAGGGAGAAGATCCGCGCGATATTCGGTGCACTTGCTCGAATGGCGAGCGAACAAGTGGCGAAACGGCCGCGAAGAAGGAACGAGTACGTTGAACCGCCCAAGCGCTTCTTTTACTTTTATTTTAAGGACGCTTATTAATCGATTTTCGGCAAAAAGCAAAGTTGGCTTTCTCTCTCTCTCTCTCTCTCTCTCTTTCTCTCTCTTTTTCTCTTTTCGCTTTTCGTTCGGTGATATTGAATTCATTACGAGGAGCACGAATCGCCATTAACTTTACGACATATCTTCTCGGCTCCTCTTCTCGGCCTCGTGTTTTTATTCTCTCTCTCTCTTTCTCTCTCTCTCTCTCTCTCTCTCTCTCTCTCTCTCTGTCTCTCTGTCTTTTTCTTTTTTACTCTTTCACTCTTCCTTGTACGTATATTCTACATGCGTGTACATCTTTCGTATTACGCGCTCGCATCGATATTCGATGACGAATTTAAGATCGCTCGGCTTTCTTAAAGGCGAAGCCCGGTTGTTTTTAACTCGTTATATTGAGACGTTGTAATAAATTTCTGCGTGGCGCGCGTTGTAAAACAATTTTATACGTAATGAGACGACGCGAATAAGTTTTTAACGAATGATCATTGCGATTTTTATGCAAAATTATTGACATTTTACTCGACGGTAAAAAATGTTATAAATTACATGATCGTATCACGTAATTTTTAACACTGCACAGTTTGAAATTTTCCATCTCATTACATTATTTTAAAATTTTTTTAAATTATATTACTTATTAAATTTTTAATTATTTTAATTATGTTAAGTAATTTTCTTTTTATAGATATTCAACTCGTATCGTAATAAAATTAACGTTAAACTGACATAAATTTATATTAATAATGCAGTTTCACTTCGATACGTATCAAGTTTAATTAAATATATCCATTTTAAAAATAAATGAGAAATCAACGTGAAATTTATCCCTTTACAAAAATTGTATTATAATAATTTTGTCGTAAAATTTGTTTTTTATATTATTAAAAGTTAAAAATATTTTCGTTTCTGGATGTAAAGTCAAATCTTTTGTTTCATTAAAATTCGAAAGTAAAATCAATTATTCGCTAAATATAAAATGTGATCAATTTTTCGATTCGTAAAGCTTATTTTAATTAATTGATGTACACAAATGCAAATTTAAATTACATCGGATGCACGCGGAATCTTCGGCTATTGTTTTACGTTGGAATATTTTCAAAATTACGGTGTATGTTGGTAAATTAATGTGCGCTTAGTTAAGAATTTTTTTAAAATTTTTAATTAGATAGATTTTTATTTTAATTAATTAGCTTAAGGATATACTTTTATATACATACATAGAAACATTTACATTCTGCATGATTAAACAGCTTATTATAAAACTGATAAACGAAATAGCCAAGTTACATTTATCTTTATTTATCTTTTACGCTTACTGTAAGATTAAAAAATCAAAAGCGTAAAATCATTTTCATACAAGTTTACATTTCGTAAGCGTCAAGTTGGCATGATAAATTCCATAAAACAAAAAAGAAAATACATATCTCCATCTATCAGCTTATTCGCGAGAAAAAAGCTAAAGGCGAACAATATACAACACATTACAATATATAACAAAAAAAAAAAAAAAAAAAAAAAAATCATCGCTCCATTAAAATTCCAAATCGCCGCGATCTTTGTATCAAACAACATCGGTACACGCCGCACGTCTGATATAAGAAAACAACTCTTCCCACTACTCTCCGCTTCCGGAATTCGTCGATTCCCACCTCACTCTCCTTGTCGCTGTATGCGTTAATTTTGCGGGGTGGAAGGGAAGGAGGAATTAAGCGAAGACAACGTGAGAAAGAATCGCAAAGAAATGAGTCAAGGGATACGTATATATTTATATATGTATATATACATATATGTACACACGCTACTCGGCCGAGCGTAATAATTGTTACGCTCCTTCGTCGTTGCTTTATATACACTTACGCGCGTTAGGAAGCGGCGCATCCGGACAGTAAGACGCACGTGGATAATTTAACGACGCCCGTCGTTACGCATCCTCGCGTTTCTCAAGTACTTGCTTAGGTGAAGCCAAATTGTATATCGTTGAAAGACGCGTGATTCATGATTTCTAGGAATACGCGGATTTAAGAGCGAGATGTGATTAAGGAGCAAAGTGCTTTTTTATGTCGTATGCTAAGCGGTTACGGTTTTGTAATTTGATTGATCGACCGATCGTTCGACCGATGATTTTTGCGCGTGATGTATAATAACTTTTATTTATTTATTTATTTATTTTTTCTTTTATTTTATTTTTGTGTTTTTTCTTTTATACACATTCTATCGATCTTTTTTTTTTTTTTTTTTTTTTTTTTTAATGGCATGTTTCACTTACCAGAAGTCGTGTGAGAAATTGCAGTTGACTGTTTGAAATCTCGTTTTAATAGTGTCGTAATCGTACTCGTTATATAGTTCAAATGTTATGAAATAAATTTGCATATTTGTTATATCTTGAATATTTTCTTATATTTTTATAAATTTTACTTTAATATTTAAATTTACCTTCGAGTATCTTATCTTGTTCTTTTGCATAAAAGAACAATTTATATAAAAAATTATTATTACATATTAAATGATAAAATAAATAATTCAATCAATTTTAAAATTAATTATTCATAAGTGTTTAATCTTAAAAGTGAGTTTTTTTTTATATCGAAGCCGTTTATTTAAAATCATTTTATTTTTCATGCGCGTTATCCGAGCTATTATCCTAAAAGAAAATTTATTAACTTTAACCAAGCCTTTGTCAAACCTTTAGAGTTATAACTTTTATTTATAACTGTAGGTTCAATTGAATAAGTCGGTGATGATATTCTTAAAGAGTTCGAATAATTTCGAATTCGCTAGTTTTACAGTTTGTTAAATGTATGTTACAGTCGGTGTTATTCTAATTTTGGCTAATAAAATATTTAATGCGCGAGTTAACGTATCATTGCTTCATTATTTTCTCCTTTCATTTACGAGAATTTTCATACGAGTTTTTTTTGAAAATAAATTTTAAATCTTCAATCTTATGAATATTCACTTTTTAAATTATAAGAAAAAATGTTTTGCAAATAATCGTATATTGATAGAAAAAGATGAGACAACAAAAAAATGTTATTATATAATCTTTATTTGTCAACATGTTACAAATATTTATTCAATGCATAATTAAAAAAAAAAAAAAAAAAAAAAAAAAAAAAATTAAAAAAAATAAAACTACGCACGCAACGAAAAGCAAGAGGTTAACGATCCATCGAAACGATTGCAAGCATCTCCTCTCGCGATACGATCAAATTGAAACGTAACGCGCTGAATATCTCGCACACTTTCCCACCGTAGAAGCGAGTATCCGCTCGTTTGTCGTTCTCGCCTGCTCGCGCATCGTTTCATTAACCGAACGTGGATACGAACGAAAGAGGAGAAGAAAGAAAAGAAAAAGAAAAAAAAGAAGACGAGGGAAACAAAAGCTACGCGCAAGAAGAGTGGCGAGAGAACGATCGGGAACGCGCGAAAAATGTCGCTCAGCGCTGCGGAGAGAATTCGCCCGCGAGAGGAATAGCTCGTATCTCTTTTCCTTTGCTCGCCGAGCGAGAGACGACGCTCTCTTTGATGAGAGAGAGAGAGAGAGAGAGAGAGTGAGTGAGTGAGTGAGTGAGTTAAAAAAAAAAACGAGAAAAAGAGCCGAGCACCCGTGAAGAAATAGTTGAAAAAGTAAGAAACGCGAATCCTCTCGCCGGCATACAAGTAGCCGAGTAATTTAATCGGGAAATAATTTATGCTTTCGGAAAAAGATTGCACGGGATTTTCCAACTTTTCTCATTTTTCCGACGTATTGGAAGAAAAAGAAAATCGAGAATCGCGCTCTCGTTTTATTTACTTTTTTTTTTTTTTTTCTTTTTTTTTTTGCTTTAGAGTAAACTACCAATCGACAATTTTTTTTCGTTCTCTTTTTTATTTTCTTTTTTTCTTGATTTACCAAGTGGAAAAGGTATATATCGCGCTTGTTAGCGCGCATTTGCGGAAGTTTCGCGATTATTAAATTCTCGAGAAAACATAAAGTACTTTTTCTGATGTTTTTTCTTTGAAAACTTTTCTCGACACACACACACACACACACGTGTGTATATATATATATATATATTTTCACTATGATAATTACAACGTTTGTATCAATATCAATATAATCATATCAATATATATATATATTGGCTTGGCAATATTTCAACAAACGTTGTAATTATCAGCGTAAAGTAAATATCTCTTTTAGATTGGAAATTAGCTTTATTTGATAAAAAATGTTGTTAAAGTTACAGTTTCGATGTTTCAAAAATATTACGAAGTCTTTGTGCAAATAAATACATTTTAATCGTTAATAAAGCATTCTTTACTTACAAAACATTACGCATCTCATTCATTTTTACTGAAATATCAGCGCAAATTTAAAATAACGTCAACTCGATAAAAGTTAAATAAAGAAATCGTATAAATATCAACATCGACGAACGAAAAATTGTTAAATTTTATTTTTCGTTTAACGATTCGAAAAATATCGCGTATATCGTTACTCGAACGGGCATTAATCGTACATCAATGCTCGATTTACCGAGGCTTGATTTAATGGCTGCTCAAGAGAAGCGGCACATCGGGAGTAACTCGTAACGTTGGCTCATATACACGCGGCGGTGGGTCTTAATTAGTCGCGATACACGAAGAAAATTTTCTTTTTTCCTTTTATCATTCGTTAGCATCCTTTTTTTTTCTTCATCGTATAAGAATAGATGCTTCGCATTAGACTCCTTGACGAATCGCACGAGTGTGTGTAAACTACACTTATGTGTACGTGCAGCGGTGCATTTCGATTTCGCATTTCTCATCGCTTTATACCCTTTTTTGTTCTCGATGTAAATTTTTTTCTTCGTTCTTCCCTCTTTTGTTTGCAGTTTCTTCGTACGAGTCGTTTAGATATTCAATGGTATAAAATATTTTTTAATCGCACTGGAGAAAAAAAAAAAGAAATCGCCGCGTCATCTAGCTATTCGCGCGATTTCTGGATGTGCTTAGCCAAATCTTTTTGTCGTGTCTTGATAGATGTTGGAGCTCTGGTTAATTATACGAAGTAATAAAGACTTATATTAAAACAATTAAAAGTTTTATTATTACGTTTAGGACGAGTGTTTATGGTCGCGTTATTGATATTGTTCGCTTGATTGAATTTTAAATTAAAATTTTTTATCTTCTAAATTGTTATGGGAATTTTTTTTAAAAATAATCTTTGATATAGAAGAAAAATTGCAGTAACTCTTTACATCATTTTTTTTTAATTAAAATTAACTATTTTTGTTATTTTTACACTTAATTCAATAAATAAATAATTTGAAAAATGCGACGCAGCTCCATACTTAATAACTAATTAAAACTTTCGATTGTAGGTTTAACGTACATAGGAAATCCAATAATCTGTAAACGTGTTAAATTTTACAGTTTAGGCTTACTACCGTTACAATTCTCGGTATTTACACCTATATGTATATATAATAGGTCGAAAATTTAAACCTCGCTAAAAAAAAAAAAAAAAAGATAAAATTTCATTAATGAGCAGTTGATCAATTAAAGATCTTTAAATGACGATGCTCTTACTGGTCTTAGTCTTGATCGGTAGTCAATAAAAATAATTTACGTTAGGAGGTAACGTAGCTAAATCTAAATCTTTTATCAGATCTATCTCATCTTTTTTACCTTGCTATTTAAGCTAAGATATGTTAAACGAATCTATTTACATATTGTATTGCTTTGAATTTATGTTCCGAAGGATATATTAAGAAAACTTTTTCTTTTTACTGGTAAAATTTCGTTATTTTTTCACTTTTTTTTTTCGAATAAAGAATATATACTTCTGCTCTTGACCATTGCATCTTTTTCTTGCGTTCAGCATCCAATATTACGGTTACATATACTTACTGAAAATTAAACCTCGTTACTACGAGCATTTTCAACCATTCTCAGTTTCTTCACACGTTTACACAAGATCTTATTAGCGTATTACTCACGCGCGACTATCGCAACTTTTAAATTTTAACGAATTGCTTGCTCGTTATTACTGCTATGGCATAAAAATCGCGTCCGTGAACGGAAAAGAATTGAAATTGAGAAGTGTGATGCTGGAGTAAAAATGCAAAGAATTAACGGATGTTTGTTGTTAAAGTATACGATGTATTATTTTGAAAGAATAAATTAAAAAGTTGGCAGTTTTATTTCATGAAATAAAGATTAAAATGCAACTATTTTAAGCTTCCTTGTACAGAGAAAATTACGCGACAGAAGTCAATGGGCGATTATTTGACCATACATAACAAACAAAAGCTTAAACTTATCGGTCAATGTTATTACGATGATATGCCATGCCAAAATTAAGCAACTATATACGCTTACAACTTAGCTCATCTTACCAAGCGAGAAGTGGTCAGAGAGTGAGAGAGAAAATGTATGAACAGTGTACGCGCGCATATAATAAAGTACATGTGCCTTCATGTACATCGGTTGAGGGTGCGAGAGTACTGTATTGAAGTTACTACCGAACGATTTGGTATATACACGTATCCGCGGTAAACCGAAGGACCATACATCAGTCTGCCGATCTTTCTCTTTCTCTCTCTCTCTCTCTCTCTCCCTCCCTCTCCCTCTCTTTCTCTCTCTTTCTTTCTTTCTGTTTTCAAGAGCCTTGCCACATCGAGTTGCTTCCGTCTCGCTCTCTCTCTCTTTGGTCTCTCGGAATGCCCAAATTGGTTTTACAAGCCGCGTCGGCTGATAGCTTCTCTCTCTCTCTCTCTCTCTCTCTCTCTCTCTCTCTCTTCCCCACCTCCTCTCTATCCTTTTCTCTCTCTCTCTCTCTCTCTCTCTCTCTCTCTTGGTTGGCCAGTCTGCAATCGGGCACGACGAAAGGAATCCAATTAGGCGAGTAATAATGGAATGATCGGGCCCTCTCCGGCTTGCAATATCTCTTTGCCCTTGCTGACGTAGCTCTCATTGGCCGATCGCGCCCTTCTATACTACCTCTCCGCCCCGTGTGTTATTCCTTTTTTTTTTTTTTTCTTTCTTTGCCTTACTATCTCCGTCCCTTTTTGTCTTCGTTCGATGAAATCGTGATTTCCTGCAACCGCTGAATCAACTCTTATACGCACTTTTCAACCTCTGAATCATATACGTATATAAAAGAATGGCCTTTTTCCCGTAGGATATACACCTACTTCGCGCCCGCGCACAAGTGTGTATACGACTAAACTTTGTTTTCCATTTCGTTTTTTTTTTTCCCATTCATCTTTTCTTTTATTCGTTTCCGTTCGTTCGAAAGGACTTTAATACCGGCTGGTTTCGCCGAAGACCGAGCGAGTCGAGATTCTTATAGCGCGGGGTGCTGCTGATGCTTTTAATGATGGAATCCGCGCGTTGACAGGTTTATCGCTCTCGTTAATGAGGTCGTTAACGGCCCTGCAACTTACGTACTCGGAGTCATCAACGCTCTCTCCCTCTTTACGTTCGCTGACACGGGGATTCCAGAGACACAGGGTTCTTGCTGAAAACCTTGAAGATTTTGCGACCGGAATCGAACGATCGTGATTTATCCGGGCGTTGTTTGGTTTATATCCACGTGTGTGCTTATATATATATAATACACGAATGTCAATATAATTATGGGTCTCTTTGTCTCGGTTAATTAGATGTTTCTGTCTTGTTAGAGCGTAACTTTTGAAAAATGATGTAGTTAAAAAAAAATAAAAAAAATAAAAAAATAATCGGTAGCAGAAATAAGCGGAATAGCAATGTGGCGATTATATAAAACGTAAGATGGTCGAGATGATCTTTGTATCAAAGAATGAAAGTATTTTTGGTAATTTTATATTTTAGCGGATGTAATAATTTTTAACTTATTAAATTACATCCTATTATAGTATTTTAGTTTTTATTTAGTCTAATTAAATATTTTACTATAAACTTTTACATAAATATTTCATTTTTTATTTATGTTAACAAATAAATATACAGTAACTAAGATACATAAATAAAATATGTGATGTTCGTACATAATATAAATAATTCATAGGAAAAACTTTATTTGGCTGAGTTCAAGATTAAATTAAAACGAAAATAAATCATTTTATAAATTATCAAGTGCAATTAAACAAAAATAAAAATAAAATCAATTTACATTTTAACGGGTTACCCCCACTTGCGACTTTGAAAAAATCGATTTTTTGTTAATTGCATTTTTTTTGAAGTATAAGTATCTGAGAATATGACCTGGAAATTTCAAGTCGATCCGAACAAAATTGACTGAGATATGAGCGTTGAAAGAGAAGAATCCGTTGTGTAAACAACCGGCAATTAAAACTTTAAACGCGTTTTTCTCGAAATGGCATTTCTGAAGTCGGTGACCAAGATTACTCAAACACTAATAAACCGATCTTCTTGAAATTTTGCAGGCTTATTTAATACATAAAAATGTAGTCTTTAATCGTTCGATTTTTTGTTTAAAAAAAAATTATTGGCCGTTTTATAGCCAAAAAACGGCCGTTTTTTTTCGTTAAAATCGAACCATTAACTTTGACTGTCCGCCATTTTGTGAAAAATGAATATTTTTTTAAATCCTTCAATTAAAGACTAGTTTATACTTATATTTAACTAAATCTATCCACATTTTTTGTTTCAAATGATCCACTTCGCCGCAAACCGTATAAATAAAAACACTATTTCATTGGCGGCCATTTGCCACTTAACAATGTAATATTTCGCAGTAAAAAAATTACTGAAAGTTCTTCAAGATGTATTCTTTAAGATGATATAATAATCGTTTAAAAAAGTTTTGTAGTTTTCTTTAAAAAAATTCATGAAAAAGGCCTTTTTTGTTGAGCTACAACTGGGGGTAACCCCTTAAATATACTAAT
Organism: Chalcis sispes; assembly: GCA_949987625.1. Classification (NCBI taxonomy): domain Eukaryota; kingdom Metazoa; phylum Arthropoda; class Insecta; order Hymenoptera; family Chalcididae; genus Chalcis; species Chalcis sispes. The sequence continues at coordinate 60,316,591 of OX465095.1, forward strand.
TTATTAATTTTCTTGCATTTAATGATTAATTAAATGAATTATTATTTATAAGTTTATTTTTCGTTTATTCCACTTATAACATGTTTACGATTATGATATTTTCAACTGTAGAAAGAAATAAAACGTGTATTTTTTAAAATTATTCACCAAAGCGTACCGTCATAACAATAGAAACTTGAAATTAAAATTCATGAAAACCTGATTCAAAGTTCATTAAATATTCTTTGTAGTACTGTAATACTACTTTCATGACGTTGAAGATATAATCTTTTTATAGCATTATTTTAAAATTCATATTTTTATGTAACGATATTATTTCACGTATCAATTAAAAAATTTTAAACTTCTTATTTTTGTTAAAAAAAAAATTGTAAAATTTTTAACAAATCAATTATTGTTATTTTTAAACATTGTGCGTTATAAATAGTTTATTGTATGTGGTATTAATAATCAATAAAAATGATGAAATTTTATTTATTTTTGTTGCAATATAGAAAAGTTGAATGCTTTTTGAATGTTATTTTTCTTTATGCAAATGTAGTTAAGTTTATCAAACACATATCAGCTTGAAAAATATGTTAATTCATAGTTAAATATCTAACATAAGATCATAAAATTTACATAATAATTTATGCTTTAGTTATGAGAACAATCAATATTATGATATTTTTTTTTAGATAGGATACTGTCACGCGCAGTAATTGGAAGTAAAACATGTGCACTGATATTTTATGATGAATTATTGAAATTATTTTTTATATTTAAACAAGTAGTCGACGCTTTAGCTTAAAAAAATTTTGTTCTATCAATAGATTATTTTATTTCTTACGGTTGCATTGAAATTTTATTCATAATTTATCGCACGTACAGACACATCAAAGCTATTGTTTATTTAAACATTTTTTTTCGATAAACATCGATTGCTGCACATGAACTTTGTAAAGTTTTAAGTTTAAAGTTCTTCTAAGCAAAAGCAAAAGACGCTCGAAACGAGCGTACAAAAATACGAACAGCGAAAAGCGATCCGCAAAAGGAAAGAAAGCAAAAAAAAAAAAAAAAAAAAAAAGAAAAAAAGGCAAGCACGCAAGCGAACGAAGTAAAGACGCGTTCGTTGCGAAAAGCGACGAGATTCTCTTTTCTGGTCCCGTTGTCGCCTCTCGTGTATTATATACCCTTCGGCCCAGCGTTTGCGTTTCGGGCGGCCCTTGCACACGTACGCACGCGCACACACATACGCAATGGCCACTTAACCTCGAAAATTTCGATTTCGTCGCTTGGTATTTTAACGAGGCCGATATTCCTCTACGGGGACTACGAGGAGCGCTTAACCCGCTCTTCCTTTCTCTCTCTCTCTCTCTCTCTCTCTCTCTCTCTCTTTCTCTCTCTTTCTTTCAAACTCGCGTCGAAAAGGAACCGAGTGAATAACGCGGCCTCGAATACGCAAGCAAAAAGAACAAGACAAAGAAAGATGGAGAAAGGGCTGCTAAGGAAGATGGGTATATAGAAAGAAGAGCGTAGAGAAAAATGGTAAAAAAAGTCGGCCGATTTTTCTGCGCGCCGACTAATCTGTCCAATTAAAAAGGTCGCGCGGTACCAAAATCACCGAAATAACAGGTGGAATGGAGAATAACAGGGGGGGAGGGAGGGATAAATAAATAAACGAAAATGCATAGGTGTACGACGAATCAGGGAGAAAGGAGGAAGCTGTGGTATTCGCTAATGAGAGGGAGAGAGAGAAACAGAGAGAGAGAGAGAGAGAGAACGAAAGGGAAGCACATAGCGAACGGACGAATCGAAACGAAAAATGTTAATTAAAGCGCGCGCTCGCTCTCTCGCGCGTCACCGAACGATCTCTCCTCCCTTTTCTCTATCTTGTCGTAACGATGGGTCCTTTTACGTTGACTAGTATATCTCTGGCATGGCTGCCCTAATTGGCAGCCCATGGAAATCTTGAAAGGCCTTCTTCTCTCTCTCTCTCTCTCTCTCTCTCTCTCTCTCTCCCCCCTTTCTTCGTTCGTTTTCGAAGAGAGCGACTCGCGTCGCTAAGTTTTTAGGAAGAAATTGCAAACGACGTACGAGACGTTTTTGGGACGAAGGATTCATGGATTTCGCGCTTTTTCTAGGACGACGCGTCCTTCGCGTGTTTTTCCTTCTCTTGGCGGACTCGAGCCGCTTTTGCGAAGCGTGCGAAACTTGGGTACAAGCGTGGGCGAGGTTCTCGAACGGCTTCCCCGCTCTTTGTGACCAAAAGTTTGCTCAGCTTTTCGCAAGTTGCGCATCGTGTGTGAAAGTTACGAAATTTCGAGAAGGAGATGAAAGTCCGTGACTTCTTCTTCTTCTTTTTTTTTTTTTCGTTTAAGGTTTCGTTGATGGTTGAAGGACTTTTGTAAAGTACGGCTTTCTTGACTTTTACGGAATTTTCGAATCGAAATTTACAGTTTGTGTGAGATGCAGAAGTTGATTTTGATTTTTTTTTTGTGTCGACAGTATAGGAAATGCCGAGAAAATTATTGTATATTATGGTCTTTAAACGATTTTCATATATTTGTAACAAAAAACATTTTTTATCCAATTTGTTATTAGATGTTCGATAATTTGTAAGCAATTACATTTACTTTCCGGTTCTCATACTTCGTTTTATGTACATTACTTGAATACAATATGTTTTCGTTAGCTTATTGAACGGCTTAAGTACATTAATTTGGGTTCGGTTAAAAATGATGTTCTTACTTTCGGAGTAATGTAACAAAATTAACAAAATTTGTTAACGAAAATCTTTAAAAGTCAAGTCTCAGTGCAATTGTAATATTATTTACCAGTATATGATTTAAAATATTAAGCGCATTAATTTCCTCTCGCTTTATCCAAACGTTAAAAAAAAAAAAAATAATAATATTAATAATAATAAAAGATTAAAAGATAAAAAAATAATGAAAACACTAAAGTAAAAGTTATTAAGATAGCCCCTCTCGAAATAGCGCGCGGCTCATTTCAAATATTAATGTTAATTAAACGCGATAAAAGCGTACCGCAGACCTATACTTTGTCTTCCCTTATACACATGTACGTATACGAGCTCGTGCACCCACACGTGCACACGTATAAAGACGCACGCACCTTTCGCAGCTCGCAAGAAAACGCGCGCGCGCGCGCGGCTACTTAAAGTAAACGCGAAGGCAATTATCGATCAAGGCCACTATCGCGTATACGTACGCTAGCTATATATATATATATATATATATATATATATATATATATCGCTGGCTTTAATTATTACAAACGCAATAAAGGGGATAAGGAATCTTGGCCTCTCTTTCTCCACCCGGTATACATACAAGAAAATAAAGAAGAGGTAGGAGATGAGGGCGACGAAACGAGTGAGCGAAAAACCCCCTTAAGGATTTATACATAAAATCGAAAGAATCGCGTTCCCGCTTGCGAGAAGCGGCAGGGCAATCCGATCCATTAGCGATTAATCGCGCGCGGTGTATGTGTAAGGGTTACATACACACACACACACACACACATATATATATACACACATACATGCGCGTGTGTTCACGTTTGAAGGAAGAAACCGAGTTTCACGCGCGCGATACGCGTGTGTATAAAGCGTAATAAGCCGCTTTCATTTTAATGGAGTACATAGCAACGCACTGGTCGAAAAGAAAAGAAAGAGAGAGAGAGAGAGAGTGAGTGAAAAGAGTGAGTGAAAAGAGTTTGAGAAAGACGCGCGCAGAGGCAGGTGCGAGGAGAAAGAGAGGGAGAGACTCTCGGGACCTAATCTCCATACGTGAACGCACGCGCGGTGCCGGAATGCGTTGCCGAATTAAAGGCGGCGGAATAATTAAATTCCGCGGTGAGCCGATTCGAGTCTCTCTTCCCCAGACTCAAAGAGCGAAGCCGAACTTGTCGTGTACATATATACTCTCTTCCACCTTCCCGTCTCACTTTTACTCCGTCGCTTCGATTTTTCTTTTTCTTTCTTCTTTATTATGGTTTTTTTTTTTGTTTTCTTTCATTCGCTTCATACGAGGGAAGCCTTGCAAGCGTGCTCTTCTCTCTTTATCTTTCGTTTCTTTTTTTTTTTTCTTTTTTTTTTTCTTTTTGGATCTTATAGGGTTGATGGTTAATCTTCTCGATGTATGTAAGTTTGCGTGTGTGTAGATATATGTATATAGGTACTTTTTTGTGTTGGAATGTTGCGTAGTTTGCGCGTTTGTTCGTAAAGCTGTTTTTACCCGGTGTGAATATAGCGCGCGAGGGACGTACGTACATTTTGATAGTTAATTGTATACATTTATTATTGTGGTTTTTTTTTTATACATAAGTAATAATATGTACTTTATTTATGTAATATATATATGTTAACAAATTTATTATTGATTTTTTTAATTTTTATTCAAGATAAATTAAGTTTTTTGAAAGCTTGATAAATGTTTATAAATTTTAAATAGTACTATATAGACTCTATAGTTGAATAATTTTATTATTACTATAAAATTTTTATTTATTAAAAATACTTAATTAATTAATTTATTTATTTATTTTTTTTATATTATAAATTTTATTATCTTTCCAACATGAGCAATCTATTATTATTAATTTGTTGGTAATATTTTTTAATACGATAATTCACTTAATGGATTTTAATTGAATATTTTTAAAAGTTATTTTAAAGATTGCTGTTGCTGCAAAATTACATTTCAGTAATTTATTACTCGAGTATCGATTAATCTATTAAATGTAGTTGACAATCACTCTGTTATTGATTTTTTATTTCCCACTAATTTATTAACTTAATGGGTTTGAAGTTTCCAACGTTGGAATTCAAAGAAAATTTTTAAAAACTGTTTTTATTCAAAATTTATATTTATATTTGTTTAGTTTTAGTGTTTTATAGCATAAAAAAATATTCAGATACGGATTAAAACATAATTTGTACATTTTTATCAGCTTTATTTAAATGTGAAAAATTATTTCGTTGTACTCTAACGTTGCAAACTTCAGGCCCATAACTTTTATTGTCACCTTATGTATTTTTTATCCTTCCTCTAAAAAAGTGCTTAGATTATTTTAATCGAATAGAATTATTTTTTCCATATATATATATATATATATATATATATATATATATATATATATATATATATATATATATATATATATATATATATATATATATATACTTTATAAAAATTGAATCTCAATGAAATCCAAATCTAAAACAGTAATTATAATCCGTCCGATAATTTGTTATTTCAGAGGCGGCAAGTTCATCACGGTCGGAGATAGAATTAGACTACCCGACGACGTGACGATGGGATACATAATCGAGCACTTGCTGAAGAAACAGCTCACCGTTGTCGAGCAATTTCATTCGCATCTCGAAATTCTCAAGTTCCTCAACAAAGACACCTTTCATGATCAGGTGAGCGTTTAAAACACTTACTGCTCTGCTTAGAGGTTATAAGATTTATGCGCGCGAGCCTTTGTAATATATTTTAAATGCTCTTTTAATTTCGCTGTATATTTATCGGAATTCATGTTGAAAGTATTTGAAATTATTTGAATGGGTATTGCGTTAAAAATGGTAAATTGTTGATTTTGTACAACTTTCAAATGCGCGGATTGAAATATGATTGGAAAATAATTCTTACTTTTTTTTTTTTTTTTTTTTACATCTATAACGAATTCGTTTCGTTTTCGCAAATTAAAGAAATAATTTGAAAAAATATTAACCAAACATTTGAACATGGCTTCTTATTGTAAAATATATAATTAAATTTACGTCGTTCTCTATCAAGGAACAAAAAGTTAATTTTCAATAATGCGAGTTCCGACAAATTCCATTATAATATTCCTGGAAAAGCATACAAACGCGAGCGCATTTATCGACGTTTCTGATATTAAAATATGCAAATATGCAAATTTCAACGTCGTGACTCCGAACTAGATGTTTTATATGTATATATCTATATAGATAACTTTGATAGTTGCGGCTTTGTAAATGAAATTTCACGTGCGTTTATTACTACCGGTGCCTATCCGAGGGATATTCTAAAGAGATTTCATAACTTTGTGTACTTTGGATCCTCTCGAAATTTTCGTCGTCAACGTGATTAGAATTTCAAGCGACTACGAAGTTATTAATTCGGGCTTTCTGTACTAAAAAAAAAAAAAAAAAAAAAAAAAAAAAAAAAAAAAAAAACATCCTATTATGAAAATGTTAGCTAATATATTTCATTTTTTGCGAACTTGTTTAATTTAAGATTTATATTAAAATTTTTTTTTTTTTTTTTTTTTTTTTTTTTTCATGTCAATTTTTCTTGCCAGTTTGTTTTATCTATAAATAAAAGTAATAAATTCAAATCTTTTAATTGTTTTCAAATTGTTCACAATTCGATTTCATACTTTTAAAGTTTATCAAAATCAAAACTAGTTGGTAAATTAATAAAAAAAAATGTAATCCAATTATTAAAATTTTATCTATCCAAACATATAAATTAACTCTAGATAAATAAAAACGAAACATAATAAACCATGAGGTATTGATTTCAACTGGCGTATAAATTTTTATACAAATTTTTTTTTTTTTTTTTTTTTTATTATTTCTGAATCACTCATACATGCGATACCACAACATCAGACGTTTTCGTTACATAAAACGTGTATACACACACACACACACACACACACACACGAGGCAGAGAAAAAAACGCGTCGAACGCGAAATAAGAAGACGGCGTCGCGTAAAACTTCAAAGCCCGTCGTCCTCGACGCACGTACATATGTCATATCTATATACTTAAATACATCGAGAATGTCATTCGACATTTTTGCGATTTAAACGTCGAGATAAACGTCGCATAACTCGTCTATTAAGTTTTTTTCGTTCTAGCGCTCTCCCGTTTTACGGATCGCATATACATAGGATGTAATCGTATGTACGATATCGATAAGATCAATCGTCTTGAACGGTATATAGTATGTATGACGTCTATCTAGTACGAGCGCTTCGAGCTCGAGATCGTTTTGTCAAACATCGATCTCGCGTTAGACGCTATATATATATGTATATACACACACGGTTGAAGCCTCGTTACCGTTCGAGTTCAATATTTAAAGTGTATCTTGATCTGAGGAAATAATATGTATGTGTATATTTTTCACGGAGATCCGATCGTTGATTGCTTCGATCTTAAACGTTTCGCTCGAGGCTAGATCATCAATTAAAATGATATTATAGTGTCGTTTTGTCATTGTAATTTTTTTTTTTTTTTTTTTTTATTATTATTATTAATACTAAAGTTATTTTTATAACGAGGTGACAAGATGACATATATTTATCTGTTAAAGATTAAAAATACTTGGACCTATTTGATGCGGTAAGTGAAAATTGTTGGATATCGAAAAAATAAGATTATAGTATTTGCGTCGTATTTTATTTTTGAGAGGAAATAAAAAAAGAAAAAATGCGGAACTATTCAAAGATTAATATCATTCGAATTGTCATGTTAAATATTGAAAATTATTGGAAATTCGACGAATGAAATCCTTAACGTTATTACTATTTTAAGAAGGAATACATTCACGATGGATTAGAAAATATTTTAAAAATTAAAATAAACTGTTACGCTTTGGTTGGGACAATGCAAAAGAAATAAACAAAATGTGTGTTTATATATATATAAATTTTTAATAGGTTCAATAAATTATATTATTGAATTTTAAAAATAATGCACTTCATTATAAAACGTACTAATCATCAACGAAATTAATTTTCATTTTTCCATTCCCCTCAAATTGCTCACCAACTCAAATTACTTGATTTCCAAGAAACGAATCAAACACAAATTGAGATCACTTGTCGCGAAAGTAATCAACCGAAGAAGGTTAATTTCAGTTAGGCGAACGGTAAAAAGAGAACTAATACAAAGCAATGCGTCAAAAAATTGTTTCTTCATACGGAAAACGAAATTGCAAGTCGGTGCTAATGAAAAAAAAAAAGAAAAAAAAAAAAAGAAAGAAAGAAATAAACAATAAAGAAACTAGTATATAATACGGAAGAGATATTTTATCGCAGCGAATAAAATACGAAACGCTCGCCGTGACGGCAAATATTTTTCTTCGAACTCGATACTCGTACCTTTATCGCGAGGCATCGGTTTTTCGTACGTAAGTATACGTGCCCCTAGACCGTAGAAAAATAATACTGTTAACCGACTGCCACATTCACCCGTTAATGTATCAATTTTCTACTTCTTGTGTTTAAGTCTGCTATTTTTTATATACTACTTGTGTGTAGGGTTTTCCTTCGTTTGATTTATCTTCGCTCGTATTTTACAAGAGAATTTATTTTTATTTTTTCAGATGTCGTTCAGTTATTCCAAAGGTCTGAGGGACGACTGGAACGTCGTTAAAATTGACGGATTTAATATCAAAGACGATCCAACAAGGTAAGACTGTAATCTTAAATGATATTTCAATGTCAAAGTTTATAAAATCTTATTTTAAACCATTAATTTTAAAAGCTATATTTATTATCAAACGAGATGTAATTGTAACTTCGTTTACGTGAATTTTAGTATTCGAGGTTTATCGAGGAACTACAAAGAACGTCAATTAATAAAATTGTAGTAAAGTTATTTTCCTTATTTCGATTTCTTTTTTATTTTTCCAAACAAATATCAAAAGAAGACGCGATATTCGCTGATTGTAATTGCAATTTTAATGAAAACATCCTCGATATTTCTCCTAATGAGAAAAAATTCGCTTACACTACGGGATCCTAAGACTTAATTGCAGGTTCGTCGTTATTACATTTTTTCCGTTTGCTTCGCCCAGAATGCGTACTTATTTTACGAGAACGGAATTCCCCCTTCTAGAAAATATAAAAAGATATAAATTATATAGTTAACAACTAATCCAATGTATATAAATATCAAAGAAATCGAGCTTCGTTCGACGTGAGAAGTATTTAAAAATAAAAACGAGTCCGGGAATCGGGAGTAATTCCGATTTTTTTTTTTTTTTTTTTTTAATGGAATCCTATCGGCTTACACCGCATTTACTCTCACAATTGCGATCGAGAAACGACGACGATAGAACGTTCGTATACGCGCGCGAAAGTACACACGTGAAGAAGTCGTAGGAGTAAGAAGAGGGAGAAGGTTCGGCGGATGCTCGCACCGCGTGAGTAATAAAGTTTGATGCCGCTGCTTTTAATTGACTTCTTAATAATTGCCAGTTCGTACGCGTCATCGTCGCGAGTGAGCTGTACCTTAACCAGATACAGCTCCGACGTGTGTTGTACAATGTGTATATATATATATATATATATATATATATATATATATATATGTATAGACGTATACACATGTAGCTCTGTATGGTTTGTTTCCTACAAGCAAGGATGTTGTAAACAGTTTCCCTGCGAGTGGTCGCGTTGTATTCCTTTGTTGCGCGCGCGAGGGAGACAGAGAGAGAGAGAGAGAGAGAGAGAGAGAGAAGCCACCGATGAAATTTAAAATCCTCCGCTGCGGTCTTATTCGGAAGAATAAGGCCATTTCGGAGGCTTTAAATTTAAAGCGAGTTGAGAATTATTGCATTGCGGTTTCTTATACCGAGGCAAGAGGGTAATTGACTCTTGGTAGTGGTGTCGTACGCGTTACCGCTTGCTACCTGTTATTCCATTAAGAACCGTAATTTTTCTTTGTTAAAAATCTATATAGCTACTATTGTCGATTGCTCTCGTGCTTCTTGAAGATTAACCATTTTAAAGAAAAGTTGCTTACGAATTTACGTCTTTAATCGAAATTTTATCAACTTTTGATCATTATTGTTTAACTAATTTTAAGATTTACATAAATAAATATTTATTTTATGTATATATTTTACATGTTATATTTCTTCGATGTTTGTTTTAGTCGGTATAATTTTTATTTTCCGTTAAGAAAAAAAAAAATCATACATATAAATATATATATATATATATATATATATATATATATATATATATATATATATATATCACTTTAACGGAATGAAAAAGAAAAAATTTTCATACTCAATCATCTGTACATTGAGAATTTTAAAATAAAAATTATTTTCTTTTCTGTTCGTAGGTTCAAATCACTGCATTGCCACTTGTTTCCTCAAGTATCCTACTGTCCACATAGATGATAAACGATTAAAAAATATGGCGATTTTTCAAGATGAAATTAGTAAACAGTCGATACAGATGGATATTTTTATCCAAAGACAAATCACGCGGAAAAAACGTTGATTGTAACGAAAGATAAATCTTTCGTGTTACGATCGAGTCGTTCATCGCGATTTAGTAAAAGATTACTTCACGCGAGCGTTCTTAAACAATATATATAGGTATATATATGTGTGTGTGTATATATATATATGAACAGGAAGTGCTTTAATTGTTTGATGAAAATGACGGTTCATCTTTTGAAGGAACTCATTTGCAAGAATATTAGACGTCTTGTAACTTAAAGGGAACGAAGGATTTTTTATTTTTTAAAGACTTTAATTCTAGATTAAACAAGTCTCTAATTTTAAATTGAAAAGGATAGCAAAACTAGAAAATTAAGCGTTTAGTAAATTATTAGTCAGGATTACAGTAAGAATAAAAGTTATGATTTTTTATACTTTGCAAGCAAATTTTTAATCTTCATAATTGTTTTAAGTATCAAAGTCAAAATTTCTTTTCGTGATACATAAATAATCTTTCATTTTATTTATTATTTTAAATAAAAAAATTAAGACTTAAGGCACCAAGATGAAATTTTAAATTTCATCTGTTGAAATAAACTTCTAATACTAAAAACAATTATAATTTTTTTTTGTAATTGAAATTTATAAAATATTCGTATTGTTTTCTTTTCAAAACAAATTAGTTAATTTTTGTTTTCTAAAAACAAAAATTAATATTTTACGGTGAATAAAATTTTGTAGAAACATGTGTAATTTTTTGAGCAGAAACTTTTGGTGAAATTATTAAAGTTTATCAAGTATAATAATTTATTTTATTAAATTATATTAAATTTTTTTATATGATTTTGTTTTAGTTTGTTTATTAAGTTACACATTTTTCAATATTAATTCTTATGATTGTGTTACAACGTTTATAAAAAGTTATGTACAAACGACGTGAAAAATATTATTACGAAAGTTGTTTTAAGATGTAAATAAAAAATTGGATATAGTTAATAATATGATAATTTTTTATATTAGGGTATAATCATCAGAATATTTTGTTTAAAAAATAAATATTTCATCCAAAAAATTATATGATCATTAAATTAGATAAAATAATTGTTTTATTTGAATTTAAATGATATCTAATTATAAATTATTTCGATCATTAATCAGCATTAAAAAAAATGAAAAAAATTTATTGTTTTATTATTTTAAGTTCTTGTTTACTATTAAAATTTGTAAATATAAATGTCTGCACATATCTACTTATGTATCAATCGAAAAATACGTGTATAATTGATATAGTAAAGTAATTTTTAGTCGTATCAAAATTAAATGATGTCACTAGCAAGGCGTCATGTATTTTTAATTTCAAGCCAGAGTGTGATACATATCAAATATATATATATAATCACGCATAAATACTTTTATGAAAGGTATTGCGTCATCGTATACATATCTATTGTAAGTAAGGAGCACTTTGAAACATTTGTGCTACAAAAAGTTTAGAATGGATTCTTTTTTACATTTGATAATTAGGAATATTTGTTTGGAAAAAAAAAAAAAAAAAATGTTTATAGAAATAAGTCTAAGCTAGTCCTTTCTATAGTAAAGCAGACAGCTGTACACAAAATGTGATACGTAAATTTTTTTTTGCGTGTGCGTAAACTGATAATCATTATTATATTATTATTATATATAGCAATAATTATTATTATTATTTTTTGTTACCTCTTTTTATGTTTATTATTATACTTGAAAGTGTGTATATCTTTTGCGATTGCGTGCGATTCAATTTGATTGAGTTTTTACGTTCGATATATGTAATAGCGTGAAATGGGAATTCGTTGTGCAGTTATACGGATTAAAAAATGAGATATACGAATTGTTCAGTGCAATAGTTTGGTGAATTTACTTCCATCGATTTCGGATCTCACAAACACATTTCTCGTTATAAGAAAATAATGTGCTTGAAGAAGTGGATACTTGATCGTGTCGTTACGATACATGGGTCGATCGAGTTACGATTCTCAGTTCTAAAATTGTATTTAATGTTATTTTTTTTTTTATGTATAAAATGTACAATATTTCACTCTATAAAAAATATCCTTTTATTAACAAAGTTACCTCTTTTCATATAGAAGCTTTATTAATATTGTAGTTATTAAAATTTTAATTATTAATAATTTTTCTTTATCAAAACTTTATTATTTTATTGAAAAAAGCAAAATTCTAAAAGATTTACGATGATCAATGCTTTTAAAAAACGATAGTGTTTTTAAAAGTGATTTTTTCAGAAATTAAAGTATTTTTTAAAGAATAAATATTTAAATGTATATTTATTTTAAGAAAAATATGACAATATTTGTTTATTAAATAATAGTGTAAATGTGTAAACGCTTTTACATTTGCAGATTAAATAATAAATTTTAACAAAGTTTATTAATTAAAAGTTGAAATTTATTTTAAAAATATTTGCATTCGTCTTATATTGATGAAATGTCTCCATCTATTGCTTTTTCATTTAAATTAAAAACAGTCGGTAAAATAGATTTCTGCAATATATCTTATCGTGTGTAGTAAATAATGTCAATCTTTATTTTTAAATACAAAAAGATATTTATTGGTGTAAGTTTTAAAGTTGTGTACATGAATAAATAATAAAATTATAAATTTCAATAAGAATATAAATATATTTCAATCAATATATTTTTTCGAATTAATTATCATCTCAGTAGATAAGTTAGTAAAACTATCTTATCATGTATTAAAAATTCATACGATTATGAATTTTAATTAATACAATGATAATAAAACTTTATTTATCATATTTGCATTTCATTATTTGAATTTAATAATAATTTCAATTCAAGCAGTTGATTTACTTTGATAAATATAAAATTCATATTTTATGTTTTATTGGATTGACTTGCGTGTTGACTTTTTTTTTTTTTTTGTTTTTTAAGCCGAATTTCATGAACATTACAGTTCACTTCTTCAGAGTAGACCTGAAACTAATAGTATCAAGTCTCGAGGTCTCTTATACAAAGATAGCCTAGATGGCCAAATCGCAAAAAGAAGCTCGGCAAAATATCGCATTAAAAAATTAAAATTTTAACTACAGCAAAACTAAAATCGCACAGCGTCTGTTTTTTTGCATATATAGAGTACACGCCTATCACTACTATATTGCAAAAGCACAAATCTACAAATTCAAAAATGACGAAGATATACATTTTTTAATAAAAAGTAAAATTTCCTGGTTTATCCGGGTTTTCTCCGTATCTAATTATCCGATCGGCCCCTTCAAAAGCTCATGTTCTTTAAATTTATCTTATTTATAATTTGTATATTGATACCTTTAAGATTAATTTATTGCTTTTTTTTGTTATAAAACAGTTATAAACAATAGTTACGAGTAGGAAATATGACACAATTAATTTACGTATTATTCTTAACACGATGGCAAAGTTGATTTTTAGGTGCTTTTTATGTTACAAAATGACTATTTTTTTCGCTCTATTGCTTGGCTTAAGTGTTTTTTAGTCGGACGTTACTTTGATGTTCTCTTATTTTTTGGCTAATCATCCTCCCGGTTTCTCCTATAGATCTTATCACATTAGCATGGAATTTTGTATGCTCTTGCTGTATAGCAGAAACCGGGAGGGTGATTAACCAAAGAATAAAAGAACATCAAAGAAACGTCAGACTAAAAAATACTACCCAATCTGCTCTAGCCACAAAATAGATTTTGAAGAAACAACAATAATCACCTCAATTTCTTCATATTTTCTTAGAAAATACCGCGAATCAATAGAAATTCATAAACACACTGACAACCTCAACAGAGACAACGGCTACAACACTAACTCGATTTGGCGATCCATCTCTCAGTTTTTTAATTTGATTGTCCAATCGAAATAAAAAACTTCAAAATAAAAAATCAAAATAACAAACGTTGATTGACCAATCACAGGGTGGCTTTATTCTCGCCACCATCCCTGCCACTATCAAAGCCATCTTTATATAAGAGACCTCGAGACCTCAAGAAGCGAACATATCCTCAAATATAAAATTCATCATTATCAGAAGTAAATCGCGCTTTTCACAAATTCTAAACAAAAATAAATCACTACTCATCGGGACGTAAATTCAAAAACAAATAAGTTAACATTATTAATAATAAATTAACAATGAAAACATTGCTTGATCTGGTAGAAATTTTTACCGATTTTTTTAATAATTCAAGCTCGGTAGAGCGTCATTTTTTCATTGATAGTAAGTGAAAAAAATTGTTATGTGATAATTGATTTTTGGAAATACATTGTTTGTCAATAAGGATAATTGTTTATATTTCCACAAATAAATTATATATATTCTCTCAAAATAATTAAACATATATCAGAGATGTATTTTTCAATTTATCATCTTGGTACATAATTTAGCTATTATTCATCTATGTTATTTTTTATTTTTTTTTTTTTTCAAAGGCCTTAATACAACTTACGAACAAAATATTTTTCATTTATATTTATCATTTCTTCAAAATATTTATCATTTCTTAAATTCAATAATATTTAAATATACAGGAAAAAGAATGATGTACGTGTATATGATGTACTGATTATGGAAAAAAAATAATATTATTTTGAAAATTTTAAGATGTTTCAATGCAAATATAAAATTTTTTATAAAATAAATACGTCTTTTGTCTTTTGTCTTATCCTAAATTACATGTAATAAAATGAATATTGACGTAAATTTGTCAATTTTATTTATTGTCAGTTTTCACACAATAGACACATTAAAATATTGAAGGTTGTTGGTTACGTATAATTATTTATTACGCAGAAATTGTTACGTAATAAACCTATAAAGTTTATGATTTTTTTAATGTAGATTATACATAAAATAATTATTACATAATTATTACATAAAGTAATAATTAGAATTCCATTACATAATGAATATTCAAAACTTTTGATAAACTCATTAAATAATAAAAATAATAAGAAAAAAAAGAAAGGTAGAACGAAGTTTTCAAGACGTCTGCGTATAAAATATCTAGATTGCGTATGAAATTCAAGGAAAGGAACGTCATTCTTAAGTTCATAAAGAAAAATTTTTCAATCCTCTTTTTTTTATTCTTTTAATAGCTCGATTGTATGTATCTATATATAAATAAATCGATTCTTCGATAAAGCGAACTCCCGCGCGTCTATATATAAACATTCGCATTTTTCACATAGTGTGCCGCGTTCACATATACGAGTACATACATATGCGCATATGTGGTTATATACATATATAGACATATGCGCGCAGACACAGAGAAAGAAGAGGTAAAGATCGTGCAATAAAGCCCATTGTTCGAGCTGTCGATAAACTGGCTTTTCTCGCGCGCTATCCGCAAGAGCGTAATCCTCGACGTTATATATACGTGTGTGTAAGAGGGTAGCGCGCGCGCGCGCGCAATTTTATTAACCAACGAGCGGCTCCACGAGCGCCACGTTAGCAGCCACCTTTAACGAGATAAAACAACGGGGTAAATAGCGGGGAGAGAGAGAGAGAGAGAGAGAGAGAAACCACTACCTCCACCTCCTTCTCATGGATTTTTCACCATTAAAGGGTTTTCCTACGAACGGACTGGAATGTAGGTACGAGATACGGGACTTTATCGTTTTTCTTTCTCTCTTTTTCGTCCTCTTTCTACCTTTCTAAGCAATTACAGTTTTAAGGTCGCTTTGCTTGAAACTCAAGGAGATGAAGTACCCTGGCTAGTGAATATCGCGGCTTATTTTGTCCTTGTGTATGTGGACACGGAAAAGAGCCGGAAAGTGCTTACCTGCATTTTTTTTCTTTCTCTTTCATTCTCTTTCTCTCTCTCTCTCTCCCTCTCTCTCTCCCTCTCTCTTCTCTGGGTATTTAAATTTTCGACCAGCCGCATTGTGTCAACGGTTCGATAAGACCAGCTGTGTAACACAATTTCAAGAGCCGCGGGCGTAATTAAAAGTCAAAAGATGGACTTTATTGGCATATCGGGTAGGTAATGAAAGGGTAACGATTTTTTCGGGATATCTATACAGTTTTTATTGAGTTTGATAATTAAGTGAATTTTTTTTTAATATTTATCGAATAAAAGTATATGGTTTTATTTTTCAAACTTAAGTAAAGAAAAAAAAAAATGGAAATTAAATTTTCGATGTATATATATATATATATCAAAATAGTGGTTCGCTTCAAATGCTAAAGTTTTACAAAAGAAAATTTGAATGTTATTCTCCGAAAATTTTAACAGGTTAAAGAATATTAAAATTTCAATTATGAGAACAGATTGTTTTTTTTTAAATAAAACTGTTGATCAATAAATGGAGTATTTATTTTGAAAATTATTCAAGCCATTTTTTTTTTTTTTTTTTTTCAAAAAAATTCGTTAAATAAAAAGTTTAAATTAAATTTATTGCAAACGATGTGAAATATTATCGAACAGTCTTTTTATACTTAACGATGTATTATGTATGTTTATACTAAATGATTACTGTTATTATAATAAAGAAATGAAATTTAATAATATTTATAAAGTAAGCTCTTACTTAGAGCGAATATGGGTCACATTTTATAAGAAAATCCTTCTATTAAGTTAGGCTTAAGCGATTTTTTTAACAAGGAAAAATGATGATTATCAGACTCTATATTACATTTTACGTTAATAAAAAAACCTTAAATTACCTATATTATGAAGGATGAGTACTTTGGTTTTATTTTAAATGGTAATTTTCGAATTTTTATATAAATTTTGAATAAAAATACTTTTATAACTTATACGCATCCCATTTCGGTTACGTAAAAGTGCATTTAATCACTCTTTTTAACTTCGAATATTATAAAATGTAAAATTTTTTTAACGCATTTTATAAAAATTGAGATCCAAAGTCGATTAAAGTAAGAGGGCTTTGCTATAGCTTCATAAATTGATATCCAAGAGAGAGAGAGAGAGAGAGAGAGAGCATCATCTCGAATTTCAAATATTCACCATCTACGTACTGTCTTCTAGAATGTCTACTTAATTGCTGTTAATCGATACTTTTAACCGCTTACATGGTTGCTTTAATTTGCCATAAAGAAAAGGCCAAAATATACAGTATTTGAAAAATGTAAAACATCTTTTGATAAAAATTAAAATATTACATCTTAACCGATCCGTAGATATTTTTTTAACGCATTATACCCGTGTTTCTCCTTCAAAACAGCGACATTTTGTCAGTTTTAAGAAAGAAAAAGAGAAAGAATCGCCCTCGCGCTGAAGTCGACGCTTATCGCCGATGCGAATAGCTATTACTAATGGGATCGAAGTTAGGAAAGGGAGATGTCTTATAAGATTCCGTATTTTTAAAAGCCCTCGACGAACTTCAGGATACAGGGATTAGCGATGGAGTTCCTCGTGCTTTTACACGGATGATCGATCGATTATATCCGAAGAGTCAGAGAGGGAGAAAAAGAAGGACTTTTGGTAAGTTAAGGAGGTTCGTTGCTAAGGTGCCGGTGGTTCGGCTTCGTTCCTCGCCGAGGGGTAGTTTCTACTATATATATAAGCATGCAAAAGTATTAAAAGGAAAGGAACGGAAAACAAGACCTAGGAGAATTTTCAAGGTGATGGTGAGCTTATACGCTTCGGGATCGGAAAATTTTTTTCATTTAACTTTTTAAGCTTTATTCATTGGTTGATTAAACTTACCGAAATTGAGAATATTTTCGTTATAGTTTGTTTTAGTGATTGGCCTGTCGTTAAATATTTAAATTAATGCGAACGGTAGAATTTTATTCTACGGTAAATTTTTTACAAGACGTGATAATTCATATGGATACAATGTCTTACTAGTTTACGGTAAAAAAATTTCAGAACTATTGCCGACACTTCAATTTTTATTAGATATAATTGCATCCTGTAATTTAATTAAATTTTCAGAGTATAAGAGAAAGCGAGTTTTCGAATTTGAAATACTTTTGTTAGAAGATAATACGAAAAGAAATTCGATTAAATTATTCAAGTGTATAAAATATTTTGTAATTTTTAAAGATAAGCATTTTTTTTCAAAGTATAGCCCCTCAGAGAGTTAAGCCAATTGTCACAATATAAAATTTTGATTTTCCAATAAATATAAACTACTTTTTAATGCAAAACACAAATATTATTATCATCGCAACGTCGATATAACATTATTTATATATGTAGCGGTATATTTGTATTCAAAACTTTTCTTCACAAATCAAACAGAGCCATTTTTTTCTACGCTACAATTTTTTTTTTTTTTTTTATCATTTTATTGCGCGCTTTGATTGTCATTTTATATTTCTTTGTAGTTGATGTTACCTTTGTTGTGATTAAATATTGTAGTGATAAAAATTAAAAAAAAAAAAATAAATAAATTAACAAAGGTAAATTGACACGCGTGTAAATTATCATTACAGATTCTTAGTTTATTTTTATAAAAATATTATTTTTTACAATTGTACGAAACGATTATAACGGCACTTTGTTAGAATTTATATTCATAAAGTACATTTTCTGTAATTTACGTTAAAATAGTTAATATACAATTATTCCATGCAGAATATACTTTTGCTAATTTGTAAAAGCATTTTTTCACAATTAAAAACTATTATTTTTTCTAATTCAAAATATAAACCAAAACAAATACCGATATGCATTTAAAAATTTATAACGTAGAAGGTGTAGAATAAAATAACAATGCTATTTATAATTTATCGATGGTCAAGATATTTTTGCATTTTAAAGTCATTTTTATCCTGATTGTACTTTAATTAATTTTATTATTATTTTTTTTTTAATCAATACATAATTCTTCATATTTTTTTTTTTTTTTTTTAATAACTTTTTTTGTAGGTGATGTAAAAAATAAGGTTTTTTTTTTTAAATTATTACATTTTCTACATATTTGTTAATATAATTAATAAAATAGTGCTTACAAAAGCACAGTAATTTGAATTTGTTTTAGGAGATGTTAATTGCTTCTAAACGACGAAATATTAATCAAAGCCACATAATCCAGTGATTCTTTTTTAGTTCTAAGCTGTTCATTTAATTCGAAACGAAACTTCTTTAAATACTAAAATAGTAAAGTTCAGCGTTGATCGCTAAATTATATTCGTTTGAACGTAAATTTTTGAATGCGAAATTTTTCTTTCTATAACAGTAACTTTTTTTAAGCAAGACAATAGTGTGCGATGGAAATAAAAAAAATCGTTCGACATTAAATTATATGCACCAAGTGCTCATTTACTTCAGAGACTTACCTACAAATTATACATACGGTTACACATTGTATACAAAGAGGTTATGTTTACTCGTATTATACGCTTTGATGCCGTAAGTTAAACAAAACGTAATTTGTATAGTTGGTGCAGTACTAATTGCTGTACGCAGCACTACAGACTTTAAGGCGCAATTTGTTACTTAGTGCATGAATTTTATGGATGGTAATAATGTAGTAAAAACAAACGATTGTTGGTATTTAGAGCGAATTATTTTTTCAACGAGAACGTTCGCGATGAAAAATCTTTATATGCATTTATTAATATTTTTAATAGTATAGCAATGGTACGTCAAATGAATGATTTTCTATCGACGAATAATGGAAAAATTTTTAATTAGTAAAACAAAAACATTAAAATTAAGTTTTTTTATTTTTTCTCTACATTTAACAACAATTTTTCTATTAAGTCATTTTATTTATTTATTTATTAATACTAATTTACTTTATGCCGCAATTACAAATTTAAAATTAAAACCTGATGAATTTTTCACAATTCAGCTATAATATTAAAGATTTTAGTTAATTAATGATTATTCAAAAAGTTTCTTCATTTGATCCCTTGCGCATACGAATGCATTAAAAGCAGTGTCGCAATTGTTATCTGCTTCTAAAATAAAAAAAAATAAAAAAGTTATCTTTTGTTAAAGTTGTAAGAAATTTGATCCATTTATTTATATATATTAATATTGATTATATCTTGGTATATCGTATAATAAAAGTAATTTCTTAAAATAATATTTTAAAAAAAGTTAATAATACAACAATAAATGTATTGAAAATTTTCAACGTAAATTATAATTTACTTAAAAAAGAAACTATATTGAATAATATACATATACCAAAAAAAAAAAAAAAAAAAAAAAAACTTACTCTTTGTGTTGCAAGCCATTATTACTTTCGATATAGGTTCTCGAATTTTATCATCATCTGGTAAACTTTTTATAGACTTTTCAATGTCGATTGTTCCATCGTCTTTAAACTATATAATATTTTGTGTTATTATAAAAATTGTAACACGTGAATTACAATAATTAAGAGGTTCAATGCATTTTAATAATATAAGTATATATTCAAAATAATTTTGTTTTACGTTACTCACCAATCCTTTTGACTTGAACATACAGGCTACAAAACATTTGGCCTTATCATCGGCGTCTTTCGAATCTGTAACTAAAATTTTCAACTGCTCTTTGATAACCTCATTTTCTCTCATACATTTGTCAACATTCATTTTTTCCTCTGTTAACCAATCGACGTTTTCATCGGCCTATAAAATGTAAAAAATAAAAATTGTTAATCGTTGCATAATAACGAAAATTAACATAATTTTTTAATGCAAAAACAAATCGTATGATAATTTTAAACTTACGCTTATTACGAGGATGGCGCTCAGCACCAGAAGCACGAGAGAGCGTAACATTTTTAAATCGTAAATGCAACTTATGCGATTATCCGCTCCGTCGTCAATTTATAGAAAAATCGCAAATAATTGTTGATTTTACGATGATGTGTAAAAAAAGATGAATTGAGATTTCGTTAGGTAAGTCATTTTTAGAATGACGATAATTTTTTTTTTTTTTTTTTAACTTTTTTACATTATTGTGTAATTCTTTTATTTTATATAACGATAGTTTTTATTGACAGAAATAATTACATAAAGTGAATAATAATATTATGTGCCGTTAAAAATAGAAAATTTTTTTAAACGTTACGTTTTTATTTATCATAAATTATTTTAACTATAAATAATATTGATCATATAAAACCGTTTAAACGAATTTTAAAATTTTTTATACTTATTAATGTTGCATATCTTTTTTAATATGACTGCAAAATAATTAATTTGGATTTAAAACAATATATATATATATATATATATATATATGCGTT
Source organism: Chalcis sispes (assembly GCA_949987625.1). NCBI lineage: Eukaryota > Metazoa > Arthropoda > Insecta > Hymenoptera > Chalcididae > Chalcis > Chalcis sispes. The sequence continues at coordinate 60,338,031 of OX465095.1, forward strand.
GAAATTATTATTCATTGTTTAATATAAGATTATAAGTTAAGTAACATACGTGAAAAGGCAAAACATGCATTAAATCACCTGCATGAATTGTATCACAGCTAATAAATGATGTTTTAAAAGGGATAAAGATCTGTTTAAGAGATAAATCAAAAAATTATTATAAAAGGGTATATACCACAAACATAACGACCGTAGTACTCAAGGAATAAAGATAATGGCATTTAAAAAATATTATCATTACGTCAAATCTGCGGTAAAAAAAAAAAAAAATAAAAGAAATAAGAAAAATAACGCAAAAGGAAGAGCTAAATGTAGAAATAAGATTTTTTTCGTAGTTAACGTCGCTTCATCGGTGATGAATATCCATCTTTTGGCGCGTTGGCTACTTTCCAAGATAATTTCCTCATAATGTTCTCTCTCTCTCTCTCTCTCTCTGCGGCAAAGCGAAAGTCAACTAGATTCAACGCCCGCGTGCGTTTTATTTTCCGTTTATATTATATATGCGTGAGTTTATATTGCGTATCCCAGTTTAATTATTTACGTTTATTAATACGATTTAATATAGAGGGATTTTAATAAGATTTATAGACGTGATGTTGCAATTTTGAGCTTGAGCTTGATTTTGTCAAATGAATTTGTACTTTGAAACTCAATTGTTTTTTTCTTTTTTCAAACTTTTTATTTTCCATTGTTTAATATTTAAAAGTAGTTACAATTTAAATAAAATTGAATATTATTGATAAATTCTTTATTACATTAAAAGTGCTTAGATAAAATTATTGATGAATAAATAATAATCATTAATAAAGTAAATCAAAATTTCGAAAATTTAATAAAGAATATGTTAAAAGCTTCAGAAAGTATTTTTCAAATATTTATAGCAGAAGGATTCAAAATTTTGAGGTGTTTGCTTTCGGCGAAAATTTTTACCGACGAATTTTTCAAGCTCATATTTCAAAATGTTTTCGACTCCGCGCACAGTCTGTCCTAAATCTTTGCACTTATGTATGTGTACGCATGAATTTATAGAAAAAAATTTTCGCGCAAATGTTCGCGACGTCGAAATGTGTTATTCCTCTTCGTGAATTAAAATTATCCGATCAAAATATGAATCTGGTATAATATGATCGTGTGATAAATTATTTTATCGTGGATTATAATTATGGAAAAATAATTTTGATTATAATTTTAAATGAAATTTGATATTTATAAAAGCTTCGTTAAAAATCGCTTGTTTAAAGTTTAAAAGTTGCGTACTATTTATTCGCCAATGTTTCACTTTTTTATACGTACACACACACACACACACATCGCGTGATTTCAAACACTTACTATTTATACTATTTTCAAATATAGCATCTCACTTTTGGTTATTATTAATGCAAAAATCGTTTTCGATCTGTAGTTTTACGTAAGGTAGTATAACTTTTTTTTATTCGCAAATAAATCTCCGCGCGTCTTCGCAATATAAACAATGTATCGATGATAAAATTTTATCCAAATCTATATACCGTCAGTTTTTTTTTCACATGTGTTTACTAAGCACATAAAATAGAAACACGTATGTAGTCGATACTATAATACTTTCGAAAATTCAATAGTGCAAAAAAAAAAAAAAACAAAAAAAAAAAAAGAAAAGCGCGCCGACCTCGTATAAATGAACGTCGACGATAGAGAAAAATAAAAAGTGAAAAAAAAGAAGAAAAAGAGCGAGGCAGATAGAAGGAAGAGAAAACCCCTATCAGTAACATTGTCATCAAAAACGAAAAAACAAAAAAAAGTGCTCGCGAAACAAAAGGATCCCGAAACTTTGCGCGGATAGTACTCGCTCGTTTACCCACAGTCTCTGGGAAAAAAAAAAAAAAAAAAAAAAAAAAAAACTAAACTAATATTTATTTTATCCTCGTTCGCACTCCTGACTAACTACGAAGTAAAAGCTCTCTGACAATGAAATATATATACATATATATATAAAAAAAAAAAAAACGTGGAATAAAGGTAAAGAAAGCGAAGAAATTTGGAAAAAAATTATACGAATATAAGCCATACGTAGAGACTCGGGATGCGTGCTGGAGAGCGAGTTAGAAATGCGGCACCAGTCGTTGATTGACAATAGCGGCGATTCGATTATCAATCACGTCTGCCACTGTGCAGTGCTGCCCAATCTCTTTCTCTCTCTCTCTCTCTCTCTCTCTCTCTCTTACTCTCTCACCTCTATATATGAATACGTATATATATATATGTTTGTGTGTGTGAGTGCGTGTGTGTACATGTATATACGTTATATCTACGTGTGCGGGTAACACGGGAAAAGCGAGCAGCAGAGAGGGAAAGAGAGAGAAGAGATGGCTCCGGGCGCACCGAGTGGGTAGCTTTCGACTGCTTCGCTCGGCCGCGACCCCGCGTGGCAAATTCAGGTCGTGGCACTGACAATGCGACCTACATACATTTGCGTCCCTCTCCTTTTACCTCCTATCCGCTTTCCTCTTCCACGTACCTTCAACCAGTTCGCCCGGATATTCCAGCCACCCTGCTCTGCTCTGCTCTTCCGCATTTTCTCCACCCCCCCCCCGCCTCTCCTCTCTCTTTCTCTCTTTCTCTTACGCCTCTCATCCCCCTCGCGCCCATTTCTAGTTTTCCCTCTCCCTTTAACTTTATGTAACTCTTGCCGTTGTCTCATATCTCTCTCTCTCTCTAACTCTGTCTCTCTCTCGCTCTCTCTTTCTTACTCTCTTTTCAAGTTTGCGCTTTGTTGAGTTTCTTTTTTTTTCTTTCTTTCTTTTCTCTCCTCCCCTTTCTTTTTTCTATCTTGACTTACTTTTCATGTTTTTTTCTCGAAGATCTTTCTTCTTGGGTTATTGGAAGGGCTAAGAGGTGATTGTGGGTAAGGAGGAGACTCTTAATTATATTTGATAAATGGCAACGGCCGAATCGATTATTTTTCATTTAATTAATGTTTTTGGAATTGAAACGTTAAAAGTTTTGGCGTGCCGTTGAACGCGTTTTATTTTACTCGAATAATTATTCATTTGGAGGTTTTGTATTAAAATAGTCTAGCATCCATGTGTGCTACTTTGTCCATTATGTAATATCAAATTATACGGATCATCTCAAATATTTATTTTAGTATGTAAAAAATTAATTTTATTTAAGAGAATAATATTGTGCCAAATAATTATTATTTTTGTATTAAAAATCAGTTATATATTTTATAATAATTATTATAAAATAATAAAAGAAATTAAAAGTTTATCGAGAATTTAATAACAATTTTAATTATACAAATATTCAAATTTTAATAAGTCATAAAAGATTATTTCATAATTAAATTACAATATTTATCTGAACCTATATTATTATTATTATTATTATTATTATTATTATTATTATTTATTTATTTATTTATTTAATTTAAGGTAATTAGAAGATATTTCTAAATAGTTTCTGTAAATTTAACAGTGATAAATTATCAGGGTGTAGTCCAATTTATCATTCACACGGTATACTTGAATGCATTTAATTTCTAGTACTATCTTATTTTAAAATTTTAGATTTATGAACAAATTTTTTGTTCATATCTATGTTTATCTTTAATAATTATTTATCGTTACAAAGAATTAATAAAATACCGTATTCTTTGAAGAATAAAATTTCGACTAAAAAAAAAAAAAAAAAAAAAAAAAAAAAAAAAAAAAAAAATGAAAATTTTAAATAAAATAACATTTTAAATAGAATGACATTTTAATTTATTATTTTTAAGTCTGCAAATAGTTTTATTATTATATATTTGTATTACGACTTGTAGATACTGTGAAATTATAATTCATGAAATTTGATAATTTGAAAGAAATGTTATCATGGATTGAGACTATTGCTATGAAATAAATGTATAATGGAATTTTATCCTTCTACTTTATTAAACATTATCTTATTTTCGTGCAATTATTAAAACTACATTAACAAGATTGCCCACTTTGACGACATTCTGTGCTAACTACATTCACGAGGAAAAAATAAAAATATTTTCTCTTTGCAAAATTAAACGCTCTACCGAAATAATTATTCTCGTGATCGAACGCATATACTTCCACATCTCTACGTATTCAACATCAATTGTTCTCTCGCGCTTAATTTTTATCCACGCCTAGTTTACTCATTCATTTCATTCGAATAATCTTGGTTCGGTAGAGGTATTAAAAAAGAAAAAAAAAAAAAAATAAAGGAAAATAGAGGAACGTCTCGTACGCCGTCATCGGCGCTCCGAGAGCTCGCGCGACATTTTCATCTCCCACGAAAGTGTCCGCTGTTACAGGGCTTCGTGTTATAGCCGGAAGTCATACCTTCTCGTCGTCTTCTCTTTTCATTTTTTTTACGGGATGTGGCGCATCCCGTCATTTTTGTCCCCACCTTTCGTTCTTTTTTTTATCCCCCATTCGAGCTTATACCTCCTCCACTTGGTATTCCAATTTTCGCCGCACTGAAGTATGTTTTTCAATTCCCCAGAGTAGTGAGAAAGAGAGAAAGAGAGAGAGAGAGAGAGAGAGAGAGGCCGCCTGCGGGATAAAAATATGGGAGAGATGAGGCTGCATTGGCGGTGACGGCGACGGCGGCAGTCGCAAACACACAGGAGGGTAAAGTCAGTCGCGAGGACTTGGAGCTTTTAAGAGGGGGAAGGGAAGGGATGGGGAAACTTTGGTGCTCGTGTATGTGCACTTATGCGCGCGATCGATTTCATATAGATTTTAAGCCGCAGGCCGTGTTCTTCCCCGATTTATTATGCGTACGCTGCGTCGCGGGAGTTTCGAATCTCACTTAGCGGATTAGATTCATTATAAAATCCTTCCCACATTGGTATTAGACCCTCGTGCGTTGCTAAATTTGAAGAACGTCGTTGCGTTATTTATATGTCGCGTTGATCGTTATTTTATGTCAGTTTGATTGATTTCTTTTTTTAACTTAATTATATGAATAATTTTTTACACTGCAATTAATAATTTAAGCATTTTTAGACAGATTATCACTAATATTTATTTTTTTTTTAAAAGCCATAATAAACAAAATCGATATTTTTTTTAAATATACTTAAATTTTTGAAAACGTCAAGTTTCTCGATAATTATGTTTATAAACACTTTAAAAATGAGATTTTTTATTTAAATGAAACTTTGTATTTACATCCAATATCGATTTTTATGAATAAAATGTTTTAAAAGTAGCACCTCGTAAATATTCTCCAACAGATAATTATTGTTTAAATTTATTTATTTTATTTTCACAATCGCGGTAATATTTATTGATAAAAAAAAAAAAAAAAAAAAGAAAAAAAAAGAAACTAATCATTGACTAAAAAAGTGTAGAATAAAATAAAAAGGAAAATAAACTGAAAATAATTAAATCGTAGTAAAAATTTTAAATCAAAGCTTATAATAATCCTCGACGATGATCCGCCTTTAATTTTATTTTTAGCGTAAGAATGCGTCAGATTTACCGTGACTATTCGAGAAACGAGTAAAGCGCACATCGAGTACATCGCGCGAATGGCATTATCTCGCGCAAATCGTTTCGAGTGTGCGCTTAGCGTACGGCTGGAGGATTGAAAACAAAAGCAATAAACAAAAGTGAAATGGAAAAAATTGCCATAAGCATTGGTTTAAATTCGTCTCGTTTTTTGTTTTACTTGGAATTTGTTTTCAATGCATTTTAAATTAATTTTTTATTCAATGTATTTTTTGCGATCGTTCATAATAAATTTATATGCATTTTATGAGGTTTGTTTTTTATAAAATGCCGATTAATTAAAATGTTTCAATTTTTTTAATAACCTGCTTTTTTTTTTTTTTTTTTTTTTTTAATTTTTCTGTAATCGAAAGCAGATTGTAAAAAAGGTAATAAAATATTAGCGCATACGTGAAAAAAAAAAAAAAACTTTAAAAGAATAACTTTATAAGTTAAAAAGTTGAAATAGCTTTTTTAAATTTATACGATGCGCGTCGGTTATTGTTCTCACAAATTAATAACTCAATAAAAACCGGATAGACTCATTAAAAACATCTTAACTCGCCTCTCATGTATAAGCATCGATCTATGCAGAAAGTTTTTAATCGTCGCGAGGCTCTTTCTTTCTCTCTCCCTCTTTCTCTCTCTCTCTCTCTCTCTCTCTAACTCTTTTTTTCTCTTCTCTCTCTCTCTCTCTCTCTCTCTTTCTCTGTCTCCTTCACCTCGTATTGATCTTTCCGCGAGAGAATAATCCAGGCCACAAAGAACAAAGGGAAGCAAAAGGTTTTTGACTGGCACGCGCACATGCACGCGTCTATGAACACCAATCGACACATACACAGCTCCACATACACTCGCGTACACGTAGACGCGCGAGCGCGACCGTTCGCTTTTTTTTCTCTCGGATATCAGCGAAACAGCGGAATCATCGTATAAAGCTTTCGTTTTCTCTCTTTCTCTCTCTTACTCTCTCCCTTACTCCCTCTTTTTCTCTTTTCCTCGTTAAAAAGTCCCGAGACTCACTATTTTTCTCGGAACTTTTCATTCATAAATTCGAATGTTATATACTTTATGTAAAAACGCGGAAATTCCATTGAAGTCGAGCGTCAAAATAAAAAATCAAGGAAACGAAAGGGAATATTTCCTCGACTTTAAAATCAGACATGTCTGCCTTTGCTATAAGAATTGCCCAGAAAAGTCGCGTGTGCGTATATACGTTAACGTTTGTCTTTTTAAAAAATCCGCGAATACCGTCTATATATACATGTGTAAGTATGCATGTGTGGATGTGTATACATCAGCGACACTCGCGACACTCGCTCTCACATAAAGGATCGTACAAGTGGTAAGAGACGAGGTAGGTCGGACAGATAGTCGGATAAATAGACGAAAACGAGCGAGACGAGGAGAGAAAGAGAGAGAGAGAGAGATAGAGAGAGATAGAGATAGCGTAACGCGTGCATGTTATGCGATGTATCCGAACGTGTGTATTCATTTATCCGTGTGCGTGTGTACAGGTGCACGAGCATAAAAGCTGTGTATCTACGTGAATTACAAGCCGTGAGTTTAAGCTCTCGTCGTGGCGCAGTTGTCTCGCAGTTTCTCTCAACGTTCTATATATATATATATATATATACAAACGAGAGACGAGCGGTGAAATTTGTTTTACAAAAGAGTGGCTTACGCGCCTTCTCTTTATTTCGTTTAAGGGAGCGCTCCAGTATGTATGCGCGCGTATATGTGTGTATGTTTTGAAAATTTAATTAAATATTTTGCGGATTTTGAATTAATGAGTTTGTCAAAATTTCGTTAAGTAGAATTAAATTTTTGTTACGTTTTAATGAAATATCGAAGCTGGTTATTAAAATAGCTTTGTTATTATTAAAACTTAAGAAAATTTAAATTTATGTTTACAAGTTCAGGTGTACATAATCTTTTTTCACAAACCTTTTTTTTTATTTTTTAATACGTAAAGAATGTAAATGAGCCTTAAAAAAAAAAAAAAAAAAAAAAAAAAAAAAAAAAAAATGCTTTATTACAAAAAACTTGCATAACATTAATTAATTTTCGAAAATTGGTATGTACTTCCAAAATTATAAAATTTCACCTCGAAAATTTTATTTTAAATTTAGAAAGAAATTTTTATCATCATATAAAATATTGAAATTTCATATCATCATATAAAATAATAAATCGTAATATTAATTAACGAATGAATGGAATATTGTACATAGACGCATTTATTCACAAGTACATAAAAAGAGCAAATCGTACTATTAGAAAAAAAAAAAAAAAAAAAAAAAAAAAAAAAAAAAAAAAAAAAGAACCAACCAAAAAGTCGAACAGAAAACAAAAATCTTTCCATTCTCACGGTTGCGACGAATACCTGCACGCGGTCGCCAAAAACCGATGCATCTCGAGCGTACGCCCCACGCGCGCGTGTCTGGTATAATCGTAAAGCTGAATATTCAGGAACTCGTTTACCCTTGCGCGTTTCACGCGCGCGTCTCTATATCTCCTTTGCATGCACCCGGAGAAAGATAACGCCCGGGGGTATACTATTCTACCAAGGAGACTCGCTGCGTACGTATTTCTACGTATACGTTTTCCATGCTTCGGAGATGTTCCTCTTCTTTCTTTCTCTCTCTCTCTCTCTCTCTCTCTCTTTCGTCCTTTTGCTTTACTTCTGCTTCACGATAACGTAATTTGTCGGATTGTGGAGCGAGAAATGAGAATGAGAAATGAGAGAGAAAGAGGAAAAGAGAGAGTTTTCCGACAGTTCGTTTTTTGCGCTGCTATTCTACGAGAAAAGCAACTCAAACGGATATAATTGGCAAGAGCGTGACGAGCTTTATCAGCTGAAATTTAGATTTGGAAACCCTTATTTTCCATCGAAGGGTGAAAATCGAGAAAAAAAGAGGATTGAAACTTTTTTAATTAGTTTAATAGAAAAAAATAAATAAAAAAAAAACAAAAAAAACTAAAATATCTCACTGATTGATTTCCGATTTGTCGCTGGTATATTTTCTCGGATTTATGTCGTAACACGAACGAGAATATATTTGGTATACGAATGGATTTTAAAACGATTATTCCTTTCTTATTTTAATACGGTTTTTAGCTTGAAATATGAAAAATATTCGAATTCATATTTTCCTACACCGCTGGCTTATAAATGCTCGCACATATTGCGACATTCCAACTATTAAACTCGTATGTTAATTAAAAGATTTGTATGTAAAATTCTTCCCGAGAAAAGGGCAGGTTTAATTATGCTTTGAAAATACTTTGAAAAAAAAAAAAAAAAAAATTATAATACTTCTGTTACCGATTATTTTTTTTATCTAATAAGTTTAAATTAAAAAGTAAAAATTAGAATAAATTAAATACCAAAAAGTATATTTAAAATTCATCGTCATTATTTGACAAATGAAGTTTGTTAAGTTTGTTATTTTTTGCATAATTTTTTTTTTTTTTTTTTTTTTTTTTTAATTTTATTAAATAATAAAATAATATTGCAATATTAGCAATTTTTCAAGTTTAACAATCGAACTAATGACGAGCGAAAATTTTAAATAAGTATTAAAGAAACGTTTTGGTAGAAATAGCTTTATTAATAAGCTTTTTTCCTCGTAGTAAATTCTTTTTCGCGTTAATGAAAAAAAAAAAAAAAAAAGAAAGAAAATAATTTATCATCGCTTCATTAATATTTAGCTTTCGATATTTATGTGTATATTATTTCGATATATATGGTATTTTCACTTAAAACAAATTCTCTCATAAATATACGTGGATTTTGTGGGAGGAAAAATATTGGGGATATTGTATGCATAATTTACACGTGTAAAAATTTGAACGTGCATTTATTGCTGTTAAAGAAAAACAGTGGTAATACGATGTCACGGAGTTGCGGTAAATTTATTTAAAACTGTCGTTAAAAAATTGTTTAAATAATGATCGATTAAAAATTTTCGTCGATAAATAAATGTTATTTTCTTTTAAAAAAAATTGATTTAAAAATGATGCTTCATTCGATCGCACGTATTATTGCATCGTTAATGCAAATTTATCGTTATAAAAATGAAAATAATAATAAGAATTTTATAACCCATTGTTTCTTTTCTAATATTTACGCTCTGATGAAATTTTGCGATATTTCGTTTCAGATTTCTTGTAACGTTTTTTCAAGCTACTGGATATTTTTAGGTGTTGTTATTATACTAAACTTCTTGTCTTCCCATCGAGACTCCGGGTTTATTATATATAACATTAAGATTCGGACACATTGATGGACGTAATAGTAAATCCAATGCTCAAACGCACGTAAACACTCGCACGCGTTTATGTTTAGTCTTACGGTGCGCAGGTAAGCGTTATTTCTTAAGCGACAAATTTATTTTACGCGTTAATGTAATACATAATTAAACTCCGCGCGCGCGCGCGCGTACGCGTGCACGCATTTCTTACGGACCGAAAGACGAATAAAAGTTGGCATAGGGCGGATAGTTCGAAAGACGGGAAACAGGCGGCGTGAATCTGTCGATATAACGCGTAATCGGGGTGAAAGCGACGTCGCGCCCCGTACACATCGACGACTTAAAGGTAAATTTTAACGAGCTAGCTCCTCCGATAAAGCGTTCCGAGGCTGGCGAACGGAGAGGCGAGGATACTTCGTTAAAACTTAGGCACTATACTCGCTCGTGACGCCGGTGTCGTTACCTTTCGTCTCTTCCCGGTTATTTGGTTCGATGCCGTAGCTGTAAACGGATGTAAACCGCGGCGATGAGACGTCGATGAACCGGATACCGATGTGCGCGCAATTAACGCGATACTCCTTTTAAATTCTTTTTTACTTTTTTACTTTTTTTTTTTTTTTTTTTTTTTTTTTGTTTTTGTTATTTAATGCGATATTCGACACGCGCGATATTTACCCTCGTAGAATTTCTTGGTTGTAACGTGCATGTATTGAATTACTTGAAGTAGATAACGAAGAATATTGCTCGTCAATTAAATATCAAGTAATATTGTATTAAAATTTTTATTGTAAAAGTAAACTAGTTTGAGAAATAGGATGAATAAAATTAATTTTAAAAGAAAAAAAAAAAAGAAAAACGAATCGTAATCAAAACCTTTAAAACTGAAAAAAATAAGAAAAATCTCGTCGATAATTAATAAGGAAGTTATACTCATTTGAATATGTGAAAAATTCAACGATCTTGGTTTCGCGACGACGAGTAAATACACACACACATATATATATATATATAGGATATAAACGCGAGGGAATTGAAAACTTTTTAAAAAATCTCCGACTTCTTTCATTGTGCATCGGCAGACGCGCGCTCTTGTATTCCAATATATATATATATATATATATATATATATATATATACTCGTACGTATATATATATATATGTGTGTGCGCGCGTGCGCGCGTGTGTACATATCGGAGGAGGCGCGGTTGTACGCTTACTCTTTCATCCGTGAAAATTTATGAATACCTCGCGCCCAAAGGGGTGACGCGTCTCAATTACTCCGGCATCTGTACACACACACAAACACACACACACCCGCACATATAGGCTTTCTTGCATGCTTGCGCACATGCTTGATTTATGCGACGCCGCGCTACTTCAAAGTCGCGAAATTAACGCTTCGGCTTTTAAATTATAGCTTTAAAACCGTTGGAAAGATCGCTTCTGGTAAATTTCGAATCATGTTCGTTTTTTTTTCTTTTTCTTTTTTTTGCTTTGTGAAAAATTGACGGATATGTGTATATATATATATATATATAAATTTTAAAACGAACGTTGTTCATTCTGGATCGTTTTATGTGAAAAGCGAAATCAATTTTTTCACAAAAGTGAAAAATTATTATAAAAATGAAATTTATTTTAACGCTAAAAGTGAAAAAATAAAAAAAATTTTAATTTAAATGCAAGAATAAACTGAAGCTTGTATTATTTCAATCTATTAATCTGTCTTTTTTATTGTATTTATCCTCAATATCGATAAAAAAATAACGTTCAAAATTTTTTATCAGTTTAACTTCTCTTTATATTCCATTAATTATTTTTCTTTTTACTGATCAATTTTTTTTACCTAAATTTGTTTTACGCATATTTATATATACATAAGAAATATTTTATAAGAATAATCATTATACTTACGATAAGCTTTTCCCATCATGTGATTTATATATCTTTGTTTCTAAAATAATTTTCATTCATCTTAATGCATTATTTTAAATCACTTATAATCCATTTATATAAACAAAAAGGTGAAAAAATTCTTTTATTCCCTTAATCATTTAATTCATTTTTTGTCAAACTAAGTACAAGAACCACAACATCAAGGATAATAATAAAAAAAAAAAAAAACAAAAGGAAAGGAAAAGAAAGAAGCATCTAAAATATCCATCGATGCAACGAAATGCTCTTTCTCCATTTTATAACTGCATTCGACCAAAAAACTTTTTTCATCTTTCTTTTATTACAAGTAGCGCGTGACTTAGTTATATTCTTACATGTAGACTATTCGCACGATCTTTCTCTCTCTCTCTCTCTCTCTCTTTCTTATTCTCTCGGTCATTCGACGGCAAAATGTGAAACGAGCTCCCGAGGGCATACATCCCGAGCAGCTAACGGACGCGTTTGCAGCATTGGCGTCGACTTGAATTACTGCTGGGACTGAAGGAACATCGGCTTCTGAATATGATAAATTAATTAAACTGGTGCGAATCGTAACGCGCGTGTCGAGGCTCTGTGCGCTTCGATTTTGCGGTTTTGAAGATCTTCGTTCGTTTAAACTCTCATATTTCTCTTTCTATTTTTTAGTTTTTTTCGACTTTTGGTAGTTTTATTCAATAGAAGATGCTGGAGATCTTTATTTTATTAAATTATTTGCGTACTGCATTTTTTATCGTTTATCAAAACCAGGAAACAATTTCATATTGACGCTACGATCTAACCGTATAATGGAAGTGATAGCTTTTCAATATTTTTTTTTTATTCTTTGTATAATTAATAATTATATTTAAATTAAAATGATACAATTTTAAATAAAAATTACATGTTCATTATTGTACACCAACAATTGTAATAATAACGTTTCGGTCGCAATGAACGCGAAAATATAAATCGCCATGATTTGTTAAAAAAACAAAAAAAAAAGAATGAACGCGCGTTAACCCAATACAACGAAGCACATAAATGGACAAAATAACGCATTCACTTGTCGCCCAATTGCGACAAGCTCAGCGGTAACCTTTGCTAGAGCTACTAAATACAGAATTTCCACTTCCAGTGCGAGGCATGCATTCGCTTACAGTGCGGTATATACGAACGGATACGACGAAGCGAGCAAATGAAATGTGTAAGGAGTAGGAAGTGAAAGGGAAGAGAGAGAGAGAGAGAGATAAGGTGCATACAAGATGCAAAAAAATAAAAGAAAAGAAAAAGAAATAGGCAGCGGCAAAGATAAGCCAGCGGTGTTGCGAGGGCAATTTTTAAAGTAAAAAAAAAAATCTGGGATTCACCGGCGTGTACACAAGTGCCCAGGGCCAAGTACAGAAGAAGTAGGTAGAGTGCAAAAGTGAAACGTACGTACGAGCGCGGGGTGAGAGTCGCTCGGGCTACGTCACAGTTCAGGGCCGAATCGGCGAGGTCATGCGATGCGATTATCTAAGGCTGTATTTTGAAAAATACGAGTATGTCGATGTGACTTTTTTATCGAAATTTTAATTTTCGACGATTCGGCGATAAGTTTGCTCCGATTGGTATAGTTAATAAAGGCGTTATTTTTATCAAAAAATTATGATGAAATATCCAACGAAGAGACTTAAAAAATAGAGAGAAAGATAATGTTATAATGAACTTACCTTTTTTTTTCGTTATCATGTGCCAACCGCAGAACTTTTTCCAAGCTCGATTCTCGCGCTAACTTATTTTCTTTTTCTTCTTCGTGTCTCGCTTACGTAAGAGAGTTACGTTTCTTGCTTGATTTTTTGTAAGTTCTATTTGCTGAGTGGCTCGAGCGAACTCATTCAAACTGCATTTTCATAATATAAGTTGGGCTTCTTTCTTAATATCAACTATTAAATGGAATTATTTCGATAAACAATAATAAATAACATTATTATACCGAATAATTAGAGAACAAATGTTGAAATTTCGTTCAATAAAAGGTACTTCCAACTACATTACATATATATATATTATTAAGTGAATAAGATCAATGTATTGTCAGACGAATATACATATTTAAATTGATGTTGTTTTATTTAAACTATGTTTATAGAAACAATTCAACAATTTTGAAAAAATTATATGAACAACTAAAAATTTTCATTTTAATTTACTTATTTACTTTTAACGTACTTAAAATATATAAAACTTTTGCGAGTTTCCAGATCTAATTAATATTGATTTGACTTTAAAAAATTTGAAATTTTTCAAATATAAAGAAATTGGTTTTTCAAAATTTTAAATTTTATATAAAAAAAAAAAAAAATGTGAATAAAAGCAAAAAAGAAATAGATTAAAGAAAAAATAAAAAAAAAAAACATAATTCAATCGATAATTTTTCAAAATGCATACAACCATAAATAAAACGGTCATTCGATATTTCGAGAAAAAGACAGGAGAAGCATTTGGTCATTTTACGAGAAATTCGAGAGTGTTTCGTGCTTCTGGCAATGTGTGCGCGTACGTACATCAATCTATACGCGTTCAAAGCCATATTACGAAGGTTCGCGCGCTCACAAGCGCCGTTCGACCGAATGGTCATCGACTGATAACGTTTGCCTGGCCGCGAGCGCAATAATCAAGCGGCGTATACCTTCTCTCCTCAGCGCCGTTCGGTTATTCAAATATTGAAATGCTCATAGAGCCTTTTTAATGCGCTCGAATGAATTTTTGTTTATGGTACTTTTTATTCTTTTCTTTTTTCTCTCTCTTTTTTTTTTTTTTTTTTTTACCATTAAGTAGTAAATGCGCCAATGACGCCACTTGTGAGAAGTTTTATCTTCGGGCTGAATTGAATATTGAAGTTTTTTTTTTTCTCCGTCTATTATCAGTCGCTGTATCGACCAATTATAAGTGGTGTTTATAACTGTACTGATATTCTCATTGTATAATTATAACTTGAAATGATGTAAAGTGTAATGTATTGAAAAGTAACTATATAGCTCACATACATAAAGTATCATTTTTTCATTTTAAAATTTTGAAAAACATAAATATTTGAATTTTAAATTAATGTAAGCCCGTTTAAAAAGAGAATAATCTATTATTTCGACTTATATTTATTTTTTAAAAAATTAATGTCGACAATGACAAAGGTATTAAAAAGTTTCAAGTAAGATTAATTAATTGTAAATTCATTAGACTGTAAAAGTAGAAAGTTGTGTATAATTTACAAAAGTTATTTAACTTTCTACATGCAAGTTTAACAAAGCTTATCATCGGAATGATAAGATCCTTAAAATCTTTAAGTACATGGGAGCTTTGCGAACTTTGCGAGTGGCAAAAAAAATTTAATTAGGAGATTAATAAATTTATACAGATTCTTTTTTTATTTTTGTTGTTATTTTAGCTGTAAAAATTAATATCGTTCCATTTATTATAATGAATATCTTTTTATACATTATATGTACAATAATAAATATTTAATGTTTGATGAAATATTATTTTTTTATTAATGTAAATTTTAACTTATTACAGTGCTACAGAATTTTAAATCATTCTGCAATTTTTTATTTTGTTTTTAAATGACTATACGAATAATTACTGTTTTATTAGTGTATTCGTAAAATTTATTAAAATTTATTATCTATAGCTAAGTAAATAGTAAAATAATTTTCTATTTGAAAACAAATATTTAATTAAAAGTGATAAAGAAATTATGCTGAACATGGGTAAGTAGAGATAGCAAACGTATAGTCAGCCGACCGCTAATGTAGCACCAATCCCCGAATAAATTAGTTTTTGAGATTAAATTACATAATATGTATATTTAATATATTTATTTATTTTAATACTAAACAATACATAGGCCTAGAAAAGTGTACATAAATAATTAATTCCAGCCTTCATTTAAAATATATTAATACATTCGATCGATAGAAAATAAATTTTATAATTTTATTCATATTCTATTTACATAGACATTGAAATTTATTTATTACTTCTGAACAAAGTATTTAAAGACACTGGTTTAATTTTGAAATGCAACGAATTATTTACAAAGTATCTTTTAATTTCAAAGAAACGCTCGCTTTTAAAAATAATTAGACTCGGAGAACTAAATTTCGCAAAATTTATTAGACATTGCGCAACATCGTTAAATGATGGATTTTACGCTCTAATTTGCTTAAATAGAGGAAGCATAATATGTACACAGGACAGGCTTTATGCGGTGATCAGTGTGTATGTGTGTGTATGTGTGCTTAATCTCCGATGTTATGTGTTTATGAAAGCGAGGGGCGCGCGATGCATTGCTTCATTTTTTTTTTTTTTTTTACTTTTTATTTATTTAAAAGGCTGAAATTTATAATTTTATAATAATTATTAAAATGTGTATTTAGCGCTTCTTATGACGTCTGATAGAAAGTTTTTTAATTGTTGTAATAAGGCAACAAAATTTCAACGAGAATACACGATGAATAAATAAACTGTATACTTTTATTTTCTTTTAAATATTTAACAATTTTATAGCGCATATCATTCATAAATATTATCATTTAAATTTAGTGAACATTGCGATGTACCGATTGTGTAGTTTGCAATTATTGTAAATAGTACATTGAACAGCATTACGGCTACTACATTATTTCCAACAACGTGGGCATAAAAAGTAAATACAAATAGTTGCGGCGCGTATCAACAAATACTCATCGCAATTACAATTGATTACAACCGCAACTGTAAATACACTGGTTTTCTATTGAATACTTTAATTATTAGTACTTACTTTATAATTGATAAAAATTAAAATTAAAAACAAAGAAAAAAAAAATTTTTTTTAAATAATTCAATAATGATAAAAGTTAAATAATTACTTTAAGTTATACGTTTATTATTTATTAACCATAATTCAATAAAAAGAAAAATAATAAATTACACTAGATAAAACATAAAATTAATTTGTAATAAATTTATTACTATATCTATGTTTTCTCTTCTAATACACGCAATATCTCGATACATCAATAGTATATCAAAATAAAAAAAGTTTATTGTAACTGTGTACCAACTACAAAGGTCCGGCAACGCGGTAGCTTCATTCCGATATCAAAAAGATTTTTCCTCTTCAGCGTTCAAAGGGGTATTCGATCGACAAAACGCTTAATGAACCGCGAGCGAGAGACCGGAAAGAAAAATAATATATTCAAAGCAAAAAAACACGATGGGAGATTGAAGGGAATGGGAAAAATCAATTAAAAAAAAAAAAAAAAAAAGAAAAAAAAAGAAGCAAAAAAATCACTCCGATGGATGTTAAATTAAAGCCACGTTACGCAATCCGTTGTTCATCGTAATTTCACGTGATGCTGAAGTCCTACGATATAGTTTTTATTTTTCGTAAGCGCGCGTGCTTTCGTAACAGCTAGATGAAATTGTGCATCGTATGGTTTATGCCTTAGAGTTCAATGATTTTTTTTACGAACGGCGCGTAATATCCGTACGCGACGATATTGAGACGAGGTATTTGAAATTTTATGTTTTGCATGTTCAGCCCGCGATTCGAACGGATTAACGTCTAACGTGATTTTAATTGTATTGTAAAAAATCTCGTGGTTGATTAAAAGTAATAGATAAAAAAATTATTTATAAGAAATTTGATAATAAAGTAATTAAAAGTATACATTTGTATCAAAATTTACATTATTCTAGAAAGTATTGTATATAAAAAATGTAGTTTTATTTGTTTAAAGTGTTCAAATTTATCTTCTTTATTTAAAAAAAAAAAAAAAATAAAACTTTTAGTTGAAGCAGGAATAATCCTCTTAAAAAGTTCGTTAAATTCAAGTTACGAAAGAAAATTATTTATGTCTGAACTTCTTGAAGAATAACGTCAATTTCACTTTTTGAAAATCTGCCGTTTATTAGCGAACGTGCGATTTGAAAAATTGCAATGTCTATAGTTATTCGTGAAACTGATAAGTTTATAACAAAGTTGAATCAAATTCGTTAATTAATGAGTTCTACAAACAATTTTATATTAATATAATAACTTGGAAAACTTTTTCTTTAAATGAAACTTTTCTAAACTCGTAAGAATTTTAATTAATTTACATTTTTAATAGTTATAAGTTAGCCAACTATTGACTAAAATATTATTATTTACTTTTTCACAGATTTATTACAAAATATAATGATAAAAAGAGATTTTAATACATTTAAAAACTGTTGGCATATTATTTTCAGAATATTCATTAATGTTTGAGAAACATGTGAATTCATTTTATTCACACTCTTTACACAGTTGTACCAAAAGTTTTAATTTTTCTCAATGTAAGTTGATACTAGCAATCAATATATAGTTTGAGAATCTATACAATTCTTATTTTTCATTATTTATTTATTCTATTAAATTTGCAAGCAATTTTTCAAAATTATTAATTTTTTAACAAGATATATTTATCAATAATAATACAAAAAAAAAAATAATAAAATTTTTTATTCGATACATTTTCTTAATAGCCAATTGTAAACAATGAAATTCTTTATTCAAACATTACCGCTGTCATACAATCACACAAAAATATTTCTAAGCGCTAACAAAAAAAAAAAAAAAAAAAAAAAAAAAAAAATTAATCCACATCCAACGTATAATTTTTCAAGCCCCGAGAAAAGCATTAAACGAGTGCGCAACAGCAGTCGAGAACAGTGGCGCACGTTCTCTTCGTTCTCTGCTGCGAAGCGATCGAGCAGAGAGAGAGAGAGAATTTTTGTGCGCCACAGGGATGCGCGCAGCATCGGTGCCGTAGTTCTGGCCTGGGGTTCGCTCGACGCGAAAGATATCTCTCTCTCTCTCTCTCTCACTCTCTCTCTCTTTCTCATCCTTCCTCCACGTTCTCGTTGTGTTTCTCCCCTCCCACCTCTTTATATCGATCACTGCGCACAACCCGCAGCATCTCCGCGATGTGTATAGGTGTACGTGCACCACCGGTATCTCTACTACACATGTCGTATGTGTATATATGTGTCCGTGTGCGCGTGTTCTTTGATTATTCCTACACGTTTTTCTATCTTTTTCTCCCCTTCTCTTTCTCTCTTTCTATCTATCTCTCTTTCGTTTGGCTGGATTGCGAATTATTTTTAAAGCTTTAGGCGCTACGAGAATATATGGGAAAACATTTTTTTTCTTTCTTTCATTCATTTTTTTTCGAAATATAAATGATTGTGATTGGAGAAATGGAAAGTAGCGAGGGGACGATGCTATACCAGAGGGCGAAAAGTTTAACGAAGTTTAACTAATGTCATATTTATGTAAAATTGACGTATTTTCTATCGATGGATACATTTATTTATACATACTCGTATATATAAATTTTATTTTTTTGATAAATTGTATCTTACTTTAGAGACGGGCATTACATGAATAACGAATAAATGAATGAACAGTCAAGAGAATGAATATTGAATCCAATTTGTCGACAAGTACCTATGCTTTAATTAATGAAGGGTTTTGATTTTATTTATGGATGAACCCAAAAAAATATTTATTTTAAAAGACCAACTAATTATTATTAAATATAATTTTTTATTGTTTAAAAAATTAATCAAATGTTTGTATTCATTAAAATTTTTTTTATTAAAATTTATTTATATGTTCTTACTATTTGTTTTGTAATGATTGTAATTTTAACGATAAAAAATTTATGAAGATTTGTGTTTTGATCAAATTTATAATTGATCTTTAATAGCAATAAAAAAGGGTAAATATAAGCTTTGATAATTTAATAATTTAAATGATAAAATTATGGTGTTTTATTATAAAAAATTAATTCATTAATAAAGTAGAGTGTCACTTGCTTTATGATTGAATTATAAATTTTAAGCATTTAAAAATAAATGGTGTGAGTATTGTTTTAAAAATATATTTTAAAATGATATAAAAATGTTATTACACTTGAATAATTAAAACTATTTCGAAATTAAAATTACGATTTGGGGTATTAAATTCGTGTGAAGAACATCGAATTTATTTAAAATATTTTCGTAATTGTTTATGGGCTAAATATTAAAATGATTAAAATTTTGATAATAATATTATGATTCTAAAATTTGATGTTGTAAAAAGATTTCAAAAGTTCAGGTAATGAAAGAACTTCAAACATGATAAAGTATGGGTATTAAATAGTTGCAGGTGCATTTTGAGTATTTAAATTTGAATTTTAAAGTTCCTCGTATTAAAATACTAACACCGAAATATCTGAACTATAGTTAAAATTGCAAATACTAATGTCGCATGGTAACGGCACTAACTTTAAAATCTTAAACGTTTTTGTGATCGAAATACTTGGCTCGTTTTTTATTTACGTAGATAGTAATTCCATCGTTAGTTTTAATAAAATTGAAATAAATTGAACAAAACACAAAAATTAAACCCAACTCATACATGAATTATGCGTAATTTATTCTGTTTAAAAAAAAAAGACATTAAATTTGTTTAGTATATTCACGCATATAAGTCAAAATTTGAAATATGTTATACTTTATATATTATCAAAATTAAAGTTTGATAATAGACATAAAATATATAAAAAAAAAAAAATTATTAAAAATTCTCTTTGTTAAAAATTGCAATGATCTTTAATTATGTATAATGAAGCACGACACTTTAAACATTATTCATCATCGATGAAATCAGATAATTTATTATTGTGAAATAAATTTCTTTCAATCTTATTGTATATACTAATAATTTTTAATTAATTTAATTTTCACATTTTAATTCACGCATAATTAGGTACTTTATTTAAAATAATTTATCAAAGAGTAATGTTTTCAAATTTTTATACATCAATTTTGTAGATTGCCAAAATTTCACACAAAACGTAATTTTCTTCTCATCTTTTACTGCATTTACACCGAAAAAAAACTTTGCAATCGGCTATGTAAATGCACTCGTCGATTTTTTGCGCGTTCGCTCGTCTACCGTGATACGGGATCGCGTGAATTTTTTAAGCGTCGACCGCGAGGAAAGTAAGATATGGAGAAAGCGCGATGTTTAAAGAATCGAGACAGTTGAAAATTGAGCGATAAAAACGTTTACTTGCCACCGGGCGTCGTAAACATCCGGGGTTGGTTTTTTTTTTTTCCAACGTTTCCGGCAACCAATGCGACTCGATCCATGCGTCATCGGAGCGATTTCGGGACACGATAAATTACCGGAGGGCACGAAGAGTTGCCGCGAGAGAGAGAGAGAGAGAAAGAGACCCCATCGAATTTTTGACTTTTTACCTTTCTCCTATCGCCCGCGCGCGCGCTATAGTGAGAGAGAGAGAGAGAGAGAAAGAGAGAGGGCAAAACAAGCGAGCACAACAAACTGCGAGATCAAATACAACTCAGTCTGTATGAGCCGATACATATATAAAGACCGCAAAGGAAAACCGACTGGACTGTAGAATATAGTTTACACTATACGCGCTTTCTATACTCTCGTCGCTCGCGTTCGCGCGCGTCTATGGACTTTTCCACGCCCGGATGCGCCGCCGGTCTGGCAAAGCGAAAACCACCAAAAACTTGTTTATTCGAAACTTTCTTTTCCGTTCTTCCTCTCTTCATACACGTAAGCGGTGTATATGTATGTATGTGTTTGTGTGTATAT
Source organism: Chalcis sispes (assembly GCA_949987625.1). Classification (NCBI taxonomy): domain Eukaryota; kingdom Metazoa; phylum Arthropoda; class Insecta; order Hymenoptera; family Chalcididae; genus Chalcis; species Chalcis sispes. Next base: position 60,359,360 of record OX465095.1, read on the forward strand.
ATCACCACTTAGAGCCATATATTTTCCGTCGATTCGCTCTGTACGCGGTTTTCTTTTGTTTTCTCTTTCCCCCTGCCTCCTCTCTCTTTCTTTCTCTTTATTTTTTTCTTTTTCTTTAAAAGAGCAGGCTTTGTGGCGGTAACGAAAACAGAAGTTTTTGAAATAAAATCAGCTACACTCGGAGCTTGAGTTTTAAATTTCGGCAAAGTTACTTCTCTCTCTCTCTCTCTCTCTCTCTCTCTCTCTCATAAATAAGGATTTTTTTAAATATTCCTTATAATAATCATTATATTTTTAATGCAATACATAAATGGTACTACGAATTTGAATAATTTAAAAAAATTTAACATTTTTATCTTTGATATTATTATACAAAATTATCTTTAATATTATTATAATAATATTATTTTTATAAATTATAGATTGAACCTTCTATAAATCATTATATTAATCCATTTTTATATTGTAAGAATTTACATTTATGTTAGTTTACATGTGAATTTTATTCTTAATACTTTTCGATATTCAATATTATTAGTTAATACTTTTCGTCCCTTTTTTTTATAAAAACTTTTTATTCATAAATTATAAATGCATAAAATAATGCACTGCTTTTATGCTATTGTTAAAAAAAAAAAAATCTTCAAAGTAGAATTATTTTCTTATTTTTTCCATTTTACTTCGTACTTCTTTTTACTTTGTACACACTGCACTCGTAAGGTCGCATATATATATATATATATATATATATATATATATATATCGGTACGTACAACAAACCAAACAACATGGAAGTAACAAATGTCTATGACAAGAGTTGGCATACCAACGAACAACAAGACAAATACATACTCTTGTGTTTGTTCGGTTTTAGAAGTGGCCGTATGTATATACCTCCGCTTCAGTCGAATTTGAGTTGAAGTTGAATTTTGAAAATAAAATAATTAAATATATCAAAAGTTAACTAATAAATTTAATGGTTTGATTTTATTTTCTTTTTTCAAAGATTCAATTTAAATTGTTTTAACGAGTAGAATTTAAAACGTATTTAAAAAAGGAGTTATTTGCTAAACGTAATTTTTTATAAAAGTATTGTAGAATTGGATCAAATATTCTTTTTTGCGTACGACGAATATATACGAATTTTTTAACAAGTATGATTGTATTAAAAAAAAAAAAAAAAAAAAAAAAAAAGAGGCATGTGAGTCATTTGTGTGTGAGCTGCTTTTGCTATACGAGAGAGGAAGAGAGAGAGAGAGAGAGAGAGAGAGAGAGAGAGAGAGCTTAACGTTATTATGACTAAAAAGGATAGTAAATACTGCAGAATTCGTGCTTATATACATTTAATATGCCGAAAGGTACATTCATGCGAAAAGTAGACTAAATCTTAATTAAAAATAGATTATGCAAAAATGTGTTTTCTTTAGGTATAAAATTTAACGTTAATATATTAATGCTAAATGGAAAAAAATTAGGCGATCATACGTTTGATTTTAGGGGATTAAAAAATTTATTATCTGTCAAAGATTTGTTAATTTTTTTTTATTGAACATTTCTAACATTTAGTTTGTACAAAATATAAAGTTTTAAGCATAAAAATTATCGTATGTGAATAAGCTTTCGTATTAAAGTTTGTTTAATCCCGCGTTGTCGATATCTTAATAAAATATCGGTATATATGAAAAAAAGTAAAAAAAAAAAAAAGAAGAAAAAGGATAAAAGAACAGTAGAGCGAAATAATAAACAAGCGTATATAACAAAACAAAAAAAAGTAAACCGGCAACGTCACACGGTGTTAGTATGTTCAATTGATTTGTAAATCGATTTTTGTGAGAGAAACGACATTCGTTCTTAGAAAAGTCGCAGAGGCGCGTGAATGTTCGCCTCTTTTTTCTTGCTTTGCACAAGAACTTTGATCTCTCCGTTTGAAAAAGCCGTTTGAAAAAAAAAGGCTCGCGAGAAAAACGTGAATGCGCGCTGCTTTCAAATTGAAATAAACAAATCTAGAAAATTGATGATCCGAGCTGAGCAATGCACGTAGAAAAAGTAATTAGATAATCTATCAATTATTTTGATTGAAAAATAAACATCGACGAATCAAAGTGTTTATACGAAGTTGTTGTGTGAAAACTTGTATCAATACTTTTTTATCGCGTTTGTTATGGCGATTGTATTGTTTACGCTGTCAAACTATCCAACAATCCTTTTTAATATTCATTATAGGATCATTTTAAGGATATAACTGAATTTGCCATATTAATTTAATACTTTATTTAAGTAGTTTATGTCTATCAGTAAAATAAACTATTGCAATTACTGAATTTTGCGAATGTTAGTATTCTCTACTTCATCCAACATTTACGCGAAATATTGCGTGTCCCATTTCATTCATAAGATTCCACGCCGTAATTTCATCGAGACATAAAAATATCGTACCAATAAAACCGTAGCTGCCGGTCACGGCAAAAAAGGTCAAAAAGAAAAATCAAAATAGAAAAAGAAAGAAAAAAAAAAAAAAAAGAAAAAAGAAAAAAATAGAAAGAAAAAGCAAGCAAACAAACAGAAAAAGCATAAAACGCAGAACGAGGGTCCAAAAAGCTCTTTTCCTCCAATTCCTTTCACCACTCCTCTCCCTTCCATTCTCTTCTACCCTTCTGTCATTTGCCAATACACAGATAAGAAAAAGAGAACGCGAGCGAGTTAGCGCGTGCGGAAGGGAGGTCGTTTTTTGCAGCACTGACGTTGTCGAGGACTACGACTACGACTACGTCGACGACATCGACGGGGCGAGAGTGAGAGAGAGAGAGAGAGAGAGAGAGCGGCGATGTGCGCGCGACGCGCACACGCTAGCTAACCTCCAGCCGCCGCGGAGTGAGCGGGAACTAGGTCAGCCCCTCGTGTCTCTCTCTCTCTCTCTGTCTCTCTCGTTTATTCGCTCGCTCAAGAGTTTCACCAGGCAGAGCAGCAGCCCGCCAGACCCCGTCAGTCTTGCTCGGCACGGGCCACGGCTCGCTTCGGCTCTCCCTTTAACCAAAACGCTCGCGAGTTGTGCGACTCTAACGCGCGCGAGCTCTTCGACACGCGTCGGCACAACGACGAAGCACACTTGCGCCTCCCGCGCGTTTATTCTCTCTCGCACGTGTGTTCTGCGCGCTCGAGTGCGTTCGTCGCGTGTGTGCGGTCGCATATCGCCGCTGCGGAGTAGATTAAGGGATAAAGAAAAAGAGAGAAAGAGATAAATCAGCGATCGACCGCGGTGATTTTGCGCGCGCGTCATCGCGCACACACACCATGTGACATACGCGTACGCGCGCACACGCAAACATCGAGACACAGAGAGGCGCGTATACCACGTATACAGAGAGAAGCAAGCGAGGAACGATAATGTCAAAGCACCGAGTTCCCATTTCCGCCAGTCACGGCTGCGAATCGCTCACCTGAATTTTCGGTGCCAGCTGCCGCCGCGCGTCGTACCGTTTGTGTTTTTCGGCGATCAAGCGCCAGTGCTGCAAATAAAAGGTGAAGGAAACAAAAGGGAAAAAAAAAGAGTCGAGAAAGGGAAAAAGAGGAAGGAGAGGCTCGCGAAAAATCAGCAGTGCGTGTGCGATTCGATTTTGTATTTTGACCCAGCACCGAGCGAGCTCGTTCTCTCTGTCTCTCTCTCCTCGTGTTTTATTTTTTTTTTTTCCTCTTCCGTCCGCTCACCCACTACTTTATCGCAGGCTGTTTGCAGGGTGCGCGAAAAGAGAAACAGAGAAAGAGAGAGAGAGAGAGAGAGAGAGAGAGAGAGTGGGAGAAAGGTAGCGCTTGTACACCTGTAGAATGCGCGCAGTAGCTGCAGCAACAGCAGCAACATCGTTTGCGCTCAGCTTTTGAGCTCCGCGCTACGCGCATACCTCAATCTAACAGCACGCGCGCATTCTGGCTACGGTTGAGTATCCGGCAAACTCTTTTATTTTTCGTTTATTTCTTTTCGAATAAAGAAGAAAAAGGAACAATGGAAGGAAAAGGACAGATAGAACGGGGAAAGATCGCGCGGCGAGTGTCCTCGTTGCGCCGTTGAATAATTGGAAGTGCTCTCGCGATCGGGAGAGAAGCTAAACGAGAGAAAGGAAGAAGAGAAAAAGAGGGAAACGTTACTTTGGACGTGATCATATGCGAGAGAGAGCGAGAGAGAGAGAGAGAGAGAAAGAGAGCGAAAGATACACGGGTAAAATAGAGATAAAAATAAGTGCGGGCTTTTTCCGCAAGCGCTCGCTTAGTGAGTCAAGACAAGTAACAAAGGATAAAGTCAGAGATTAGGAGAGGTGACCGACGGAGAAAAAGAGAAAAAGAGAGACAGGGAGAGAAAGTGATAAAAAACGGAACTGAGAGCGAGAGAAAGAAGCAGCGAGGACGGCAAGTCGTCTACTGCGTGGGTGAAATGCAATCAGAGAGCAGAACTACCGCAACGATTAGTCGCGCGACGCGGCGGCAGCAGCGAATAATCGACGAAAGAGCAGCAGCGACGCGCATTCATTTCAAGGTGATTATTTTACACTCATTTCATTTTACTCTTTATTTTATTTCTTTTTTTTTGTTTTTTTTTGTTTTTTTTTGTTTTCTTTTTTTTTTTTTTCTATTCGTCGTTTAATTTTTTCATATCTTTCCAACGAGCGCGCTTTAACGACGTGTGGGTAACAATTGTGTCCAAAGAGAAAAGGTGGCTCGTTGAGACGCGCTTTGCATATGTATGCATTGTACGTACTCACGCGCTCGCGTAATTGCGCGTATATACAAGCGCAAGAGAGACAGAGAGAGAGAGAGAGAGAGAATGAGTGAGAGAAAGTTCGATACAGCCCGCGATGACGTTTTGTCGCATCGGCGCGGTGCATTCGAGATTCTGCATCGCGTGCAGAAGTGGAGATGCGTAAATTTCACGGCGCGATGGCTTTCTTGATTTTTTTTTTATTTTGCAACCAGACTACTCCTCTCTCTTTTTCTCTTTCTCTCTCTTTCTCTTCCTTTGTGTGTCCCTTTTCTCTTTACTACGTACGTTTAATGAAGCTGCTCGCTGACTTCGTTTTCCGAGTGGATGCGTGATGTGAATTTTTTTCGTGGTTGGGTGGTTCTTTTTTTAAAAAAAAAAAAAAGGTTCTTCTGTTTTTGCGAATTAGTTTGAGAATATGAATAGTGGCGGAGAGATTCAAATTTAGTTGTTTTCAAAGTAATATATTTTTTACAATAATTTATACTTTTTGATTTAAAAAATTTGTACTATTATGTTGTAAAATATTTTTTTTTTATAAAAGAAGTTGAATCATCAAAAAATTATAATCAAAATGGTGTAATGGATTAATTAAATGGATTTCAGAAAAATTTTGCGAATATAATTTGAGAAGGTCAATCAATAATCGCAACTGAGACTTCTTACGTAACTATTTACGTATAGGGTCTATAAACTCGTATTTTGATAAAATCATAAAATATTTTCAAGGCTATATTTTTTCAATAAGCAGTTAAAAAAATATTTATACTTAAAATGATTACAACATTTTTCATATTCAATAATAGAAATTAATATTATAAAATATGTTGTAAATGAATACAACATTTATTATATACTTTCTAAACCATTTTTCAATGTCACATTTAATAAAGTAAATCGTTTTATATCGACAATTTTGTTTATTGAAAATAAAATTAAAGTATCGGATTTGTTAGAAATATTGAACGAAAATTCATCGAAAACGAAAAATTAATTTTATAATTAATATAATCTTAAAAAATTGCATTCTTATGTGAAATAAAAATAAATTTTATAACCTTATTTTTACATAATAGAAAATAATTTGCTATATTCTTACTATTCATTGCCACATAAAGTTTCAGTGAAGGTTAAGAATAATAATTTTTGCAGATCATTTACAGGAAAAAAAAAAAAAAATCTATTGATCAACAAAATAAACATACAACACAGAATCTTACAAATGAATAAAGTAAATATAAATATTAAAAGTAAACTAAAATTGAAATACCTTCGTGCAAAGTTTGCGAGATATAACATATAAGTAAATGTAAGTAGATTGAGTCAGAGTATTGTAAGACGCGTTCTGATGTACTTGACATGCATGTACTGACGCGTACGTACTAACGCGCAGTTATAATATATATGTATGTTCATAACTTAAGTAACTTAATCTACTGCTTTCGTTACTATCCTACAATTTCGTCAAAGGATCGATTTTCAGTCTTGAAATTAAAATAAAAGTGGTCATTTTTCGATAAGGAAAAATAATTTATTAATGAGTTTTATCTAAATAACGAATATATTAAAGTAGTAATCGCATATCTAAGATCATGATATTAAAATTATTAAAAAGAAATATTTAAAATTATAAATTAAAAATGTATAGCTTTGAAAAATTTATCACTTTATTTAATCAAATTAAATTTAAAAAATTAATTAAACCCACGGATTTAAATATATCTATACATAAGATTTACGACGTAATTCATAGAATGTATGTAACTTTTTTTAAAGAATTTAAAATTAATTTTAATAATTAGACTACTTAAGTATTAAATAAAAAATAAAACTTCAAAACTTATTTTATAGTTCGTTAAAGCTTATATGTTTTTTAATTTTCAATTGAAATTACGCGCAATTGTATGAGATAGTTGCGATAACTTTTCTTAAGTGTCATATTAAATGAGAGATAGCAAAATTTTATAGATATAAATGCATAAAAAATTACGTGTTAATAATTAAAAATTTATATTTATTAAAACATAAGTGGATTACTTTTATGATAAAGTTTAGAGAAAAAAAAAACCAATATCTAATAAACAATTAATTTTACAAATTTTATGATGGCTTGTTTAATTATTTTATTTTGCTTACGTAAATTATTATTGAATTCCTCATTTTATATAGGTATATAATATATTATTGACTAATAAATCAATAGTGTTTCACATCAGTGTATAATTTATTTCAACTGTATAATTGATGTTTATCACTAATAGTTTGTTATGAGATGTGTGAAATGTTCACTATTAATCGAAATAATTTTAGGTATGAATATAATACAATTTTATTCACTAATCACTTTATTATTCAAATCGGCATATAATGCAAAAATTAAAATTGTTAACTTTGTAAGAAAATGATTAAAATCAGTAAAACACGTAATTTTTCACAAAATTTTGTTTAAAAAAGCACTCTGTTCAGCACCAGCCGGTTGATTTGTAATTTTCAAGGATCGAATATACCATAATATCACAAACATACAAGATATCATATTTAAAAAATGACGATCTCTTTTAAAAATTTTTTCCGAGCATTTTCTTCCTCTCGCTTCAATAATCAAGTGTAAGGCAGTTTTAAAGAGCGAACTATCGTTCTAAAATACCCTTGGACGGCGGGGGGGGGGGGGGGGAGGGGGTTGTGAAAAAAGAGGAACGGTGAAGGTACGAGGAGAGAAAGAGAGAGAGAGAGAGAGAGAGAGAGAGAGAACCGCAAAAACAGAAACGCAAAAGCATGTACCGAGCCACACTAAAATGCAAAGCAAAATAAAAGCGAAAAAATTGATTTTTCCACGAAAGTTTCGCTCGTCCACCCATACACACTCGTTCAGTCTACGCACACGTATAACATACACACCCGCGAGAGAACGTAAGAGAGAAAGACCGGTCCCTCTCTCCCTCTTTCTCTCTCTCTCTCTCTCTCTTTCTTTCTCTTTCTCTCTCTTGATGTCTTTTATCGGCATGACGCGCACGCGGGGGGCTGAGTAAGAGGAAAAAAGAGGGTAGGGAGAGGGAGGAAGGCTACGAGCCGGCAATTTTTTATGCGGGCTTTCAGAGAAGAAAAGCGCCAGCCCTTGTGTCCGCGTGCGCGCGCGCGCCTGCCTCCCTCTTCCCTCCTCCATGAGCGACGTCGTCGTCGTCGTCTTCGTTGTACTTCCACGCTCGACGCGCCGCGTACACACATGCTTATACGCCTCGTCGTCAAAAAGCTCGCCCTGGAAGACACGCGTATATAACGTACGCGCGACATCGAGTTCTTTTTTTTATTTTTTTATTCTCTTTCTATCTTTCTATCGTTCTATCTTTCTCTCTCTCTCTCTCTCTTTCTCTTTCTCTCACTCTCCCTCTCCCTATCTCTTCTCGCTTCCTCGTTTTTCATTTTTTCTCTTCTTTCTTATTGAATGCACGTAACAACGTATCGCGACTATCCTTTAATTTTTTTTTTTTCTCCGTGCTTTTACTCTCACCGACGTAGTTATTTCTCAGCGCCATAGTAATGGGTCATTTTCGAGGTTGAATTATATAGAACGTCGTCGCGAGTTTGAGGAACTCGCACGAATACTGCGAATGTTCTCGTATGTACGTACAATGTACGAGCGCACGAGTTTCTTTTAACATCCCGCTTACATCGATGTAAGAAAGGTGTTTTTTCACTGCGGCATGAATAAGCGATACTTTTTTTTTCTCGAGACTTTTGCCCTCGCTGGTTTTTTTTTTCTCGGAAAGCATTAGTGCTCCGCGTTACCAGCTAACTTCGACTGCTTCCAGTGGCTTCGTTGGTTCGCTTGAAGTAGCGGCCATAAATCACGAGAGCCGGCGGGAAGTAAAAATCTTTGAAAATAAAAAAATTATTAATAGATTAAAGCTGGCGATGATGTATGTCTTGGTATTCAATAGCTCGTTCACTGATTACCGTTTTCAAATGAGATTCCGTTAATTGCGTTATGTTATTTAGAAAAAAAAACATTAGGAAAGAATAGACGTTGCACAAAAGGAAGCACTGATCTTGTATTGAAAACAATCGAGTTTATTTCTTCATTAGTGCGTTTAATTAAGTAAACGTAACTTGTGATTCTACTGTGATGTTGCGTAAACATGTTTTCATAATATCTTATATTTTATTAAAATTGAAACAATAACAACAATTTCAATTTGTTTAATAGAAAGTAAAACATAAATTTAAATATCTATTTACATCATTATTGTTTAGCGTGCGATAACTAAAACGTCATTATTCATTATTTACAAAAAACATGTTTAATACGAATATAATTTAATACAAACGTATTGGCAAAAATTCCGTAGAAGAATGATAAAAATTTATATATTGTAGAAAATATAAAAATTCCTTTTTCACATTATTGGAATATCTATTTTCATCGTCCAATAAAATTTTATATCACATGTGCGACTGAAATTTTTTGACTTTGCAAAATACCACTCAAAAAGTATGACATTCGGTGCAATTTCATTATTTATTTGAAATGCATAATTTTAAGGTGCACTTAAACTTTATTAAATTTCAAAATTGAGTAATTGTTCAAAAAATGTATGATCTATATATTCTTTCTAAAAATACACATTAATTTTTAAAAGTAAAATATAAATGAAAAAAGTTTTATGAATAATTTAAATTATTTATGATCTGTACTATTATATTTTTAAGTACCGATAAAGTTATAATGTTTACTTAAAGTTAATCATAAATCTTTGAAAACATTTTTGTTCTACAATAAGTAAGCTTTATAATAAATGGTTTTAACTTGAAAAACACTTCACAGCCAAATTTTAAAAGTAAAATTGACAATAAAACACCTGAATTTTTATTTAAAATTAAATTGAATGAATTTGCCATTTGATTTAAGACCAAGAAGTTATATTTTGTTCGAACGATGAAACATAGTCTTTCAGAAGTGTAGACAGTGATTTATCGCTTTTTACAGAAAGAATAATTTCAAAATATTTTCTATCCGAACAATGGATTGTATTTTCGAACAAAGAATCATCGTAAACAAGTAAATTTCTGGTACCGTGATATAAAGATCGATGCTATATTTATAAAATATAACAACCGCTTTTTATTTCATTTTTTTTTTTTTCTATTTCGTTAATTATATAAGCTTCGAATCAAAGAAAAAGAAATTTCGATTCATCTTTTAGAGCGGCAACAATTTTTTTCCTCCGATAGCCGAAGAAAATTCAAAGATACATTTGCTTTCGGTAATTCTCTTTTGAAGACGTTCTTTCTTTCCTCCTCGCTTTATCACTCCCGTAGCTGTGCGTTGGAGAGCGGACTCAAAAGAACGCTTCAGATTCCGGGCGTTTCTTCCTTTCAACTACCCCGTCCTTGGTTTTCCGCGGCTTTTTCTTTATACTCGTGCGCGCTTTTTCTTTCTCCCTCTCTCTCTCTCTCACTCTCTCTTTCTCTCTCTCTCTCTCTCTATCTTCTTCAAAAAACCTGGGCTGAAAAGCCACTCGGCGCGGCAATGGAATCATGTATCGGACGAAAATCGCGTTTCTCTCGGAAAAAATAGCTTTGCTACTCGTACTCTCTCTCTTTTTTTCTCTCGTATATTCACGCGTATACACTATATGTATATATATATAATATTTTTATCTCTTTTTCGCTGATAAAAAGTAAAAAGTAAAAAAAAGAAAAATAAGAAAGAAAAGAAAGACCGCACGGAAGGAAGAGAAAAAGCAAGCGAGAACTCTCGAGGCTCGCGGCAACTCGAAACGGATGACGAGGCAAGACGCGTGTGCAAGCTATGGAAATACGAAAAAAAAAAAAAAAAAAAAATAAAATAAAATAAAATAAAATAAAAAAAAGGCGGACAAAAAGTCAGCGTATATACCGATGCGAGCGGTAGCAGCAACGTTGCTTGCGTTGCTATTGTTTCTGACGCCGCATACGTATGTGGCCTTTTACATGTTGCGCGCGTGACGGGCGAAAAAAAAAGCAACGCGTTCGTACTTTTTGCTCAGCCCGATCCTTATCTCTCTCTTTCTCTCTCTCTCTCTCTCTCTCTCTTTTTTTTTTCTCTCCGGGTGAGCTTTTCCGTGTGTATTTCCATACACTTATGTACGCGCGTATGTGTGTGCGTGCAGGTGCTGCGCAGAGCCATAGTTTATAACGTATATAAAACCCTTATACCGCGTATTATTGCGCTCGAGAAATATCGTCTCGAGATTGCGCATGTGTGTAGATATAACTGTGGTACATACGTATACGATTGTATCTACGAATGAAACTTTTCTTCGGGAAAATCAATTTTACGAATGCATACGCGTAAGCAAGTATATACGCCGAAATTTTTCATTATTTTGCACTTCGAGCATTTTTCGATTGTTTGGATACTCTTTTCCGTTTTGCGGTACTTTAATAAAATGTTTGCTCGCGGTAACTCATGTAAAAAATAATAAAAAAGAATGCAAGGAATAAAAGATAAAAAAATTAGGTAGAATTTTTCTTCTCTCAAAGCGGAATATCAAAGTAATAAAAATGTTTGATTGGCTGATTAAGTGTGAATTTCATTTCATGAGCCCTTAGCATTATCTTAAAACGAGCAAGAATGCTGCAGATGATGAAGAAAATAAAAATACATTAACGTCGAAATTATGTAAAAAGTTTGTTTGTTTATTGTTGTTAAACAATTTTCAAATAATCAACATAAAGTTCATAAATTTAACGAAATATTTATCATAACTTTGAAACATTGTTTACTTTTCAAAATGTATTTTCAAAATATACTATCATAATATACCAAACATTACTTTATATTTTATATATTTAAAAACTAAATGGCATAAAATATAATTAATGAGACGGATATGATGAAACGACTGAATACAGAGTCAATCGACCGATGTTCATCGGTGACATTTCGATGACTAATTTGTCATTCTCCTCAGGTCTTTTATATACAGTATATATTATGCCTATTACATATTATTATTAATGTTCTTATACATACTATCCAGTAATTTTGTGATGCATATATTTAAAATATAATGAGTTACTATGTAATCAATAAGATTGAAAATATTTTTACATTGACACAAGACTTTTTACTTACACTATTTACAATTACAACAACCTAAGAAAAGACCGTAATTAGAATAATAGACGCATCTTTTCATTTTAACAAAAGCCCGCTTGCAACGTCGCGCTTGGTATTCGGTTCTTTTCTAGTTGCTTTCGCATAAGCTCAAGCACGGCCGCAAAAATTTCACACTAGCTATGTATATATACATTCCACATTTTTACACACACACACACACACACACACACACACATGATACACGTGTAGTACCGACACCAGTCCAGAGAGATATACTATATAAATATAGGAAAAGAGAGAAAGAAAGAGAGATTTGGTTCCTCTCCCTTCTACCCCTCGACGGCTTTTTCCTCCTACGTACTGCTGCTCCCTTTCTACGTCTTGATGACCCCAATTTACGACGCGGCTTACGCGAGCTCCTACTCTTCTCGTCTGTTACCCGCTACTACAACGGCTGCCATGAGGTGCTTGCCTTCCCAGAAACTAGAAAATAACTCGGGGAAGGGGAAAATCTGAGAATTTGCCACACGAGCGAGAAAGAGAAAGAGGAGAGAGATACTACGCGACTCGGATAGTCTTATCTTTTATCTTTTCTCTTTTCTTCTCTCTCTCTCTCTCTCTCTCTCTCTCTCTCTCTCTTTCTCTTTCTCTCATTCCATCAGTGTCGTGCTCGACGTTTTGTCGTTTCTATGTACGCTCGTACATTTCTACGAGGCGCTCGGTATAAGAAAGAGAAAGGGAGAAAGTAAATCAACAAAATTACTTTCTTGCTTATTGTATTTGGTGAAATGTCGTCTTAGCCATGTAGATGGATTTTGGATGGCTTTTGATTTTAATATTATACCAAAGAAATGTTGCCCGACTTTGTTTCCTTTTTGGATGATTTTCATTGATGGAATCAGTGTTCGTTCGAAAGAACATTTCGCTTTATTTATTCTTGAGATATAATTAAGGAAATTGGGAAAACATTTAACTTGAAAGAAAAATATGCTTAGTAAATTATTGATATTAGATGCCAAACTGATAACTTTTAAATCACTGAATAAATGTTTCGTGATTTTTAAATGACTTTACAGAGAATATTATATAAAAAAAATTTTTGATTTATTTTGCTGTTTATAGTGTACATCTCTTATTGTTTTATTGACAGTGTTTCAAGAATCATATCTTACAACTAATTTATATTATTACAATGTCGATAACATTGCTTATTCAAACTATCGATAAGTCAATTTCTTGTTTTTTTACATTATTAAATTTTGACAATAGTAATTTTGACAATCCTTCTTATTTTCTGGAGATTTAACACAATGCGATTTTCAATTTTTATTTACCTGGCTGTTGGATTTTAAATCAAAGAATTTTTCATGAGGGATTTACCGATACTGGGGTTTATCGAAACAATTTATGATTCCGGATTAAAAAATCGTAAAAATGTTAAAAAAACTCGATGAAGCAAAATTTTTATTCAATACGATTTGCAAAATTTATCATTGAATAAAATAAGATACATTATTCAAAATAGTAAAATAATAAAATAATATTTATATATTTATACATTTAGCGTATCATAAAAAAAGTAACACGAATTTATCGATTCTGTTTCAGAGGCTTATAAAAGTCTAATGCTTTAAATTTTGATCGGCGATTGCTTTTCGAAGCGCATTCAGAAGTTCTATTATCACGTTGTGCGTTCGAGGATAGTATCACTGAATACTTCCGGGAAGTTGAGGAAGGAAACATCTTGAATGGAAATGATACAATTTTTCGGTATGAAAGGTAAGTCGACGATTTATTATATAATTGATAATACCAAATACTTTTGATTATTTAATATTTTTTAATTTTGAGTTGAACACTGAACTAAATATATTTAAATATATAAATTTATTATTTTTATATAATTTTAACTAAAATCTAATATCAACGAATGTTTTAGTATATTGTATTCAAATTTAATCGTTAGGAAATTTATAATTAATATTTCAATTTTGATTTAAAACTATTTTTATCAAAAGATGTCAATGAACACATAATCAATGATCTCGGAATGTTAATTCATTTTTTGATAAAAAAAAATATACCGGTAAATTTTAGTTTATTATAATATAATTAATATTTTCCATCTGTGAGAACGTTTTTGCAGTAAAATTAAATAGCCAGTTAGAACTCTTCGTACAGAAAATATAAAATCAAGAGCAACGACAGCTTAGTTGGTTTGAGGAGAAATATGCAGTATAAAAATATTTACCTTTTGTATATTCTTTAATTTTAACTTTTTTAAATGTACTATAGTAGGTAAATAGAATTAATTAATCGCGCATATTCAAAAAATTAAGAGAACCTCTTTTGCAAACGATATTAACTAGCCGTAAGAGCCATCGTACCTGTCAAACACTATATTTTTCGTTTTCTTTTTTTCCCTCCCTAAAACCGCAATAACACACCGTGGCAAAGCTAACAAACCGAATGGTTATACAGCTCGAGGCGATTCACGGGAAGTGCTTTCGTGGTCAGGCGTCGGTATGAAAAAATTCGAAACCAGAGAAAAAAAAAAGAGAAAGTTAGAGGGATAAGCGAAAAGAGAGAGAGAGAGAGAGAGAGAGAGAGAGAGAGAAAGAGAGACAGTCTCACGGCATTCTCTAGCAGCAGCTTGTGTTTCCCGCTGGAATTTTGAAATTCCCCGGCGGCCGAAATAGCGCTGGCGAGTGGAGTAACAGCTGCTTTGCATAACCTAATTAGCAAGTAACGCATGTGTGGCACGACATTCGGCTCGGAGCCTCTGTATTATACGTATATGTATGGAGAAAGTTAGAGAAAGAAGGAACGGTTGGAACGAGGGTTGCTGGATGTTGGGAAAGAAACGACGATGCCCACATTTGTCGCATTGCTGATGAAAATTATAATCCGTCGTGTGTCTGTAGCGAATTCTAAACTAGAAGATCAAGATGGAAAATGTCGAGTGCGATGCTACCCTCGGACGCAAATTATTTCCGTTATATATATTTGAGCGAGGGAGAAAAGATGTTTGAGGGAATGGAGTTAGCTTTTAAGGGGAAAACGTGAGTTTTTTTTTTCGATGGAGAATCTTGATTCGGAGGTTATGAAATATAATATAAAAAAATATAATTATTTACAGTTGTCAATTTTTTTATCATACAATACCAATGATATTTTTTAAATCAATAGATATTTCACGTACCCAATAATAGTACAAAAAAAAAGGCAAAAACAAAAATGACTTAACAACAATTTCAGTTTTCTCGGTTCTCCTCGATATATAAATATACTCGTATATATATATATATATATATATATATATATATATATATATATATATATACAGTACGGTGTAACGGCAAACTTTTTTCATTTATCATTTTTCCTTTTTCCGTACTTTTCTTCCAACGTTTTACCTGTTCTCTTTTTACTTTATCCTTTTTAAAGGTACTTTCAGCAATGCCGGTGCGGTGAAAACTTCGTGACGCGGATTACGGGCGCGCGACAAGTTCGTGCTTCGGAAATAGCAGCAATGATGCATTTATTTCACTTTTTTCTTTTTCTCTATTTTTTTTTTTTTTTTTTTTTTATTTACTTCTTCTACCTTTTCTTAGCTTTTTCCATTTTAATTTCAGCGAAAGCAGCTTCGAGGTGAAAAATTTTCCCGCGAAAAATACCGTATTAACTTTAAACGCGATCAAATATTTATTTTCTCTTTTTTTTTTTTTTTTTTTTAAAGACAACTGTTGACTTTTGTTTCAAAATTAATTTTTAATTAAATGTTTTTAATTAGAGACGAAGATTTATACGCACCGATTTCGTTCCTTTTAATTTTTATATTTTAAAATACAAGTATTTAATAAATCGTTTAAAATATTTAAGACTTTATTAAATATATTTAATGTTTACGTTTTACTTATTTAGCAAGTGTTTGGATTTAATCCTTGGATTTATTTGAATAATTGAAATGACGAAATCCTTAAAATAGTGTTACAAAGTATTGTAGCATACTTAATTTAAAAAATACTAAATGCATGTTCAGTGAGTTATAGAAAAACGTATTTAAAATAATTTCTCAATACCTTTTACCTAATAATTGTTCTCTATACAATGAATGAAAGTCAAATTAATTTCGAAAACGATTTACCATCCATAAAGTTTCAAAATTATATTTCATTCGATTAAATTCTATATATGAAAACAAAGGAATAATATAATTCCCGGCGGCGTATTCGAGCGCGGCTTTAAAGTTTCGGTTGGTTATATTCGTGGCTCATATAAAATACTTACGTTTAAAGCCGCGCGCGTGATCCACTGGAAGCGCGCAAACATTTGTAACGTTAAAATGCTGTTTATTCGAATACGAATTTCCGATTGAAATCACGAGAAACGATAGCTTTGATGCAACGATGAACAATCGCTCGAAAACTAAATGTGAACGAGTCGATGTTTACGAAACAAATGAGTTTTGAAGCTTGCGACAGCTTTGCCATTGACGCTGGGCGTTGATAATGAATGAAAATTATTTATGGCACGAATCAAATTTATCCTTTTTGTTCGACGGGAGTAAAATATTTTTCGAAAAATTTGATCTATCAGCCCGTGGATGTATACTTTGTGTTTTTAAGATAATAGTTTATCGTTTAAAGCTATATGAGCGCGATTTAATGTATTTTGAAAATATCAATTACAGATACATACAAATAAATAGTGCAAGCCTTTTAATCGCTTAAATGTATTATATTATCGGTATTTGTGAAATTCAAAAGAGTAAATTTTCATTTTACATCAAATGTAATGTGTTTCGTCGTAAAATAGTGAGTAAATTGAATGTACGTAATACAACCTTCGCAAAATTATTGAAAATAATTTTAAAATAAATAAAAATAATAATTTATAAATATTAAATTGCTGCAATTTACTATGTCACAAACAAGTAAAAAACGAAAAATCACATCTCTTTAAAATCACCGTGATAAAATAAAAAAAAAAAAAAAAAAAGAGTAAATCCCGTAACAATTTTCGCGATCAATCAAAGAAAAGCACCGTAAGTAAGCGACGAAACACTCTGTTTCGCGTCTTTCATTAACTGGAATTTAAAAAAAGGGAGAAAGAAAAAAAAAAAAAAAATTAAAAGGTGGCGCAAGTCCGAGCTTTCTGTAAAAGCAACAATTCTCCGGCTTTAGCGTTAGCTACGATAGTGCCAAGGAGCTATATATGAGAGAACGAAGGAAGGCGGCGACGATGAGTGAAATTTAATTGCGCTCGAGATGAGGAACGAACAATCGAACGGAAGTTGCCGCTGGTATTAAAAACGTTTCGCTCTTAATTGCAAATTAGGCGTGCTAGACTCTTCACCTCGTCTCTCTCTCTCTCTCTCTCTCTCTCTTTCTCTACCCTTCGCTTATTCGACTTCGTTAACCTTTCTTCTTATTCTACGCTTTTTTTTCTTCGTTTAGGCCTCTTTAGGCTTGGCTTCCATAGATTCTTTTTATTCGCGACCCGTTTAATTTTCCTTGGCGGAAATATAAATTCACGCGTGGAGTTAACGTTCGTTCTCCTGTGATTAACCGTGGAGTCTTACGTACAGAATCATTACCCCTGGGTGCGGCCGTACACACGTAGATGTATGCACGTATGAGCGTATTGAAACTTTCGAGGCAATTGGCCGATTAAGTATTGGCTAATTACATTTTCGTCAGCTACCGCGCACTTGAGAAGCGATCGTCCACCCGAAACTTTCTGGATTATAACGTTCGCTAAGTTTGCTCACGTGATTACATCACTTGCCTAATGGTGGATGTTCGTATGGTTAGATGGTTAAACGATAGTCGATGTGCTTCAATTAGTTTTTTATTTGATAAAAATTCGGTAGGAATAAAACATTACTGGATTTCAATATTTATTAGTGATTTTTATGTACATTATGTTACTTTAATGTGTTTAATAATAACGAAGGATTAATTAAATGATTAGTACTGTGTTATGCATTTTTTAATCCTATTATTGCAGTTGAAATAATAACGGAAATGGTCATTCGAATTTCAAATTGCATTTTTCAATACAAATTTTTACAATATATCAATTAACCTTTTAAAACTGACTAAAACGTATTGAAATAACAACTATTTTTAATGTATCGTACTTAGTGGTTGACATTATGTTTCAAAGAACTTCTATGAGAAAGAAATCTTATCTTAAAGTCAACTTATTAAAGTTAAACTATTTAATTCTCAATTTTTTTCTAAGATTGAAAAGGACAAAAGTTTAAAAGTAACTAAAATCAACGCGAGAGGAAAAGCAAAAGAAGAAAGAAGAAGCAAAAAAAAAAAAATAAATAAATAAATAAAACTGAAACATAAGTTGAAAACAGAAAACTTTATATCTGAAACTATGTTGTCAAAGAGACATAATTTTATTTTTTATAAAAATCCTTCAATTAATCAGGCAATTAAGCTAATTTTACTTGTACAATAAAATACGGCCAAAGACTTGTGTCATATTTAATATTTATATTAATGATTTAACGAACGCTAATTTTATGCAATAAATATTGAAAGTTTAAAGTTTTTCAAAATTACTTCATTGTTCTTACGGGAAATCGGTTTAATTAGACAAGGAGACTACGACGCTATAATTTTCAAAGGATTTTGATTCTGACATTTAAAGCACCGAGCTGTATTTATGGATCTATTTAAAATTAACTGCTCTTTACAATCGCTTCCAACGAAACGTGGGTTCCGTGTAAGCGTAATTATGTTTTCAAATTATGAACGAAAGTCGCATGACCACTTTTTAATAAAGACTAATTGTTGCTTAATTGTTAATTACCGTTAACTGTAAAGCTCGCTTAATTTTCCATTTAATTCGTCAAAGAATACTTTGTTTGCTCTTAGATTGAAAATTTTAAGCTAACGCGCTATAAATTATAGTTTGTGATGTTTAACCTACCGATAATTATAATCAATAAATTACAATTGTATTATCGACTGAAAATTTTACATAAAGTTACCTTTAAAGTAACGTATCCAAGCATCGTTTCTAATCCGAGATGTAAAGCCCGCGATAAAATCATAAAGGCTTATTAAATAAATCTTTTCGAGCAAATCGATACCAAACCACAAAAGTCTCAGCAAGGCCCAACAAAATAGGAAGGACTAGACTCGGTCGAAGTTTCAACCGAAGAAATGTAGAGATGTGGAGAGCAAAAGAGCAAAAAAGAGAGAGAGGGACAAAGGAGAGCAACGGAGACAAAGCAAAATCGTCCAATAATTAGAGCTCTTGAGCAGCTCCTCTGCAGCCTGGGCTAACTGAAGAGCGAGGAGCCGAGTCCAGTGTACGCGAGCTCTCTCTCTCTCTCTCTCTCTCTCTCTCTCTCTCTCTATACGTATAAAGCTCCTTAAGCGGAAGTCTCGCGAAGCTGGCTCTATATGCGGGACGCCACTTCTTCGACCGTCTCTTTGGCAGCATTTGCTCTTTTCAAAGAATACTCGCGTATAAGCAGTGCAGAGGTAGAGAAAAGAGAGAGAGAGAGAGAGAGAGAGAGAGAGAGAGAGAGAGAGAGAGAGAAAGGGTAAAAGCTAATGCTTCTCGAAGTTACGATAACTTAAGGTGAGAGAAAGAGAGAGAGAGAGAGAGAGAGAGAGAGAGCTTGCAAGTTTTCAGCTCCTCGTCGTCGGGCGCGTGCGCGAAGTCAACCTGGCGCATCGCTTTAATTATTGCAAAACTTCTTCCGGGACGCGCGCGCGTCAAGGCCCATTGTTGGAAAAGGCTAGGACGAGGGGAAATTCGCCGAATAACACTTGTATCGCGCATCGCTTTATATGTATATATATATATATAAAAGCGAAGCCGAGTTGAGTTAACGCTCTCTAATCTAGTTTACATGCGAGTTGTACCAGCGAGATCCGCCATATCATAATGCGCATCGCATACGTCTCTGGATTACGAAGTTGTTAACTCGAACGCACTAGCGCACGCCTACGTTGCTCTTGTTCCATCTAGCCTGAGTACAACGACGTTAGTATATGCCACTGCTTTACGTTTTGGTAAATTAGATCCTTTAACTTGATATCCGCGAAAGAGATTTTCGGTAAAACGCAATTGAATTTATGTATCTGTGAAAATGCGATCAATGTCTTGATTAACCGAAAATTATGATAAGTTGATTAAGTTTGATGGATTTCGAAACTATTAGGTGGATTTGTCGATTGATTATTTTTATTTATTTATTTATTTATTTATTTTTTATCTTAACGATTTGAAATTACTCTTTTGTTTTGAATATAAATGATCGCGAAAGAAATCGTTTAGTCATTATTTATTCACCATTAGTTCGAATTTCCAAAATCAAAGAAAAGACAAATATTTATTTATAGAAATTTTCAATAAGCAATCATCCCTCGTTCTTTTATCTTTCGTATTAAATAACTCGATTGGAAAAAAAAGCAGAAAAGCATTGCTATTTTTCTGCTCGTCTATGCATTTTTCCCCGACGTCGTCTTTCACGCGAGAACCGCGTGTGTGCGAGAAGGAAAGAAAAAAAAAAGAAAGTAAAAGGAAAAGTCGAGCATTTTAGCCAATAAATAATCAGAAATATCGGTTATTCCTGTATACGCGTTTAACGAAAGAAAGCAAAGTGTATAGAAATAAAGACGAAGGGAAAATAAAAAAAGAGCGAGGGAGATAATGCCAGCGATTCAAATCGATATGTTATAAGTCTGCACGCGTTGGCGCTGGCGAAACGCAGTCGGTTTTACGCATCGTCTCGCTTTTCTTTCCCCTTGCCGTAACCCTGAGAGGATGGAAAATTTACGCGGAACTACATCATTTTCACGAGAAAATGGCACCTGGGCTCCCCCCGTTCGTTCTCGTTTTGCCTTCATTCTATCTCGAGATGACGTTTCTCATGTTGAATTTTGATCAAATATGTACATTTTCCGTGTCGTATATTATATGCGGAACGTTTTATTGTATGAGACCGTCTATATTTTATTTTTATCCTTTTACGCGCGATGGTTTTTTTTTTTTTTGTCTTTATTTTTCACTACGCGCATATGCGTAAAAAATTTATGTTTATTAATTCTTACGTTTAGTGCATATGGTGATGATGAAGTTTATTTTTAGTGATAAATTTGAAAAAAATTTGATGGAAAAGATAATTGACAATTAAAAAACGTATTTAATAGATATTTTAAAGTATTACATTATTTTAATATTACTTAATTTAATTATTTTTTGTTGTTTTTTTTTTTTTACTTTTCATTCTTTTTTCTCATTGTGATTCATTATCTTTAAAAATGAATTAGATCTTTTAGTTTTCTGTACAATTGGGAATTATAATATATATTATATAATTATAAAAAAAAATTTTATAACATTTATGTATTTTGTAAAATTAAAATACGTAAATTAAAAAATGTTTCGAGTAGTATCTACTCTTATGTTGATAAAATTATGAAAAAATGGAAATTAAACGCTAATTTTATCTTGCAAAATTTTTGAATCTCAATCCGACATTTAATCATAAGATGAATATGTATGAAAATTTCAATTAAAACAATAAAAATGTGCACGTATATACATATTTTTTTTTTCACCTCTGCTTAAAGCAGACATTTTACAAATGACTTTTTTAAAAGTTCAAGGTCAAAGTCTAGAACGCGCGTCTAGAAAGGTTATCCCCTTAACATTTTTACACCCTAAGGCAACCTAAGACCTCTTGTGAAATAGGACGAACATAAGAATATGCGAGGGCGAAGAACCGACAATTTTTTTCCTTGTCTTCGAGTTTTGTTTTTATAAACTTTCTCACGTTCCAATACTTTTTTCATTTCAATATTTTAACGTTTTTGCTAGCTTTTATTAATATTAATAGTATCACTTTCTAGATACTTCGATTTATTACGGCTCTTGATAAAAGAATTATTTTTATTAATATTAAAAAAAATCGTTAATTTTAATTAAGAACATTTCAGAAATAATACTAATTGCACATAACTCATTCACCGGTGCACTGAAAATTTTGTACAGAGTGCACTAAAAATTTTAAAAGTATGTAAGAATATTAAAATTCTAATTTCACCGAATAAACGGATCTTTTGTACCTATTTAGAAAAATTGTTTAATAGTTTATTCGAATGTTATCTCTTATTTGATTTTTCTGTTTTTTTTTTTTGTCATCTTTTTATACAAATATTAGAAATGAAGATTAGTTATTTTTAGGCAATAAAACTTATTTTCGAAGCTAAATATTATTTTTAAATTTTCTTTATTTCCGTGATAAAATGATATATCGTTAAAAAATATTCACCCAATATTACGTTATCAAATAATTGATCTGTAACAAATACTCTACGTTTATTATAAACAGGTTGTTTCAATAAAATATAACAATCGAAGCGTGGAGAAAATAAGCTCGAGAAAATTAAATGCCTTATCTTAAAATTCTCTCGAAAATAAATACGCCTGATCTAACTTCCGTAAACGTAATAATCGTCCTATAGGAAATTAAAAAATACGAAACGAGGAAAATAAGAAAAGTTTTCATTGCGATTGTCGATCGAAGCCTGGAAGCGATAAAATTTTATAAGTGGGGGATAGTTTAACTTTAAAATATCAACAAAACGCTAAAAAGTAGAAGAAAATCGAGTCAGCCGTTATAAAAGAAGTAAAGAGGGTCAGAAAATATATGAAGAGAAAAAAACAAAAGGAAAAAAAAAAGGAAACTGCATAAAATCGAGAGGGAAAAAATCCTTTATATATTTCTACGTATGTATCGATATATATACGTTTACTTTTACGCGAGGAAAATAGAGAAAGAAAGAGAAAATAGAAAGAGGAAGAGGGAAAGAGAGAGAGAGAGAGAGAGAGAGAGAGAGAGAGAGAGAAAGAGATTTGAAACGGCGAAGGAAGCGAATGTGCTTCTGTCGCTGCTGGCCTAGTTCGGTGTCATTCGATGCCTTAGGGCCCGCGAGCGAGTTGCCGCAGCTTTGGGAAGTTCAAAGTGCCAGGTTCAACCAATAACTTGCATTCCAATATATTGATTGCTTCGTGATAAGTATACATGTGCGTATACACACACACACACACACACACACACACACACACACACACACACACACACACACACACACACACACACACACACACACATATATATATATATATATATATATATATATGTATATATACGTATGTTATATTTTTTCTTTGCGTTTTCTTGGAATTTTCATCTAAAAATTCTTCTTACGCTTTTTTTGTTTTCTTGTCAATGCTTCAAATCTTTGTGTATAAATACTTTTATGCGCTCGTTGGAAGTCTTTTTTTATGTATATACGTATATGTTTCTTTGAAATAACATGTTAAATCTTAAAATGAAAAAAAAAAAAAAAAAAAAATGAAATATACATTAGAAGATTTAACAAATTCATGAAAACTTACTGTAGAAGCATCTTTATTTTATCTTATACGAGTGTAAATGATAATAATTTTTAAAAATTTTAAAGTTTCACGAACCAATGAGCAATAAAAATGAATTTATAGAAATGTCATTTTTATTGAGGAAAATGTAATAAAATATATAATATTTTTGATTATGATAAAAAAATATCATATTTATTTATTATAAAGATTAATTTTTTTAAACATTTAATGGAAATACTGTCTATTCTGTATAAAAATAAAATATTCTAATGTATATCATTCAATAAATTTAAACACATTGTTTAAATTATCTTTTTAGATTAACATTATTAAATTTAAAACATAAATTTAATTATGCAGGGAATTGATGAATATCTAATTAAATATTGCATACATTAATGAGACTTTAATACATTCTTGAGATAAATTTTATAAAATGTTTCATTTTTTTGTTATTCTAAAATCATGTAATTTAATGATTCACTTTTTACCTTGTAATTTATTAATTTCCTTTGTTTTTTTAATTTCGATCAGCTATTTTTAAGCGAATTAAAGGAAATATTTTCAATTTCAATTATTAATATTATAAGATTATTTTTAAGAATACTATTAGTTGTATTATTAGCAGTGTTTACAAAGTAATATTTACTTTTAAATATAAAATCATACGATAAGAGACAAGAAAATATAAATCAATTGATAAGCAGTAATATTTGAAGTCGGAACTAGTTTGGAAAAAAAGAAAAGAAAAAAGAAAAGAAAATCAATCTCCTGCGCGAGATTCATTATTCGAGTGGTACAGCGGCAGCGCCGTATTGTAAACCAATTTTCCCTAAGGCTATGTCATAATCAAGAAAAAAAAATTTTCACCGTGTATTTCAATTCAATAAAAACAGAGAGGGAGAGTAAAAAAGGGGGTGGAGAAAAAGCAAACTCTTACACATAAATCCTCAACACTGATTCCTACTTCCGTCCACTTAACACAAGTGCAGAGAAATACTTTTCACTTGCGGGTTCCTTTAACCCCTTCCCGACTTATCCCCTTCCCGGACAAGTTAAAATCACACTCCTTCGGTCAATTGAAATACTCGAGCGACACTTCTTGACTAAAGAGAGACAGAGCGAGAGAGAGAGAGAGAGAGAGAGAGGGGGGGGGGGGAGGGAAAAAGAGGGAGAAACAGAGTATGGAAAGACGACGACTACGAGGACGCGTATATAAACTACGAGAACTCGAAGAAAACTTATGCAAGGCTCGTAGTCGAGAATAGCCTCGACTCGATGGCTGCGAGGCTCGGAACTCGAGAAGGCAGCTCTTCGCATGTAAAATAACTCTTTCTCTCTCTTTAGCATTTGTCGTCGGTTGTTCCATCTCTCACCTTCTCCTCTCTCTCTCTCTCTCTGCCTCTATTTCTCACTCTTCGTGCGTCAAGCGACACCGACATTACGCGGAAACCGATAATTACAGTCGGTTCTCTCTCTGGGACAACTGCGACACTTATGATGTGTATGAGCGCGCACGTACTCCTCCTACACGCATATATATGTATATGTACATATAAACTCAAATATACGTGAGCGGGAAAGAGCGGTAAAGAAGGGAAAAGCGGGTAGAAGAAGATGGGTGATGGAAGGTCGAGTGTCTGAATCGGCCGATAATTGAAGCGGGCTTGTTAACTTCTCTCTCTCTCTCTCTCTCTTGCTCGCTTTTGCTGTTTCTATCCTCTTCTCTCACTCTCTCTCTCTCACTCTCTCTTTCCCTCTAGGGAATTTGCTCGTGGGTTCGCTAACCTTACTTGTGCAAACACTCGTTGTATGGAGTGAGAGAAGCACAGAATAAGAGAGAGAGGCAGAGAGAGAGAGAGAGAGAGAGAGAGAGGGAGAGAGATAGATAAATAGAGAGAGAGAGAGATGAATTCTTCCAGCGCTGTGGATTTCAAACCAAAGCATTCGCACCTTTGGTAAATCTTGCTTTCGCTTCGATTTTATGTACACTCGTCTACCTACATATATACAAATATATGTATAACCGCATGCACACACATACGTGCACCTATTTGTACACGTGCCGTGTGATTTTAAGCAGTGAAAAGAGAGAATATTGATTTGTTATGAAAGCTCAATCGATTGTACTTTCGTCCGTAAATTCAGAGAGAAACGTGTGGCTTAATTGAGCGATTAAATTTTCAATGACGAAAATAATTGATTGTATAAAATAAGACACGATTTAATTAAGGTTTTTTAATTTTAACGCCTTTTTAAAGTAACGCGAACTATTTCGAAAATTTAATTTCATCAGCGTTTATAATTGTTTTAAATTATTTTACGAAAATTAATTGAAATTTTATTACTGAAATTATATTATAATTTACTTTACCTAATCAAGCAACACTTAAATTAACGTAAATTATTTAAAATTTTGAAACGTTTAACGAAGTTAACGCAATATTCTTCGTCATCTAAAAGAAGTGATAAAATATCGGACTCACTCGATTCCTCTAATAAATAATGGAACAACTAATAAAACTTTTTTACGTAAATTACATATAAATTGTAAATTACTAGCATATTTTATAAATTTCAATCTTTTAAAATTAGCATAAAATAAACTTCTGCGTTTCTAAAATTTTTCTTTAAATAAGCAATAAAAATATTTTCATCGGATGGGATCTATTTTTTGCAATCATATTTCCTCTGGAAATCAAAAATTTTATTCCCTTTGGTCATCCCAAAACAAATGCATATGAAAAAAGATAATAAAAAGAACGAGAAAAAAAAAAAGAAGAAGGAAAGAGATACTGACTGGATAATCTAGATTATGTCTGTTTACGCAAGATACGAAAGCTCACACATTGCCCATCGGAATGTAAAAGGAAAGCAGGATAAGGAAAAAGCGGTGTACGTATAATACGACATAGCCTTTCGCGGTCCAGCTCAGGAGTCGTTTTCTCGCTATCTCATGACTTATGGATTTACTCTTTGCGAACGATATCGAGGAAGCAAGCTCTGTCTCCCTCTCTCTCTTTCTCTAGGATGTGCTTCCGCAGGCGCGATCCTTCTGCTCAAAGCTCGACATCCATTTCGTTTGCCAACCCACATCGGCAAACAGCGCGTCGCGGCGGCGGCGACTACCGGGGCCTCGCCATTTGTCGAGATGAACTACTGTCTTCGCCGTCGCTGCTAAGCCGTCATGCGGTCCAGTTCTGTCGTTTCCAGTACTCTTTCTTTCTTTCTCTCTCTCTCTTTTTCTCTCTTACTCGTTTGCAAGAGTGCGCACGTGCACGCATACGCACGAGTGAAAGAGAGAGAGAGAGAGAGAGAGAGAGAGTTACTGTGCCACTGCTGCTACTTCTTTTATTTATCCAAGCTGAGTGTTTCGCTCTCTCTCTCTCTCTCTCTTACTCTCAATCTTACTGCATGTACAGAAAGTACCGGACTGAGTGGCGATATCTTTCCTAGAGCAGATGGACTGTGAAATTTGCGAGTTGCCACTGCTGCTACTGCCACAGTTACTTAATTAACGCGTACGCGGCTTGAAAGAGAAAAAAAAAAAAATTCGCGCCAAAATTTCGAGACTAAAAATAGAGTAAGATTGAAACAAAGGAAAATTTAACGGATAATCGCAAATTCACGCTCGGACTTGTGTAATACTTTCAAAGTAAATTCTATGGGTTCATTTTGACAATTAATCTTATATTATAATTTTGTACTTTTTCAACTTAATGTTTTTCAAACTGCAATGGTTTATTTATCATAATTTTAAAATTATCAAACATTTTCGAAAAATATGGTACTTTAATGCTGTCAATTACTGCTATTTTATTAGTAATATATAGTACTACTGAATTTGCGTACTACAGTTTGTACACGATAAAGTTTAATTTCACGTTTAATAAAGTAATTACGTGCAAGCTTGCAAGACAGATGTGAATTAGAGATTTGACACACTTTACGATAATTTGTTCTCTTAAAACTGCAGTTATTTTGGTTTTTCTTAGAAAGGCTAGCTTTATTTAAAATATACTCGAGAAACTTTAGCAGTTTGTTATGTTGTATGTAATTTGACGAAACATTGTTTTTGCCGTGAAATGAGAAACTCGCTAATGTAGTCGAGTTAACCGATGAAAACATCTAACAGTACAGTAGAATTATTTCAGAAAGAAAATTAATCTTGCAAATACCTAAATATAATTATGGCGTGTACGAAATTTCTAATTATCAAATTTACAATACGAGGATTAAATTTTAAAAATGAATTGTTAACATCAACTTTTGCGCATGCAATTATCATATGGACGAAAATTGAAAATTAATTAAAACGTGCAATAACTTCTTTAAATAATGATAGGTTTTCTAGATTATTAAAAAATAAAGAGCTAATTAATTTTTAATTTACACGAGAATTAAATAATTATTAAACCATTTTTAAAAATATTGCGAAGTGATAAAAGTTTTTTTTTTTATAAATGGATTGATCTTAATTTTTTAATCATACCGTATGTACAATTGTGAGAAAAATAAATCTTCATTTGAGCTTAATGTTATTTTACGACGATCAATCTAAATGATATTGCAATAAGCCATTTTATAATTAATTAGATTTATTACAATGAAGACTACCGAGAAATGATACCTTAAAAGAACAAAACGGAGATACTATAACTAAATGAGAAAGCGTAATTTTTCACTACTTAAGCCGACATTAATAGGCGTTAAGTAGTAAAGGCGGTAAATGGTCAGACAGCACGAGCAGTCAATATTGATTACCCGCATCCTGCTCTTGACCGCACCGTAGTAAAAAGCTCTTCCCGAGGTAGAGAGACTCTGACAGGATGTATTTCTTTGTTACGTCGAGTCGTAAAATTTGTAAGATTACGCAATTAAACCTGAGTTTAAGGTTATTGCGTACTTTTCTATGTTCGTCGAAAATTTATGTTTAAAACACGACGTGATTAATTTCGTATTAGACAGCGAGTGTAACAACGGCGTTAAAATATTGTAAAATTTAAAATAATTAGCAAGAGGTAATTGTTTTTTTTTTTTTTTTTTTTTTTTGTAAAAAAATTATAATGAAATATAATGTTTCTGTTTTTATATTACTTTTTACAAACAGTTTTTAATTCAATTTAGTATTTGAATTTTTTATTAAAATGTAGTTTCACTTTATTTTACTGATTATTTTTGAAGTAATTTTTAAAAACTATTAAATATTTTTATAAGGATTCGCGTTAATTCTCTTAAGCTATTATTTTCTAGATAAAAGAGAGGATTTTATAATAAAAATTATTAAGAATTATAACATAATCAAAATTCATTTGGTTTGCAACTTTGTTAAAAAAAATTATATCATAAAATATTTTGTTAACAATACTATAAAACTGAAAACTTCGATAATAATGTTACGCTCAGATGAAAATGAGTTTATTTCAAAGAATTATTGATAAAATTTTTTATAACAAAGTCCGACTCAATGAATAATAATTTCAACTTCAAATGCACATCTAATTAACTTTTTGCAAACTTATACGCTCGATAACTTTTTTACTCTTTTTCTTTTCCCTTCCTTTTCTTTTCTTTTCTTTTCTTTTTGTTTTTTTTTTTTTTTTTTGCTAATGGTTTTAAAAGAGAGAGAGATAGAGAGAGAGAAAAGCAATATGTATAATAGAGTCAGAGTGAACCTATTGACGTCTTTCTCGTCGAGGTTGAGAAACTTGACTCTCTAACGCAATTGGTGTTCGGAGCTGCGCCGCCGACACGAGAGGCAAACTACTTTTCAACACGAACAACAATTTTGCGTTTCTCAAAGGGGCTCTTTTTAAATCGCGCTCGATTGTTCTTAATTTCCGCGAAAACAAGAAAATAAATGCGGTTCCGCGAAACCGAACGGCAAATTACGTTCACGACTTTTAAACGGTTGGCTGTACTTTTTTTCTCTCCTTTTTTTAACTTTCTTGTTTCTTTTTCGTGGTATTTCAAGGTATTTAAAGTTACTAATTTAAATTATATTAAGTTTTTTTTTCTTTTATATTTGATTCATTTTCGGATTATACATTTACCAGTAAGTTTAAAGGCTTTCTATTATTCTTATTGGATATAAGATTGAAAGCGGCTTTTTTAAAGATATAAGGCAACATTATTACGATTCAGTTAAGAAAATAGTCAAAAAAAATTTGATTAAAAATTTAGTTTCGTTAAGATTTAACGCGTAGAATAATGCTTGTAATCCGTTTAAGGGAATAGGCGTGTTTTTCGTACTTTTTATTTTTTTGCTGCCATAAAATATTTTTTTATGAAGAAAAAAAAAATTAAATTTCTCTTTTTAAACGTTTTTAATACTATTTTTTTTAACTTGAAATTTTTTTAGTAATTTGAAAAAAAAAACACTAAAATTTAAATATTACGTTATAAAATTTTTCATTAAATATACGTTATTTTATTGCACTAAAAGAACAGTTAATTAATGTTTTTAAAATTGATGTAGCCTTTTTTTTTTTGAAGTCATATTTTAAAGCCATTAACATGTACGAGTAAGTGCATACAAATTGTAGATAGTTATTTGAAATGCAAGTGCTTAACGTTTAATCGAGGCTACAGTGGTCAGTGTGTATTTAACATAATTTTTAAACGTCTACTTGAAAAAGAGCATTTTGAGTGCCTTTTACGTTTATGTATATTAAAATAAACTTGTTGAGAACTCGGTAAATAATTTTATTATGAAAAGGGTACCTTTTTATAATCAATGGTAAACATTTTAGTATGTAAAATGCACTCAATGTTAACTTTAAAAAAAAAAAATTATTTTATCGTATTTTGTTTACTTAGAAAATGTAATAATTCATGTTTCACACTTTCTTTATTCTTATTAACAAGAAAAAAATTAAAGGCTTTTTATGTTTCTTATATATGAATTTGCAAGTTTTTTTTTCTAATCATAAGCAAATGGTATATATTTATATACCATTATTTATATCTATAAGCAAGAAGATTCTGTATTGTAATTGTTTCAATATCGTGAACAAATTTATTTCGTTGTCAAAAATAAAATGTCTGTTCGTAAGTTAAAAATTCAACATACAACATTAAAAAAAAAAAAAAAAAAAAAAAAATATACCCTATGTAATAAAAATAAAATAAAGTGACAAAAACTATTAAAAATTAAAACTCACCGAATAAAATCTACATAAATTTTATCTTCAATAAGAAATACAACGAGGGGATTGAATGAAAAACTGAAAATCCACGGCGACATTATACAATCCGATACTTCGATTAAATTTATTCGAGATAACTCACGGCGCGAAATTAACATTATTTTTCCATCTCTCTCGCGTTAAAATTTACGCGATTCTTTTCTCTCGCTTAACGTATAATCTCGTTCGTTTTCCTTATAAGTTCTCGAGTTTTCCATTATTGACAGTAATTACTTTCTTTTTTTATACACAGTCACCGAGGTATATAGTTTTTCTCGATTAAAAAATCTGTTTCCACGGACGGGCGATTTAAAACGTCAAGCCGTTTGCGCCGAACTCATAGCCTTGTATCGAATGCCAGTGTTGGCTCTCTCTCTCTCTGTCTCTCTCTTTTTCTGCGTCTTAAGAGAGAAACCGTGCACGCGCAAGAAAAGAGGAATGAACGCCGGATTAAGATCTTTATTGGAGCTGGGAAGGAAGGAGGTGGAGGAGAAAGAGGGAATGTGAAGAAGGCAAGAGAAAGCTTTCGGTTAATGAGATTCGGCATGGACGAAGAGACAAAAAAAAAAAAAGAAGAAGAAGAGGGGAGAGGGAGGGATCGACGAGGTACCGGAGCACGATTTACAATTAAATTTCGTTTAATTCACGAAAGTTTTTACGATTGCGCGAAAGCGCCGTATAAGAAAATGCATTAATGCGTGGTTATAGTAACACGATATGCTCACTAATGGCAAATGTTTAAAAACTAATGGGTTCTCGTTGCTTTCCCATTAGTAAGCTTAACGATCGCAATCGCTGCTCGGCTCGCGAAGTTTTATTTTCAAACATTTTATATCGTAAACGCTCGGATTTATTGTCGTCAATATATACAAAAATTTACATAGTTTTTTAAAATAAATATTGCTCGCTGTAAAATTTCACGTCGCTCTTTGCTGCGTATTGCTTATCGGGTGTGGGATGTCAGTTTTATTTTAATTAAAAGTAATCTTATTGCAGCCAATTAAGTTAATATTTTTTGTATTAATAATTAAATTAACTACAATCACATTTAAAATTTTATTTGCGATTATTTTTCAACTTTTTATTTACGGTGTAAGACAACATTTTTACAAATAATAATATATGTAATTGTATGATAATTACAGGTAAATCTAGGCATTTAGTTTGTATAAGTTCGAAAAACAAATCCATTTTAAATTTAATTTTAAATTGAAATACTCGAAAGCTCTTTACGAATTGAAACTTTTGTACCTTCTTACTTAGTTTAATGATAATTACAGATACTATCTCGCATAAAATAGGATTAATTCCTTAAAATATTTTGAATTGTTATATTATACGGCTCATTAAGAATTATCACGAATGAAATTTTTTTCTAATTAATATATCTTTACATGCGCTCTTTACCCCCCCCCCCCCCCTCCCCCTCTGTCTCCTATATAAAGCGTAAAAAATGCATCTAACAATCAAGTGTGCGTCATTGATATATGTATATTTGATTTATTCTTCGAGCAAATTAGTAAAAATGTCGACGTAGTTGTAACAGCAGCATCTACTCCGGCATGAAATAACATAAGGACGAAATTGAAATTTAGTCGTAACAACGATTACTTTGACAATTTTTTCACGACAAGGTGACAACGATATCTGAATTTTATGCGCTTCGTTAAAATTTGTTTGGACGTACGATCGCGAGCTGCAAGCGACTGTATCTCTCTTTCTCTATCACTTTGTCTTTGTCCTTTTTTTTTCTTTTTTTTCATTTTGTTTCATTCGTTCTTTTCTTCTTTTTTTTCTCCTCATTCCATGTTAAACTTTTTTCATCGTTATCTCCAAGTGCTTCAACCTTTTCCCCTATTTATTTTCAATTTTTTCCTCTTTTATTTCACAAGTGTGCAGATAGACGCGCGAATGTTTCTGCGCTGACTCGGAGATAGGTTTGTTACATTTTTTGTACAAATTAAATTAACGTGAAGATAAAGTAACCGAATTACAAAGAATATTTAATGCGCTCAATTTTCAAACGTTTAAAAAAGAGAAATTTCACGCCGAAGATAAACCGATGTAACTATTAGATTTTATACATTGGATGAAAAATTGAAAAAAAAATTGATAATGTGAATTTAAAGTCGAAATTCGAAATGAATAATTTGTAGACTGAACATTTTTAGATCAATGTACATATTTATATAATCAATATACATTTTTTAAAATAAATTTGACTATAAAAATTATAAATAAATTTGTTGAGCCATCAAAATCATATCGTTTAATTTTGTTATAAAAAAATGAAAAAAAAAAAAAAATAATAATAATAATAATTCGCTAAACAATTTCCGGATAATATTTTATCACCTCCTGTGACAAAAATGTCCTGGGCACTATCGTGTCGCAAGCTTATGAGAGAGATATACCTAATGCATAATGCACATCGTGGGCCTCGTATATTATTATAGACAAACACGCGAGTTCGCGAAGAGCTTTCGACGAAGCCTCGCGCGTCCCCGGTAAATCGAGCGCGTCCGACGCTTTGGCTTTTCAACCGGTGAGTTACTACTCGCGCATGCTCGTGAATATGCATATATATATATATATATACATATATATATATATATACGTGTTTGTATATATCTGTGGGTGTGTGTGTGCGTTCAAGAGCACGGCTCAGTCTCGTGACGCAGATCCGCTGTCCGTGTCGGGAGGAAAATCCCGTCGAGCAGTTTTCGGACAGGCCGCGATAAGCCCATCCTCCCTGACCAGGTTAACTTCCTCTAAGCGCACGCGCACGCGCGCGACCGCACACGTATACGTGTATCGGCGCTCAGTAGTAGTGTTGGAGGTGAAGTTTCTCTTACCGTCGATGTTATAACTTGCTCGGACTTTACGCACGCTTATACACGTATATACATACACACACACACACACAGACACACGCGCGCGCACGGGATAGCTACGATTATTGTGTATATGCCGAGACGCTTTGATCCGAGCGGCCATTGTGTATGCATTATACTCGAGTTGGCGAAAATTAAATTTGCGTTATTTTAATTTGCCCGCACCAAGTCCGGTATGTATTCGTCGTTTTCCTAATTTGTGCCTATAAACGGCCGC
The DNA here is from genome assembly GCA_949987625.1 of Chalcis sispes. Taxonomy (NCBI): domain Eukaryota; kingdom Metazoa; phylum Arthropoda; class Insecta; order Hymenoptera; family Chalcididae; genus Chalcis; species Chalcis sispes. The sequence goes on from OX465095.1 coordinate 60,392,931, forward strand.
ACGAGCGAATAAATAAGATAAATTATTATTTCAGCCGGTATTTGATTTAGTTAACAAAATTATCCTATATTTGTATTATCGGTTAATTACTTTTCTACTTTTTACCTCGTTTCAATCTCTTTACCATACGCTTTAAGCGAGTCGAGCTTAAATTTTCGATTGCGTCTCGTAAGCGATGTATGCGAGATTTACGGATTATAAGGATAATAATTCTGGGATTAATTTAATTATTTTGTAAAAAATATAATATCCCTTTTATTTTGATGTATCACGAAAACATTTATAATTTATCGCTTGAAGCGACATTACTTTATAAATTCTTAAAAAGCATCGAGTAAGTTCGGTAAAGTAAAAATCGATAAGTTCAAAAATCTTTTAATTTTTCCAATAAAAACCAATAAATTCTTTCTTCGAGCGAAATATAATCGGAAAAATCGGAGAGTAAATCGAGGAGTGAGCGAGTTTAGCCTTAAACTAAAACTTTCCGGCTTTAAAATAAACACTTAAACTTGGGAAACTTTTCAAACTAGAAGGCTTGCACATTGTCCACTCATAGCACTTTCAATTATTCGTTTATCGACCTTTTACGCTTGGCCATTTCTTTCTCTTTCTCGTTCTCTCTACCGCGAGCTCTTCTCCGTTCCAAGCCGCTTGTATTCATTTTATTCAAGAGTCACTTCAAAGTTTAACCTCGAAGTTTTGCGTTTATAAAATAAGGACCAAGAGAGAAAGAGAGAGAACGCGAGCTCTGCTCTCTCACAGCCAAGGCCGGTATTATCGTTAGTTACGCGACTCTTATCGTTATTATATCGTGTGCGGCGGGATATTCAATTTGCGTATTACATCGAGAAAATGCGCGTATAAAGAACATTTTAATACTTAAAGGAAACAAGAGCCGATTAATCAAAATAAAGAATAAAAAAAAAGAATAATGGGGGTTAAAGGAAACAAGCCGATCAATAAAAATAAAGAATAAAAAAAAAAAAAAAAAAGACAATGGGGTAAAGAGCGAAAGCCTACGGATAATAATTGAAATATTTAAAACTTAAATCCCGTTGGCTAATCGAGAAATACGATACCTTATAATTTGCCATATTTCTCTCCACGTCAATTTTTTTTTTTTTTCTATTTTTGTTTTTCATCATTTTTCTGACTCGCCCGACACGTCACTTGTGGCTGGCATTAGCAGACTTTTGTGTTTCTTAGCTGATTTATGCCGAAGCTTTATTCAATCGTCTCTTTGTTATAGAAAAGCGGCCCATAACGGCGACCGTATTATTTTCTTCTTTTTTACTTTTTATTTTTCTTTGCCCAGACTCTTATTTTCTCTCATGTTTTCTCTCTCTCTCTTTCTCTTTCTCTTTCTTTCTTACTTTTCTCTGTATTTTATTGGACGTGTGCTTTCGTTTCGATCCTTTTTCTCTGCTTCTTCATCCTCTACTACTTCTTTTTCTTTTTTTCTTCCTTGTTTTTTTTTTTTTTTTTTTTTTGTTTTTTTTTTTAGCTATACTTTATTTTTCTATATTTTTTGTACGCTTTATATTTTTCTCTTCGTTTTAATCATATCGTTGCACTGTGTCGAAAAGCAATAGATATAAAAAAAAGATTCAATCTTTTTTAATTCATTTCTGATTTTTACGGTTCACTGAACTTGCATTTACACGTCTAATTTTTATCTTTCAAATTTATTGAAAATTCTGTCATTTCTTCAATTTCAGAAATTATTTGAATTTTGTAAATATTTTCATAGACATAGCTGTAATTAATATTTAATTATTTTATTTTTAATACTATTAAAATTTTTTGTAAAAATATATTATGCAACGAACCGTTCATTACATTTATATTATATAATTTAGTTTTCAGTTTATCTTATCAAATATTAACTGAAATATGAAAATTTATATATAGATATTTTTTTAATATATTCAATTGTTTTTTCCTGAAAATAAACGATAAATACATGAAAAGTATAATTTTTATAACTGACAAAGAATTTTGAATAAGTTTGTACAAATAATTATATAAAGATTTATAAGTATTAAGAATACAACAAACAATTCAACAGTAGCACATAATTATCCGCGTTAAAATCTTTTAGTATGCGTTAATCGAAAGTGGAAAAGTGCTCAAGAGCGAGAAGGTGGAACATTTCGTAAAAAGCAAGGTCTGCAAAAAGAGAAACGGCATGAATTTCCGCGCATTTAGCACGAACTAGCTCAGGGTCGCGATAAATAAGTGAAAAGACGTCAATGACGGTTTATTTATAACTTTCGCCGGTCTGACTTGATCTTGATTTTTACTACTTGTAAGCATTTTCGTTACTCGAAATTTTACATTTCTAAATCAATAAATTATATTTCTTTTATTTTTTTTTCTTTTTTTTTTTTTTTTTTTTATTCTACAAATGACAAGTGAATTGTTTTATTTCGTATTAAAGTTTTTGTTATAATTTTAAAGTTTGAACTATCGCGATAATATAGTGAGAATTAAATTGTATGATTTATTAATTTTTTCTGTGATTTTTGTCAGATAGATGTAACTTTTTATGTGTCATCGCCGTTTTTACGTAATTAAATAAATTTAAATATATAATGATAGTCTATACATAAAATTTAATTTTTTTTTTCAAGCTTTAAAAATTGGAGCATTGTTTATTACTTTCCATCATTATAATAAAAAATTTCCTCCTGAAAATAAAAAAATAAATTTCTTTTAATCATGGAAAATACAATATTTATATGATTAATGATTTTATAAAACCGTATACTTAAATCAATACAATCATTGTATTATCTTCAACTGTTTCTTATATTTAAAGAAGTACATATGTCGCGCTATAGGGTACAAATGAAGTTAATAATAATGCAGCGAAAAAATTAGTCTTTCAGAGAGCTTGGATTAACGCTGCCTTGCATTTTCATCAATGTACATAAGCTGCCGTAAACGGCTTCGCTTGTGGACTTTAATAGCCGTAAACGAATTTTTTCTTCCCTATCCTTAAATTGATGCCGCAATTAATGAATTATTCATTGGTTTCCGTGCATAAGCTATCGATGCAACACAATATCTTAAGGTAAATTATGTACCATATTTTTTCCATCTTTTAATAGTAAAGACAATCCGCTTTTGATATTCAAATAAATTTCTTTGATCTTTTTCGTTTAATCATTAAATTTTGAATCGATTATGTTTGTGATTTAAAATTAAATTGTATCGACAATAATTGCCTTTAAAATATAAAATTTATAATAAATGAGAATAAAACTTTTTACGAAAGATCCTTAGTCGTAAACACATTTATTTCAGTGTGTCGCAAAATACGATTCCAAAAAAAAAAAAAAAATAAAGATGCTTATCGCTGAGTTTCAAGAAAAAGAAAAAGGAGATACAAAAAAAAAAGAAGAAAAAAAAACGAAAAAAAGAATGTTGTACGAATCTTCTTAAAATGTTCCCGCAAGACTTATTAATCACGCTCCGGTGCAGCTTCTCGCTACGGAAGAATTATCGTCTCTAAGAACAAGAAGAACTAGCGTTGCTGTAGAAGCAAAGGAGGAGAAGAAGGAAGAGTATGAGAGTAAGCGAAGGAGGAGAAAAAGAAAAGTCGTTCCGTGTAGAAAACCACTGTATATTATAGAAAGAAAGAGAGAGAAGAAAAGAGAGAGAGAGAGAGAGAGAACGATAATAGAGGCCTCGGGATTTTTCCGGGCGTTAAGAAACATTAAGGGATGAAAAAAAGATGAGAGGCCAGGCTTGTGTCTCGACTTGTTTCTCGCGCGAAGAAGAAGAAGCAAGCGAGCGAGCTTTGCATTCTTCCGACTGACTTGGCCTTTTATATCAGGTTCAGCCGTTCGCTCGGCCTTACGTAACGGTATTGCGCACCTTTTCACGTGTCTTTCTTTCTGTCTCTTCTTCTTCTTCTTCTTCTACTTGTTCTACGTCAAAACTCGCGAGAGAGAGAGAGAGAGACAATGAAAGAGAGCGAGCTACATTCTTTATTCTCCCTTTTGCTACTCTAATCCCACCGGTGATCGACCCTCTCTCTCTCTCTCTCTCTCTCTCTCTCTCTCTCTTTCCCACTTTCGTTGTACTCTCGACAGCATGTACCTCCGTCCGTGGATGCTCTCTTTATTGCCGGACCTCAGACTCGTGTATTTTACACCGGCACGTTTTCCAGTCCCGGAGTACACGACACTCGTGAGTTTATACCTGTGTGTGTATGTGTATGCATGTGTGTATGTGTGCATATAGGTACGAGTACGCGTACCGATGTGGTAGTCGTTGCAGGTCAAGCACATACGCGAGGCTGAAAGAATGCGCGAGTGCAGCTGTCGGTGTATACTTGTGCGTGCGCGCCCGCACGCCCGCGTGTACGACACGGTTAAACAATGCGGTAACGGTGCTACGATCTATCCCGTACTCTTTTTTTTTTTTTTTCTACTCTCATTTTTCGGTTCGCGATACGTGTTATTCTTGTTTTTGTCACATCGCGTGAACAACAAAAAGAGGGGTGGAAGGGAGATGAATATTTTTATAGCTGTACGATCGATGCTAGATTGCGTTGCATATAACGTAGTATTATTTTTCAGCTTTTATTAATCGCGATTTTTATATTTATCGTTTATTGTAAATAACAATCGAATCTCAATTTTCTTACTTTAGTGCTTAAATATATCAATACAAACGTCATTATCAGCTCGTTTCATTGCTACGGTCTTTAATTCACGTACGTACTTTTTCTATTTCTCAATTTTTATTTTAATACAAATGAAAATTAAATAAGAATAATAATTTTTATATGATATTTGTAAGTTAAAAATCTATTTGCGTTACTATATAAATAAAAAATGTAACGTTTTTTATTTTACACTTTTATAATTTTAATTGATTAGTAAAATTTAACGATAAATTAAAGAATATTAATTTCAAAGCGAATTGTACAATGGTTTACAAATACCTATTTTTATGCGCATATCCATTTTTACAAGTAAAAGTATACGGGTGTGAACATGTATAACGACTTTGCATTAGTTCTTCAATACCATTTCCGGACATCCGATATCCAACGTTATTCCAGTTGTATCTTTCTTTCTTTCTTCTTCTCTATCGCGCTGTACCTTTGTCTCGCTTTCTTTAGCTCTCTTACTGTCTCTCTCTCTCTCTCTCTATCTATCTATCTATCTCTCGCAATATCCGAAAAAGGATGCAAGAAGAAAATCTAATCGTCCCGAAACATTTGCCCCCAAAACTTTACGGCTACGACGATCGAGTATGTCCGAGTATGTTCGAGTATATCGAGTCGTTTTTCTCGCTTCAGCGTTTCTGTCTCGCGGTATTCCATTTCAAGGGCTTTTATTTTTCCTTCTCATTCTTGCGAAAGAATTTCGACGAGGTGAAAGCGAACGATACGACACCGTGGCTTTTATGTGGCATTTTCAAGCGGTTTTCCTTTTCCTCTTCTCGATGTATGTACTATATATATATATAAATACATGCTTGCATGCATAGGTGTTAATTTACCGTGATGCGTATCAACCGCAAAGAGTGAATTTGCATGTATGTAAATAGCTTCTCTAATTGATAAACTAGATTCTTAATTAAGGTGCTGTAATGTAATGAACGGTTTTGATTAAATGACAGACGAGTTATGAGCTTATATTAACGGTATTAAAAATAAAAAGAATAAAAAAAGGAAGATAAAATACCATAGATAATTCATTAATATTTCGGTTCGCATACCGCTTTAAATAAAATTTTGTAAAAATGTTTAATCAAGCGAATGATTAATTTGTCATAATTAAAAGTATCAAGAATATTTTTCACAGTCGTCAAGTTTTTAATTTGGTTAATAATATTTAGTGTATTCAAAACGATAATTATATTTTTAATATCAATTCGAAGATAAAAAAGAATGCGTTACGTAAATATTTTCCATAGAGAAGTTAAATTTTTATAATTGTTATCTGATTTAAAATTATTAGACGTCGTAAAAATTCATAAGTTTTAAATCTTTTATAAATAGTTTCGATTAAAATTTGTATTTTTATTAGATTGATTGATTGTAAAAACAGTTTATTATATAGTGCATCGCACAATCATATATTTTTATTATTTTTTCAATGTTATGTAACAAATGTTTGATATTGTCATTTTTATGGAAAGTTTTATTTAGTATTTTAAATAAATATTACATGTAAATTGTTATGATTAAATAAATATCTATATTTGTACTCTACGTATTTTTTTTTTCTTTTTTTAATTATTCTTTTAAATTATTCATTATTCCGAGATCAAAAGTTCACCATAAATCTCCGAAATTTTTCAAAAAAGCTTTTAAAAGTTACGTTATTCACGGTCAATTACACCTGCAGAAGAAATTTCACAACTTCTCTTTTTCTCTCTCTCTCTCTCTCTCTCTCTTTGGCAAATTAAAAATTTCGCATTCATATACATTGGATATTACTCGTAACCGTCAGTAAAAGTATTTATAAATTCTCTTTGGAAATCGAAAGTATATATATGCACACACACAAATTCTTTTTTATCTCTCCATGAAATCGTATTTACATTATTCATAGCGGTCGATAAATTAATAATCAAAAGTTCGTCTAACTTTGCCGTCGGCGTTGCCATTGCGACCTTCTCTCCTCTTTCCACTTTCCCAACAATAGTACAAAAGTGCATAACTTCGGAAAAGTCAATTATCGTCCGTACGTGTCTTCCCATCCTCTTTCTCTCCTTTATTCTCTCTTTCCCACTCACGTAAAATCAAATGGCGAAACAGCCGCCGGCCATTTGAAGATAATTTCTGCAAAGCCTAAATTCATGTTGTGTATGTACGTTTGATACGTCGATTATTGATTATCGACAGGCAAAATGAAACGACGAGAGAGAGAGAGAGAGAGAGAGAGTGGAACGAAAAGTTCGTAAGGTCGGTGAAAGTATCGCCCATTGTTCTTCTTCCATCTCTCTTCTTCTCTGGATCCTCTTTGTTTCTTTTGAGGCCTTCGCAGCGCCTCAACGGCAACCAGAACGCTTTCTCTATCAATTCGCCGAGGCGAACAATTTTGACAGGAAGCGACGGCTCGGCGCAGCTGCAAATGACACACATATTGTCTGCTTTTATCGGGCGAAGACTTGTCGTCTCCAAAGCAAGTCGTTGAAGAGATGTAGGCAGAGGGTAAGCTCGATACCATAGAAAGACACGAGAGGGAAAAAGAGAGAATGATAAATCGAATACGAATGCATGTATACCGAAAGTAAAATACGTCGACGCAAGATATTTGAAGCGCGCGATTAATCTTTGAAAAATTGAATGGTTTCGAATATACTTGTAGCGTCATGTGTTGATTATCATTATTGAATTAAAATCAATTCAACTGCATTTAGAGTTAAACCTTTTTATTTATTATATTTTTTTTTTTTTTTAATATACTGTTGGAATTTTTTCAAATTATAAAAACAATATTTTTTATGACCAAAATTAAATCTTCTGTCCTTTTTATATTTATTAATCAACGTTTTCCACTTAACGAATGAAAGGCGAATAAAGAGAAGAAAGAAAAAGACAAGACTATAATTTTTTTTACATTCTCAAAGCCCAATTGTTCACCGATCAAATTACAAAAATTGAACGAAGGGAAGTATAAAGGAGGAAGGTTTCGATACGATTCAGCCAATTCTTCCTTAGCGCAGTGGCGAGTAAACGATGCGGATAAAGAAAACAGAAAGAAATTTTCAGTGGCCGTGCTCGGTCGTGCTTTTGATAAACTAGCCGCGTCAGCATTGGCTCTTTGCAATAGAGAATAACTCGAGCTAGCTCAGATTTTGCACCGAGAACAAATGGATGATCGATGAAACGCGCTCTCAACTTTACCAGACGACGTCTTCGCCGGTTGACTTTTCCGATTTTCAAAGACCAGTGGCTCCGTAAGAAGAAGCAATCACCCGAGGATCCGTGATGTCTCTCGCAAACTTACACACAGACGCCGAGTATAAACGAGCGAATGCGCGAGAAACGCGACTTTCAAACCGAAGTATAAATGCTTCAATCTTCTTTCTATTTTACAGTGCAATCGGTTTTGTTTGTCTGCGAACATGCGTGTAGATTTGTATTCATGTGTAAAGATTCTTAAGTATGGGTATGTTGTTTATAAGATTTGAATTGAAAACAGTTTGATGTAAGTTTAAGACTATCAGTTTTTTCTTAACTCCTTAAAATTAAATTTGACGTGATAAATATTGTGTTTCGAAAAAAGAAAAGAAAAAAAATAATTTTAATGTTAGACAAATAATCTACAAATATACTACAATATATTAACAATAATTTATAAGAAAACAATTAAAAAATCTAATTTTAATTATACAATGTAATAATATTGTCTAAATGTTGTTAATAAAGCGATTTGCACGTAAAAATTAGCACGTAAAAATTCTGGCGCTCGACAAAATACTTACTTATGACAGGAACGTCAACGATGTCGAAAATCGAAACTCCAGACGAAAAGAATTAACGAGAATAAAAATTATCTCGAATTTTTCAAGAAACGGGAGGGGAAAAAATGACAGAAGCGCTTGAAGGCAACAGCGACATGGAAAAAGTTTTTTATCTCATTAATTACAACTGGAGAAAAGCAGTAGCAGCGGCCCTTATTCATTGCCACCTACTGCCTGTCGTCCAATTAACGATAATTAATGAGAATGAAAATTAGAACCAGCTCTAGCGAGAACAAGAGAGACAGAGAGAGAGAGAGAGAGAGAGAGAGAGAGAGATAGAAATAAAAGAAGCTAGAGAGACAATGAGAAAGAAAGAGAGAGAAATATAGATAGAGATAGATATAGAGATAGAGATAGAAAATGACGAAGGTATAAGGGATAAGTGTAAGGCGTCTTAATCGCACTCACACTAAGAAATTTTCCCATAACCGCATAAACTCTCATCTCTTCGTCGTTTCCCTCTCTCTCGTCTCGCTTTATCCAAAAGTGAACAAGATGTGACGCAGCCTCGTTCACTTTTAGCCGTTTCCGCTCCGCGAAAATGGAGAACAATGATGTTAATAACCGTCGTTAATAATTGCTTTTCCCCGCTTACATGACGAATCGAGCCGTCCGCATTTAAACGGGCCGAATTGCCCGAAATTACCTTCTTGTAATTTTAATGCGGCAAATTCGCGCGATTATAAAGAGCGAGCGCGGAAGAACGCGGCAATAAGAGGAAAAGACGTAAATTTTGACGTAAACGATGAAATCATTCCTCTCTCTCTCTCTTTCTCTCTCTCTATCTTACTTTCTGAAGTACGAGTACCGAGGCTTCAACTTAAATTATGATGATTTTACGGTAGGAGGGAGAACAATCGGTGGAGCGAGGCCATTATGATAATTATGCATGCCTTCAAACTTGCATATCTTCTCTTAGTGAAGTATATACATGTATATATATATATATATATATATATATATATATATTTGAGCAGAGTCTCAAAGAATCTTTGAATTTTCGACGATCCTTAAGTGAACGTTGATTTCGCTTTTTTTTTTCTTTAATTGCGAAGAGTTTAAAAAGTAAGAAGATCTTACAATTTGTAATCTCGGAAAATATCCAATTGGATTTGAAAGTTTTAAAAGGATGATATACGTAAACCTATATAAATAAACGTTTTAGAGAAATATTAAAAAATATATGATAAACTTAATGAGAATTTATTGAATTATTCAGCCGTTCACATTTTATTAATAGCCACACGTGTCACAACGTGACAAAGAAGAATTTTAATTGGTTATTCGTTACTGTTATGTGCTCATACAATTTTATAAAAGAAAAAAACCTTTATCAACACATAATTGCGTATTAAAATTTTTAAGAGAATTTCAAATAATTGAATAGATTTTATTAATATGTTATTTAATAATCCATAATTAACGAACGATTTTACATTTAAATTTACAAATAAAATTATCTAACATTTAATTCATTATTCAACAATGTAGTTAATGCACTGATTTTTTTTAAAGAATGTAGGTTACTTTTATTTTTTTTCTAGACATGTTAACATTTGTAGAATGGATTTAAAAAAAAAAAAAAAAAAAAAAAAACAATGTTTTTTTACTAAAATGACGGATATACATTAAACTACACTGAGTGTGATGTACGATTATTTTTCTTTTTACTAGTCGAATATCTAGTGACAAACCGACTTTACTTATACTTATTTTGGTAATTGTTGAATTTTATTTGCAAATAGAAAAAAAAAAAAATTGAATAAAAAAATTGCGTAATTATAAAATTTTTAAAGTTATGAATCTATTAATTAGTATTATTGTTATAATGATATTCAATTACTGCTGCTTAATATTAAAGAATATATTAATAAATATCAAATATATTAATAAAATAATTGAACGTATTGCAAATATTTAATCATTTTTTAATAATTAAAAATGTTTTTATGATTTCAGGTGAGTAAATGTAAAAAATACATTTCTTAAAAAAAAAAAAAAAAAAAAAAAAAAACAGAAATACATAAAAGTAAGTAAAAAACATTTTAAACCTATAAAAAAATTATCACATTTATTAAAACCAAATAAACACCTTAAAACATGTATTCGTATAAATAATAATTATCTTTAATATTTCCTATTTTGTTTCCCAATAATCATTTATTTATTTAATAGTTAATATCGATAAATCTGTACGTTTGTCTTTAAATTATTAAAAAAAAACAATTTGTGAAAGCACGCAATTTTTAAATTAACAATGAGACTTAAAAATTTTCTCAAAAATTTTTCATCCGTCTCTTAATACAATATAATGGTTTCGAAGCAACGCCTCAAATCCATCAATTAAAATTACAAGCGTTTCAACGAAAAGTTATTTCTCATAGTTACGCAATTAATCCATGACCAACATTCATTTCTCCCCAACGTCCACCGTTTGAGTCGCGCAAACTACTCCCATCAATGGGTCAAAGAATATAAGGCAAGTAAGTTCAAGTTCTTCTTTTTCTCCTTCTCTTTTTCACTGTCTTACTTTCTTTCACCTTCCCTCTTATACCCTCGAGCTAAGCTTCATTTGATAAGTGAACGCGCCACTTAAGGAACGTTCGACTTGGCCAATTACACGATTTTTCTTTTACGTTCACCGAGTACTCGTCTCGAAAAGTCCAAAGAGAGGATAAAACAAAAAAAAAAAAAAAAAAAAAAGAGCGAGAAGACCAAGAGAGGGAACTGGAGTGCAGTATCTTATGGAAGAGATATAGAAAGATACAGGATAGGTGAAAGAGTAAAAGAGAAAGAGTTAGTTGAAAACTGTCAGCGGAAAACGGGCAGCATAAGTTAGTTACAAGTTCCGTTCGTACAAAACTTCCTTCTCTCTCTCTCTCTCTCTCTCTATGACTCTCTTACTTTCTTCCGCTTGTCACCCTGTCGTCGTAGTCTACGACGGCCCACTGGCTTGAATAATAATTTCCGATATCCCTCTCTCTCTCGTTCCTTTCTCAGGGTACGGTCTTGCGAGGACGCACATGCACCATCGAGCATACACCTCTACGTTATATACTCGCTTCTTCGGGTGTCTATCTTCGCGCTTTGACCTATTAAAGTTTTTCTCTCCTCCTCCCCCCCTCCCGTTTCCCTCCTCCCCTCTATTTATCTCTTTATCGCGTACATGCACTATACATATACGCGCGTGTATATATATAAACATGTGAAGAGCGACGGATAGGGTAAGGATATATCGGTGTTTCTTTCGAGCCCTTTGCGGTGCAACGACCGACTTCCGGCTCACTCGTATATCGCTCCGACGCTTGTACTTTTTCAACGTTCGAGCGAGCGCACACCTTTAAAATCCCCTCGAGTGTACCGGAATATATACTACAACAATATATAGTACAAGCGCATATATTCGTATGTATGTATACATATAGATGTACGTTAGCGGCTTGTGAACATTGGGAAAACGATTATATGGGTGTGTTGTATGTTTTGCGCTTCACGGAAGGATGATGCAGATTGCATGCGCGAGGCAGGAACTGATCATTGACTAAGTTTGCGCGAAGCGAGCGAACTTAATGCACGAAGAGCGTAGTTAACCTATTTCCGCATGAATTTCCATACACATACGGAGACGATAAGGAGGCTTCTTTTTTTTTTTTTTTTTTTTTTTTTTCTTATATTTTTTTTTCTAGCTCGTTTATTGTTTTTACCTTTTATCTTTTTTTTTTCTACTCGCGATATGCTTGCGCCTGTACGTGCAGAGCTCTCTCTCTCTCTCTCTCTCTCTGTTCAAAGTTTTAAGTTTTAATTAAAGTGTAATATGGAATCGCACGAATTAACAAAGCCTCAACTAGTATAAATAAACGAATATTATTTGATATTTTAGATTGATATTTTATTTTTATTTATTTATCTATTTATTTTGTTCAATCAATTTATTCAAGTTTATTTTTAATGTAAGGTATGATAATAAAAATATAATATTGGTAAAATATCAAATTCGGGATCAAATTTTTTTTAAAAAAGTTATTAAATAAATACATTAGTATATTATGAAATTAATCCAATTGTAATAAATGAAAATTTCATTTCTTTTTTGGAGAAAATTAATTTTTGAATAATTAATTTTTTGCTGCAAAAATTCAAATCTACATCGAATAATATCTTGGCAACAATTTTTTACCCTTTATTGCAAAAAAAAAAAAAAACTTCGCGTATTGCTATTTTTACAACGGACGCAAAAATAAGTGTAATAATTCTATAATAAAGTATACGTTACGCTAATGTTATAGGTACAACTAGATAACTAGGGTAAATTACAATAACATACATTGCTTTGGGTAACATCTATTTTTAAAGCGTTACACCGCGCCATAGAAAATTACTCGAGTATCGTTTAGTTTTTTTTTCAACTTGAATTTTCAAGAATATATACATATTTTTTTTTTATTCATAAAACTAGTATTGAAATTCGTAATGGGATTTTTAGTTATAAACAATAAGAATTTATAACAATATTAACTCGACATTTGTCTTTGAAATGATTTTCATTTTAAAAATAATTGACGGTGGAATGTAAAAGATAAAGTGTCTAGTTATATATAAAAAGAATATAAAGCATAAATAAGTACAAGGTATTATACTTATCACGCTTTATAAATTGCCGCAATTTTAAATGTGTAATGAATCAAGGCTTACGTCGTACGGAAATCAAATGAGAGGCTTTTCATTGTTATACTTTTATCTTCAATACTTTTGTCTTTAATAATCGTTTCAGATATAATAAGAGAAACAATGGTCAAGGAATAAAAAAGTAATTACCAACGTACGATATAAGTTTTAATTAATTTACCGTTAAAAATTTATAAATTAAAATTTTATTCAAATATAATCATATCACATTTCTTTTTAATTTTTATACGTTGATAACATTTTTGTCAACGTAAAATTTTCATCACTTTCTTTTTTTCGAAAAAATTGATTAAAAAAAAAAAACAATTATTATCGAAAGTAGAAACGAATACGCGAAACATCGATTAAGCAATGCCCGTGAGCAATCGACGACGGCAAAAGAGGGTAATTAAACGCTCTTTAACTCGTAATTCGAGCTTATACGCATAAAATTTCCAGTGAATTATTCGCTATGATTTTTTTTTTATTTTTATTCTTTTATTTTTGTGGAAATAACATTTACCTTATAATTTTTCATGCTTTATCGACATTTTTATATATTATTCATCTTTTTTTCCTTATTTTTTTTTAAACAACATAATCTTATTAAGTTTTACCTTTGTGTCTCTCGTTACGTTTCTGATTAACGAGTAAACCTTCTCCTAAAGTAGTATAAACGCAGTTTATACTCACCTCACAACTTTTTCCAAACGTACACTTTTTCCCCGCCTCTTTTTCAACCCACGTCCTCCGCTCCATCTTTCACGTTTGCCTTTTTGTGTTCTTCCAAAAGCTCTCTTTTTCTCTTCTATCCCCGCAAAGTCTCCCTCTCTCCCTCTCTCTCTCTCTCTCTCTTTTATTTTTGCTTGTCGTTTCTCCCTTTAACGTATTCGCAGTCGATGCTTTCTCGCGTGCACTCGACCGTAGCTTTCACAAGTCGAGCCATTCTTGGGCGCGTGCTGCGGTAAGCCGTTGTACACAATGCGCTTCATCTATTGGAATAATTTGTTTACCCCGTTTATTCTTTTCTTTAAGAATTACGAATTACGGAATCAGAAGAGAAAGAGAGAACAAAATGAGTTGATTAAGAGACGAGTTGATCAATAGACGGCTTTATCATCGGTTTTCATCGTGGCATTAATTTGATTTTTCATTTTATTGTGGTAAGCATTATAAATTTTAGAAACGATAAAAATTTAGAGCATGATCGAACTTTTCGTATCAATTTGACTTTTAAAACGAGTAAAGGAGAGCTAGAAATTTTATGATTGCATTTGATAATTGTACATTGTATTTACCCTCAATGGTAATGTAAATTATATAAAGAAGGTTTTATTGGTTTGTTCGACAATTCTTTTAATGAATGTACGATGAATATTATTAAAAATAACACGATGTTACGTTTCGTTATTATTAATTTTTCATAAATTCGTTCTCGAGGTGAAAATAACGTAAACCGCGACCATATCATAGCCGTTATTTGTTCGAAATATGCAGCGAACCTTTTTAGTTTCTCTAACGAAAAACTTCTCTCTGTGTGTTTGCGTCGAAATGTTTACAAAACTTGCGCACAAGCTCGTAGTATGAAAGCTCGAGTTGAATAAAAGAGCTAACACAAAGTCACTCGCAAACAGCCGATTCAATATCCTGCGCCGTTATTTAGCAATTACTCCAGAAATGTAATAATTAGCAAAATCAATGGGCATCCACGTGCAATAAACTTTGTTCGCTCTGTGTAACGACGTCGACGGATGTTACTCTAAATGTAGCTTCGATTGTGTACTATGTGACTAAACTTAATTTATTCAGTACTTTTTTTCATTTGTCGTAATTATTTTTAAAGTTTAGTTTTTTATGCGATGAAGTGTTAATGAAAATATATCAAATGAAAAATTGAAGTTTATTATCTGTACATCTTCATTATTTATTAAATGTAATATTTATTTAATTAAAATCTTTTGAATTTTTAAGGGAACTTTTATAATTAAAATACCTCAGAAAATTTGTTTTTTTTTTTTTTTTAAATAAAAATCATCAAAATTTGTGTGATAATTATATTTTAAAATATATAATGATATTATTTCGTATAATTAACAGTAAAAAAAAAAATAAAAAAAAAAATTATAAATGAAATCTTTCAAATGTGTAAAAATTTTCATACTTTAAGATTACTAAATTTCAGTTGGGTAAATTACAATTAAGAAGAATAACTTTTCATCACGACGCACAGTAGAAAAAGAAGAAAAGAGAAAATTTTCACATACTTTTACCGACTGTGATTCATTTAAAATTATTATAATATTCATGAGCGTTACTAAAATGCTTGTAGACTTTTTACAAGCTTTCTTAACTTTTTTTTTCTTTTAAAAATTTTCTTACGCAAACAAATATTACACAAAAATATTCTTTTATGTCTGAAATAAGAAACAAAAAAAAAAAAAAAAATTATTACGCATTCATATTTCACTTTACATATTGGGTTTTGAAGGACTTCTAGTTAAAACAATAAAATTCAAAGCATCATTTATTTCCCATGAATAAGGTTTATACATCCGATGTTTTATTTTCGTGAAAAATCTTTTGTCGAAACGCGCGCTTTAAATGAAAGAAAATCAGCAAAAGCATAATTGATTAATACATTGCCAAATAGGCAGGCTTACAATTTTTGTTTTTTAAGCATTGAAATGTACCATTTCACGCGTGAAATCAAAATTAAAAAAGAAAGGAGGAAATAAAAGAAGGCAATTGGTTTGAGGGTGAAAATGTAAACAAAAAACGATAACGTAAGTATCGACGAAACCCTAAGAGCGACACCGCAACCCTGATATTAACGCGCGGGGTAAACAGCACCGATTCATTTCCATCCCTTTGACTTTTAAAGTTTTTTCCCTCCTTCGTCGTTGTTCTTCCTCCCCCCCTTCCCCCTCATCCTCCTACCTTTCGGAGGTTGCGTTGCTTCTCGCTCGCAGTTGTAACGCATCAAAGACGAGCGTTCATTTGTCGTCATTTAATTACTGGTTGATAACAAAAGTGAAAATCCTCCATAGCGTGCACAATGAGTAAGCGTATACGAGCAGAGAAGCAAACGGCTAGGCAAACGAACGGACCGCGCGAAAAGATAAAACATTGAGCGAACGAGAGGAAGAGAGAGAGAGAGAGAGAGAAAAATAGAGGAAACGCATGCACAAAAGGTGCAATCGGAGGCCATTCTTCAACTCGCTACATACGACTGTCTCCTACTTTTTCTCTCTCTCTTTCTCTTTATCTTTCTCTTTCTCTTTTTCCTTCCTTTATCTCTTTACTCATTCTCTATAGTAATCTCTCTTTCTCTTTCTTTGTATTCGTTTCTGTTTGACTTTTACTCTTTCTGCACAATTTTAAGCTATTTGTACGCTCCAATTTTTCATTTTTAATTTTCACTAAAAATAAGCGAAATAAAATTTGAATGTTTTTTGTTTGATGAAAAAAAAAAAACAATATTTTATAAAAAGTATATTTTAATCCTTTGTCGTTACATTTTTTTTAAACGTATAAAATTTAATTGTGAGATAGAATAATACGATTTTAATTGATTTAAATTACTTAAAAAACAAAATTATTTATAATTTTTTTTTTTTTTTTATCATTTTTGTACACTAGCATACAAGTAATGCATGTTTATAGATTTTAAAATAAAAGAATAATATTTCGTCAAAGAGCATCGATCTTTGAAGATTAAAATTTACGTCGAGATAATAAGAAAGGCAGAATTTAACCGAGTGTTAATTTAACGTTAAAAAATTCGCAAGCCTTTATTCCCTCTATTTCAAATATTTTCATCATCTTTCTTACTTTCTCTCTCTCTCTCTCTCTCTCTCTCTCTCTTCCTTTTTCTCTTTTCCTCCTCTCGTCTATTTTAACAGTTTCTACCGACGCGGATACGGTTTCTTTTTTCGTCCCGTAATATACGCTGTTTTACGCAGGACCATAGCGAGCAATCCCAGTTAATTGCGAGTTGAATATGCTTGGCTCGCCGCTGCATTAACGTCGACCTTCCGGTGGTGCGTCTACGCGTTATTACTGTTTTACGTGGAAAAGTAAGTTCGTTTCGCTCTACGCCGAGAATAATGTCCGGACTACCTATCCTCTTTCTCTTTCTCTCTTTCTTTTAGCTCGTACTCTTTCGACTCTTAACCGTTAAAGCTTTATATATTTTACTTTAATCTAGCCGGGCGCTTAAATTTGTTGCCTTGATTTTTCTTCTCCTAGATTTTATGAAATTCCCTTTTTCTCTCTCTCTTTCTTTCTCTGTTTAAACTTGGCAACGCATTTGTCGGGAGGAGGAGGGAATTAAATATTTTCATTTGCGCGTGCGTGAAAAAAAGGAATGAAAAAAAATGTACATCGGCCACGTTATATCGCAATGGCTTTTGCATGACATCATTTTTTTATATTAATCGTGAAAAGTGATTGCTACTCATTTTGTTGTGAAAGACAAATTACCAAAATTAAAACACGACGGAAATATTTTTTTTTTTATCTCTAAAACACAGGATTCGTAATTATTTCTCAATTTAAAAAATGTACAATATACTTTATCGATAAACATGACACACTACATTATTGTTTTTTTCACTTTTTAAAAAATAATTTATTTCTATTTACAATAATATCTATTTCTTATTAATATCTAATTTAATACAATAACTAATTATACGTGACATATCGGTATAAATAAGCATTGCATCTAATTTCGAACATCGAATGTCCCGTTAGTTTTTTTAATTACTTTGATAATCTACACCATGTTTTCGAATATTTTACGGCGCGTAAACCTTTTCAATTCTAAGAGCATATATTTAACTTACGAGTAAGGGCAAAGAGACTGAAAGTCGCAATGTGAAATGGGACGTCTCGTTTATTCTCCTAATTTTTACCTTTTCTCTTCTCTCCTTCTTCCTCTCTCATTTTTCTTTCTCATTTCGCACTTAATACCAGAATCTACGTTTTTCTTGTTAAATTTTCTCCCTTGCTCTCCCCTCCCCCTGTACGAATATATACTCTCTATTCCTTTTTATTCGATGCTCTCTCTCTCTCTCTCTCTCTCGCCCACTGTTTCTCCACATCTACATAAAGAATTCTTTTTTTTTTCTTTTCCGTTCCCTTTTCTTTGGCTCGGCGCCTTGTCTAACTTTGAAAAGTGCCGAAATACTTTCGCGTGCCACCGAGTTTCGGTTGCCGTTTGCCCGGCTTTAGCTTGCGCTCCAAATGAGAAAAATGAGAAAGCATGAATGAGAAAAGAAAATAGGCGCTCGTCTCTCGCGCCCAGCTATTTAGAGTAGAAGTAAGAGATCGAGAAGGATAATTTTCTATTGAGGCTTAATTATGACTCTTGTGGGTATGTATCTAAGACGGCGCTCCTTTTAATAACTGGAGCGAATTCATAATAATTGGGATTTAAGATTTTTATCATCATTGTTATAGATCTCTTTTTTTATTTTTTTTATTTATTTATTTATTAATTTTTTTTTTTTGTTCAAGATTGTTGAATTTTATTACTTTTAGTTGATTAGTTTGCGATTCGTATTAAAAATAAAAAATATATAAAGTAAAATAGTTTAATAATTGTGATTCAATTTTATTAATTATTGATGGATTAATTATTCATTTTTTTTTTTTTTTTTTATAAATAAATAATTATAAAAAGATCCAATTGTAAATTACGACAAAGTAGTTTGTTGCGAAGAATGAAAGACTGCGGAGTTTTAACGGCTTATAAAGCAATTGTCCTATTTTTTTTTACAGAAAATACTACCGCTCTTTGGATTTTATGGCCATTTGTATTTTATTACGTAAATCCTGCTTTTGTATTTTAAAAATTACTGCGGCAGTAAAGTTTTAATAAAACTGCTTTGACAATGGCTGCAATACAATACCGATAATTTATTATTTATTTCTTTTTAATAAGATACAAAAATTTTATTAGCATTATATCAACGTATGATGGTATTTCAAATGTAACATAGTTTATCGTTGCAGTTAAAGTAATTTATAAGCTACTAAAGGTAAACTGCTAAAATTATTTGATAATTTTAAAAATGAACGAAAAAATAAAATTGAAAGAATTGGGTTGATTCAGAAGAACTTTTTTTCAACTTACATATATTATAAAGAAAAAATGACCAGTAGGATGTTTTAATATTTAAATGTAATTTTTTTTTTTTTTTTTTTATTATACTTAATGATTTCATTTTATCAAACGCTTTATAGTACTTTATACGTAATTAAGATATAAGTTTAAATTATTTTGCGCTTTTTAATAAAGCAAAACTTAATGTAATAAAGTAGATAGCAAGGTAGTCGATTGCATTATTAATAATTTACTGCGTAATAAAAAGTAGTAAATTATAAAGATTTTATAGTATTACAAACAAAATATAACTATTTTAATTCTATCTATAATTTAAAATATTGTTTACATTTTTATTAACTAATTTATTTTCATTAAAAAGAAATAATTTATAATGTAACGCTTTGAAATTAATTATTTTTATATCGTGCAGTAGAATAAACCAGAAATGGTCAGGCATTACGACAGTTATACGCAATACTTAGTTTTTATAATAAATACACACTCAAACTTAATTTTTAATAATAAAATATTAATTTTTTTTCAAACATTAACTTCAATTCAAATAATTATTTAAAATTTTAAGCAACAGCTTAGATATAGTTATATGAAATTAGAATAAAAAATTACATTTAAAAAATTTATTTCCAAATACTACAAAAACCATAAAACTATGATAAACGAAAAAAAAATTGCTTGTACTTATTACTAAAATTATCAAAAAATATTTATCATATTTTTAATGTTTATGGCAACAATTATAATATCATCGAATGCTCTAAAAAAAAAAAAAAAAAAAAAAAAACAAAAGAGAAATTTTTCATTGCACAACAATAACGAATCACTTCTTCTCTAAACACAAAAATCAATTCGACTTTTTAAACTGGCCTAATTAAAGAATAAAAAAGACACGCGCGGTCGCACGGAAGGTAAAATAAAATAAGAGCAGCGCGAATCCACAACGCAAACATTATTTCATCAACGCAACGTAAATTCCCAATGGATTTTCCTCGAACACGCGATGGGTCACCGCTATTCTCCTCTCTCTATCCTCGAAAGATTTTCACCGCTAACCTAACTCTATTTTTTTCGTTCATCAGCCGCGAGAAAAGCGAACGCGAGATAAATTAAACCTTCTCCCCATCTATATATATATATCCATTCGAATCGTAATGCGTTGCGGCTTTTGGACCGATCGATGACGTAATCGAATATATATAGGCACGCAAGCCGACCGATAGTCGCTCGCCTTCTCTCTCTCTCTCTCTCACTCACTTGTTCACTGGCACATTGGCCCGAATGCAGGTCGCGGTGTCAGTGCCACCCCCTTGGGATGACGGCCCGAGGCGCCGCTGCCGCTATTGGATGCCACATCGCCCTGCGGAGTGAAAGTCGTGCTTCGGAACACGGCCTCGGTGTGATATTTTTTTTCTTTTTCTTTTTTTCTTTTTCTTTACGTTCGCGCTGACTTTTATCTTTGCCGAGTGTATGTAAGATCGATAACTCGTTTAATAATTTTGAATTACATTGGTTTTTTAATGAAATTAAGTTAATTCGCCTTTTTATTAGGAACGGATGTATTCGATGTTTATTAAGCGACGATGATGTTTCTGCAATTTTATTAGAAATACTTTAACAACTTCGTGACGTATCGACTTATTAAGGAATTGCGTAAAAAAAAATTTTATATTTACTATTTAATTTTATATAACTAGGAAAATGTGTTACTTATTAATTAGGTGTTCTACTTTTTATTTTTTAAAACTTATTATTAAACTTTGAAGAATATATCCACCTAAGTTATAATTATTTATTTGTATACTTAAATATTTTATATAGTTTTATTTGAAAGCATCATTTTATGTAATATATATATATATATATATATATATATATATATTTCTATTTCAAAATTACTTGTATTATACAATTTACACCAATCAATTTAAAATATTCAATTTATTAAATTGTGCAAAATTTTAAAAATAATTTATTTCTAAAACTCTATTTTTTACTTTAAATTTACATAATGTATTCAGTTTTATCTTTATAACAGACCATAAGATAAAATTGAATAGTTGCTAGTTAATAGCTAGAAAATTTCAAGAACACTCTATATAACAAAACGCAAGGGCAATTGCCGCTAAACACGTGGCTGATGACGACTTACACACTTTCCTGTAAAGTACAGGCGTGTAAGCCGGATAAAAATTAGTCGTACTCGTAGCAGAGAGAAGGCGAGAGAAAAAAAAAAAAAGAAATCGTTGACACGTAAACGTACTTCAAGTGAAATAAAGTATCTCATTCAATTGCACGAGTACTAGATTCAATTAACTTTACATTAGTTCTATTTACTTATAACTACGCGAGTAGTCTTTTATTACAAATGAACTTTTTTTTTCTCATTGATTTAATTTTTAACAATGAGAAATTAAAGTTGTAAGACAATGACGAATTATTGAAAGTTAACATTAATGAAGTATTTGACTACGAACGTTATTTAATTCGGATATTGTACTACTACTCAAATATGCTTTTGTGCCCTTCAGGCGTGAACTTTTATGATAAGCGCTTTAACGCGCTCATTCAAGTGTCCACAAAATGCCTTATAATTAATTTATTTAGCTCATAAAATACGTATTGAAAGCTAACCTGAATCATTTATAGACCCTTTCCACGTTTGCTCATAAATTTCGCTAATAATGAGCTCGTTCGCATATATTTGGTATTTCAAGATAAATATGCCATTTCAAACAATCATCGGCAATGACTATTTTTTTTTTTTTTTTAAATCCTTTTTCAACATATTATAATAATAAATTTGTTAAATATCGAATGCGATAAAATTATAAATACTATATGTAGCTAAAATTAAAAATAAAAATTATATGAAAAAATAATGAACAAATTTGGAGTAATAAAATTTTAATCAAAAAGTAAGTATGCAACAACAATAAAAAAAAAGAAATTTCAATGAAATATTTCATTTCTGTATTATTTAAAAATTATATATACAAGATAATTTTTTAATATTGTGAAAAACTGCGATTAGAATATTAGTGGTTAAACGAACATTTCAATAAAGGCAAACCGAATAAATCTTTTAATAAGATTGCGTGATAATGTGAAATATTAATTTCTTAACCGTCCTATACCCACACGAGCGTATGTACGTGATACGCGCAACGCGATGACACTCTAGCGCGCTAACCCGTATCGCGTACGCGCATAACAAAAAAAAAAAGGTGTTCTTGAGATCTACAAAACGTACGTAATAAGCTTTTAGATAAAAACAGGGTATATATGATCTTAGATTTTATGTATATGTTAGTTCTTTAAGGTTAGAACAAGTGTTCGGTTGTTTTTCTAAAAAAAAAAAAAAAAAAAAAAAATCCCAGAGGTAGAACGGTTAATGTTTGGGTTAATAAAATAAAAAAAAAAAAATAAATAAATAAATAAATAAATAAAATGCAAAATGTTAAACACCCAAAATTTATGAAAATCATTCGAATATTGTATCAGCAATCGTTAACCAATAAAAACTCATATATGTACATTCATAAACGCCAAACAAAAAACATATAGGTACAAATGTGATAAAAGTGTAAGATTTCATTTATTCGCTTATTACCATAATGACGTTTTCATAGCCGCAACAAATTGCGTGTAAGGTTTTAGAGTTTGCGAAAAAAACAAATTTACACACATGTTCCATAACATATGCGTATGTATACTCAATATGTACATACGAGACTCATATGCGTTCTCATAAATGTCTGCAAAAATAAAAAGTTGGAAGAGCGAATAAAAAAAAAAATAAAGAATAAAAGAGAGGCACACATCACACGGCCGCAGGTTAATCGGGGCCAATTATCGAGTGGAAATTCTTCGAGCGGACGAAAAGGTGTACAAAGAGTAAGAGAGGAGAGAGAGAGAGAGAGAGAGAGGGAAAGAGACGGAGGGAGTAAACGGGGACGCGGCAACACCGCACTATGAAAAATGCAACTTTTATTTCCTTCTCTCTCTCTCTCTCTCTTTCTCTTTCTCTGCTCCCTTTCCCTCCATCCACTTCTTTCTCGAGCGGTTGTGGATGTATCCATGTGGCCGGTCAGCGGACGAACTCGTCAATGTTATGTGCACATATAGATGTACGGGTATAACGGTGCACTTTGTTCCATTAGCGATCGATAGATTTAACATCTCGGCACCGGAATAGTGTTGCTTTTTTTTCGATCGATTTTTCCGTGCTTCTTTATTATTATAAATATTTTTTTTTTTTTTTTTTTTTTTTTTTTTTTGCCTCCCTTTTATAGATATAGAGTTTTCTCGTTTTCCATACACGGTGTTATTTACCCTCGCGAATTTTTTATTTTGTTGCCTTTCCTCAAATTTTCGCTACTGTTTTAATTTATGAATTTTTGAAAAATTCGAGTATTTCAATGAATTTTATTTATTTTATTCAGTTTTACTTCGTGAAATTGCCTATCAACATTATTATTTTGTTTTATTAATTCGTTGAATTTATTAATTGAGCATTTTAATATGAATTCATCAAGCGATTTAAAATTACAAGGCATTAATTACTTTTCACTTATTCGATATGGCTATATTATGATTTTTACAATATTATACATGATTAAATTTAAAATGAACGATAACGTAAATATTTGAAATTTTTTTCAAAATATCTTTTTAAATAATTACGTTACTGTAATTCAATAACTCCGCATACATTATAAAATCCACGAATATGGTTACAGAGAGGGAGAGCTTTAAAACATATTTACATCCAAATGTTTTTTTTAAACTAGAATTTTACGAATTTCCAGCTAATTTAAATTTTTTCTGCTATACATGGCAAATACTAAAAAATGTTGATTGAGAAAAAAATTAATGCTAATATTTGAAAAATTTTAGATAACTTTTTCAAACTCAAAATTATTCGTGTCTTGTAGTTAAGATATGGTGGAAATGCAACAAACTTATGCTCGTATACTTGCTGAAAGAATTTTTAACAAAAATTTAAATTATTTTTGTTACAAGTCAATTAAATCAATGTTTTTTAATAATATCAATTTTACATGTGATTCAAACAAAATTTATAAAAGCTTTTAACTGCGAAATAATAATTGATAAATGACAAAAACGTGTATGTGTAAATGTAAATCGAATTATGTGTTGAAACGGTATACGCAGTTGGAAACGTTTTTAATTATTACATGGAAAATTTTTTTTTATTTGTATAAAAGTTAAAATTTGAGAAAAAGCATTTAAATTCGTAATATTCGAAAAATGTCAACTGTAAAAACATTACAATCTGTTACGCTCGCATCAGTACGTAGAAACAAAGTGGCGCCGAAAATGCAGAAAAAGTAAGAAAAAAAAAAATAGAAAGAGAGATAGAAAGAAACAAGAGAGCGATATAAAGAAGTCCATTCCCGCAAAGTTTGTTTATTCTTTTAGTTAGCTTGCGCAACTACCGAAGCTCTTGCGAACCTCGTTTTCCGTTTTCGACGATGGTCCGTATTGTTGATAGTTACACCGTGCACCGAGGATATTTGAATTGTATAAAAAGAAAAAAAAGCTAGGAAAACATAGAGGGAACGTATAAAAGAGGAGAAATGCCCGAGCTAAGAAGAAGCGAAGAAAGAAAGAAAGCGGATAAATGTCGCTCGGTATAAGTAGATGACTCGAGAATATTCACGTAATTCACAAGACTTTCGAGAAGAACTAGCTTGCATGCATAATTCAAAATTTCCACTTTCTCTCTATCTCTCATTCTCTCTTACTCTAGTCGAGTTGTGAAAAAAAAAGAAGAAAAAAAAAAAAAAAAAAAACGAGAGTGAAAAAGAAAAGACGCTACGCGTCGTAAATTTTCCGATGATTATAATGGATGAAGAACTGGATTCACGAACGGGATGTACTAGGAAGTAACTCTAATAAAAGAGAGCCGTAGAAAAAATTACAAAGGGAGAAAATTTCATTTAACGATAATGCGTTTTAGATATAAAACTGAAAGACTTGCACTTTGTTCTTTTAAATTCGTTTTTCAATAAAAATAATATATTATTAATCTTAAAAATTTTTATCGTAATACAGTTTTGTAATAAATTTTGTTATCACACGAATTTTTTTTTTTTACCCAAAGTCAATTTCAAAGAGAATTTAAAAATTTCGCCAACTTTCGATTACTTAAAACCTTCGCCATTTTACAATCATAACGTTTGAATCCACGCTTACAAAATCGAGCAACTAAAACGTAACCAGTAAACCGAGCACAAATTGGTACACACGTCGGTAGCAATATATCCTTGAAAAAAAAAAAAAATCCATCCTCACAATTGCGATACACACCTCCTACGTACATGCATAAGCGGTCACGTGCACACGCGCGAAAAATACGTAATTGAAAAGATATCTGCTGGGATTTGGCGTGGGCAGCCGATAAAGATTAATGGCGTACAATCGGCGGCCTTTCGAAAGTTCGCGAGAGATAAAGAGAGAGGCTCGTCGATACAGCCGCCCTCACCCTTTTCCTCTCCCGGTATAATTAGCAGAAAGGACGAGCGCCGGGATTTGCGAGGCCGATAACGAGCGCGCGAGCCGATAATAAACCATCGGGAAGTCAGGGGTAGGGGCAGGATGAGAAGGAAAGAGAGAGAGAGAGAGAACGCGAATTCGGATTAGTTTGTGTTTTCTACGTTCGCGTCAATGGTTTCAGCGCCCTGTGCTAACCCCTGGAAATTCTCTTCTTGCTCTCTTGAAACAATTTCAAACTTGGAATCCTGCGCTTCTTTTGTCTTTTTCTCCTCTCCCCCCTCCACTTTCTCTTACTTTCTCGTGAAATTTAATCCCCAAGAGGGATTTATAGAATCGTATAGTTGGAAAATCGAGGTTTTCGACGATCGTCGTTAAGATCGTTGATGTAGATTTGCGACAAAAATTGTTTTTTACTTGGTATTATCTTTAAATCTACTTTAATTAAATTTTCGTAATAATTATCATTTTAAGATACATCAGAAGCAACTTTAGGAAAAGTTTGTATTGATTAGGCGTTAATTTCTGATTGAAAGTAGTAATTATAGTACACACTAATTATATTTCAAAATAATGTCGAAATAAGAAAGTAATGATAAAGGAAATTATTTTTTAATAATAATATGAACTCACCAAATTAGAATTAAATTATTAAATTACAATGTCAATTAATAGTAGGTAATTATTTTGCATTTAAAAAACTATTAAAATTAATTTTTTAATCATTGCTTAAATAAAGAAATTATAAATGAAGAACCAAAAGTGAACCCTTTAATAATTATTTAATAATTTAATAACTTAAACTTGTACATATAATAGTACACAAATAACAGATCGTCTGAAAAGTTCGTAGGCTGACACATAAATGCCGTTACTAGAATTAAATCCATAAGATTTTTAGTTAGTATCAATCTTCAAACGATACGTGTATAAATTTGACAGCTTACGGACAATTGGTTTGTGAGATATAGCATTGTGGGTGAAGCAACTTTTGTTATTGTGAAAAAAATGGATAAAAAAGAATTTCGCGTCTTAATGAAGCATTGCTTTTTGGTAAAAAAAAAATGCTGTTAAAGCGAAGACTTGGCTTAATAAACATTATTCCGACTCTGCACCAGAAAAATCAACCCTGGAGAAGTGGTTTGCTAAATTTAAACAAGTCGAAATGAGCGTCGAAGATGATGCACGCAGTTGACGTCCAAAAGAGGCTGTTACCGACGAAAACATCAAAAAAGTTCATAAAATAATTTGAATGATCGTAAAGAGAAGTTGATCGAGATAGCTGAGACTCTAAAGATATCAAAGGAACGTGTTGGATATATCGTGCATGAATATTTGGACATGCGAAAGCTGCGTGCAAAGTGGGTGCCGCGCGAGCTCACAATCGATCAAAAGGAACAATGTATTAATGATTCGGAGCAATGTTTAGCGATATTCAACCGTAATAAAGACGAATTTTTCAGACGATATGTGACAATGGATGAAACATGGCTCCATTGCTACACTCCAGAGTCCAATCGACAGTCAGCCTAGTGGACTGTACGCGATGAAGCGAATCCAAAGCGTGGAAAGACGCAACGGTCGGCTGGCAAGGTTATGGAATCAGTATTCTGGGATGCGCATGGTATAATATTCATCGATTACCTCGAAAAGAGCCAGACCATCAACAGCGATTATTACATAGCATTGTTGGAGAGTTTGAAGAATGAAATCACGAAAAAACGGCCCCATTTGAAGAAGAAAAGAGCGCTGTTTCATCAAGACAATGCACCGTATCACAAATCAATGAAAACGATGGCAAAATTGCATGGATTAGTCTACGAATTGCTTCCCCATCCACCGTATTCTCCAGATTTTGCTCCCAGTGACTTTTTCCTGTTTGCAGATGAAAAAAATTCAGCACTAATGAAGAGGTAATCGTCGAAACTGAGGCCTACTTTGAGGCTAAAGAGAAATCGTACTATAAAAATGGTATCGGAAAATTATATGACCTCTATAATCGTTGTATCACCCTCGTAGGTAACTATATTAAATAATAAAATCGATATTTATCAAAAAAATGTGTTTTACTATGTTAGCCTACGAATTTTTTAGCCAAACTGTTAGTGTCTCAGAATTGTTTGTGGTATTCTTGAATGTATATGATGAGTTTTATATGGCAAAAATGAATATTAAATATTTTGATAAAAAAAAACCGTTGAGAGATTCTTGGTAAATTTATTGAAAGATTAATTGATTTATTGTAATGCTTTTTATTATTCATTTACTCAGGGTGGTTCGATACCGACTGGGTAATCTGCAAAGTATACAGTTATGATTGTCTTTAAAAAAAACCCATAATGCATTAAAAATGTCAAATAACAATTATTTTTAATTAATTTAGGTATAAAGCCTTTATTTTTGCGCATTATGGAAATCCTTAAAGTTTCATTTTTCTAGTTGTCAATTGTTTTATAATCTCCATATCAATTTATGAAAATACGACTATACGTGTGGCAGGAAATAACTTTGTTGCCATAAAAGCTGTCTATAAACTTCATCTTTTTTTCATTATTTACTTTGGTTTTTGCTTATACTCGAATTTTGAGAATAAACATATTGAATATTCGTAAATAATGTTACACAATTTTAATTATTTTTCATATTGATGTCAAACTTTCTTTAAAATCTTTTAAGCGTGACATATGTTTCTTCGGAATTTTTCTAGTTGGTAAAACAATAATATTATAAAATTTAATAAAAAAATTAAATAAATATTCTTGAATATACTTATATCGTAATTAAATTAATTTACATATAAAATGTACATCGATAAAATGAATGTATCTTATATAAATTACGTTCCAAACTCGTATTAATTAAAATATTTTCGTAAATAATATCATAACAAATAAAAACAAACACACGAAAATGTTGAAAAATTAAATAAATAATATTATCCGTTTGAATAAAAAACATTTTAATTAATTATAAATATATGGCGAACAAATTTTGAATTCATTTTGTTTAATATTTTATTGACGAATAATTTGTAATTTATGAAAAATTGATTTTCTCAAAAAGAGATTCTTGGAACTGTTTATTTTTAAAATGTAATTCATCAAAACGTAAGTTAATACATTTAATTATTCATGGGATATTTTTATTTTTTGTGTTAACAATATTAACACTACTTAAACATTGATTATAAAATATTTTTAAAACGAAATAAAATACGTTCATATTAAATGTTGATGGTCGATTACTTCAAATCAAATCTATTCATTAACGGAAAACTCATAACTTGTTCGTGTCTTTTTTTAAAAAAAATTTATTCCTTACCATTTTCAAACTTATTACTCTATATTTGTAAAAGCATAATAAACGTTCTCGTTAAATTTTCAAATAACAAACTACGAATTAGTCCAACCGAGCGACCGTTTTCATTTTTCGATTTTTAAAGAAATCGAATTACTTCTCAGCGCATAGGACTATCGGTGCGAATAGCACTCCCACATTTCTCTTTTATCCGAGCATCTAATTAAAGAAATTAATTTCTCTTTGGGCTTTGAAATAGGATAGCTATCTCTTTCTTCCTCGCTCGTTTTCTTTCCTCTGCTCGGAATTCCATTAAATCCTTAATTTCCCGCGGCTAAGCGAATTAATCTCATTGCTTTAGCATTCCCGTATCTCGCCACTGGCTTATTGGCATAATGGAACTTATACCGCGATAGAGAAAAAGAGAAAGGAAGAGAGAAAGAGAGAGAGAGAGAGAGAGAGAGAAAGAGAAAGAGATAGAGACCATATTAATACAAATGCTAGCTCAAGCATGCGCGTATCGATTAGTGCGCTTCGACGCGCCAACTCATTATTATTATCTTCGCGTACGTTTGCATTTACGGATGCGCGCTTAAGTATGGCACGTATGTATATAACAACGAATACGCGATTGAGAGATGAGATGAATGCGAGAGAGCGACGGGCATCTGTTAGAGATCTTGGACTCGACCGCGTGCTTTTAGCCGCATGTTTTTGTAGATGGTGCAATGGACTTATCTAATATTACGTCATCGTCACGATAAATATTCGCTTAATTTCTAGACTGAATTAATAAGAAATAGAAATAAATTATCTAAATAATTTTTAAGAAATTAATTAATTTAGTTTTCGATAGTTTTTTAAATGAAAGAAAAATGTACTCAAAAATAAGTGGATATAGTCAAGGTATAACCAGACATGCATTAAATCTTGTTATTTTAATTAATTGTTTCATTTCATTTATTTAAGTGATTAGACAATTTTATAATCTGCAATAAATTCATTATATTTTTTATTACAATTTTATTATTTTAGAAAATCTACTATCTTGAAAAACTAAGAAATGTATACTTAGAATAGCCGTTTGTTATAAATTTTGGAAATCAATGGAATAACAGAATTTCAAATTAATAGAAATTTTTTTTTTACATACATATGTATATTATTATGTTGAACATATTTATTTATAAATACTAATTATAATTAGAAGATGTAATTATAATTTGTTTAATAACTAATAATATTTTAGAATTTATACTAGATAAATCTTTTGAGTCGAAACTATTCTTTGACTACCATAGTATTTTCTATTAATATCAGAAAATCAGGAACGCGTATTATGTGCAGTAGTGCAATAATTTCTCAAACTAAAACTTTCTAACATTGGCGCAGTACATTCAACCTAAAAGACTCGTGCTTTAAATACTTTACCGTATAGCTTTGTAAAATTATGGAGTCTTTCAAACTTACGCTAATGAAATATTTAAAATTTTTTAACAAAATCAAACGACAAATTTATCAATGATTTATCTTGCAGAAAATTATCGTTAAATTTTTGTAAGAGAACCTAAGATTTATTAGGCTATTGTCATAAGACCTGTTTTATACTAAAAGCTTTTCAGAAGTATAGCACAAAGATTTAGCAAAATCATACAACAGTTTATGTGTTTCATAATAATAAATTAAAAAATTTTGATTCAGGCGCAAAAAATATATTTTTAATTAATAATCAAACTGAAAAAACTTTATTAGGTATTACTAAATTATAAAATAAAAGGTTATCACTTCTCTTTATTCTATAATCTTTCTAAATTAAAATAAGCGAAAATCACTTTCAAACAACAAGTTATCAGTATTTTTAATAAATATGTTTTTAAATATTATAATTTAAAATTTCAAAAAAGAAGGAAATAATATCAAGTGTAAACACAAAATAAATTATGCACCGTGAATTCGAACACTTGGCCAATTGCAGCTTAAATTTTTTTCCTTACCCCAAAGAGAGAGAGAAAGAGAGAAAGAGAGCGTCGCGATACGATCCTTATAGTCGTAGACGCGCTCGTTATTCTTACGAGTAACCGTAAGATGTCGGAATTTAGTGTCCTGTTTTGCCGATGATTTACGAAAGTTTGATAAATTTTAAGTGCCTCGTGATAAATCGGCAAAGTTTTGAAGATTTTTAAACTTTTTGAGTTTGGATATAATATGCGGTAGCGATTGCTGAATGTTCGGTGATATTTATTAAATTGCTTTTGCAAAAGATAAAAAATAAAAAATAACACCGATAAATTATCCTTTTTTTTTTTAAACTTTCACACATATTGCTTTATCGATAAAAATTATGTCTACAATTTTTATGATTTTTAGAAGGTGACCAATAATAATATTGTAAAAAAACATAATTTCGTACTTGACCTTAAGTTCAATAAGCCCATTGTTAATAAATTAAACAATAAACAATTCTCAAATGCGAAACACAATTTTCACATAATCAGATATATTTATATAATAAAATCACCAATCCACCTCTTCGTATATGCACATTATAAACGAGAAATAAGTCGCGCGCGAAGCTCGCGTTTATTAGCTCGCGAATTCACGAGGAAGTGCGACGTGACCCTTGACGGGAAATATTCGCCAACGCGGAGTCACCGTAGCTCGCATAAAGAAGGACTTAACGCGAAACAAAAGTATCGTCGCGCGTCTCTCTGCGTGCGCATGAAAAACGTCCTCTTTCTCTCGTATTCTCGGGATACCCTATAAACATAAACACGTACACATGCACATAAGTATATGTAGCCATCACTACGGTTGAAAGGAATTCTTCGGCGACGGCGTTAACGTTCGCGCGCAGCGGAAAATATTTTTGCGATAAAAGCGAGGGGGAGGAAAGGCCGTCAAGGATGGTAAAGAAAAGCTTTGAAAATGTGAAAATAGTGCGATTAGCTATATATGTATATACACCTGTAGTTACGACATCGATCCGACGGGTTCCTCGTTCTTTTTAATGCGGAGGTGAATGAGCTTCAAGGGCATGCGTTACTTTTCGGTAACGTCTTCTTACGACCGTATCGCAATGGGTCATGTGACTCGACGTGCCATAAGCTCTTGCGAGAGAGAGAGAGAGAAGAGTCTGGCTTAGCCGAGGGATAGATAGAGAAGATGAGACGCCTCTTTATCAATTCTTTTTATCCTTTTTATCGCTTTTTTATTATACAACTATTATACATCTTTTCTATTCTTGTCAAGTTTCAAGATCAAACGAGCTAACGAAATGAGAAAATGCGTACGTTTCGATAGTTAGACAATAAAGATACGAACAATCTCGTCTTATTATGGCTTTTGTTTTGTTTCTTAATTAATCAATTTAAATTATAATTTTAAAGAAAGATAATACCAAACGTTACTCTCAACGTTATTCGATAGCTTTTCGGTGTCGCTGTAAACTTTGTGTTAAATGTAGACTGCTCCCTTAGACTTATCTTAAAAGCCTCACCATTATTTCTTCTATAAAATCAGAAAATTTATCGAGAAACCAAGATGTTTGAAATAGAATTTTATTGTATCGTATGAGCCGATAAAAACACTGACCACGCGTGTATCAAAGATTTATTGTTCCACCTGCATTGGATACCTTGAAAAATTCAATAAATTTTTTATGTTTCTATTTCGTGATTATTTTTCGTGTAAAATAAACTAAGAATAAAAATAAAGAATAAAATTTTACAATATTTTTGAATAAAATAAGTAAACTTTCAAGTAATTTAAGAATTAATATATTATTTATCCAACATGACATCGGAAATTGAAATCAATTCTTAGTTTCACGTACCATGTGGCGATTCAATTTACCTTCGAAATCGAGTCGCGTCGAAAAAGTGAATAAAAAAAAAACACGACACCTCTCACTTTTCTAGTATACGAAAACTATTTGTTAACTATAAAATTTAAAAGAATATTTTTACATTTATCTTAAAAAAAAAAAAAAAAAAAAATTTTATTGATCAATTTTATTGATTAATTGATTAATTATATGATCAATTTTTCAATGCAAAATTATTAATTGTACTTTTTAATCCACATAAAAATAACTTTAAATTGAATATTCATTAAATTATTTTGCCGATGACGAAACAACGTAACACGCGTCATCAACGAATTACATCAATTGTTCTGATAAAAAAAAAAAAAAAAACAAAAAAATAATAATCGAGAAAAGACGACCGCGATATTAGCGAGTTTATTCGACTGTAACCACGCCAATATTGATTCTAACGCGGATGTATAAAATCACGTGTAAACGAATTCACGCATCACAAAGTTCCCACACACGTACCACAAACTCTCTTTCACCGAATGGTTACATAAATGCACTCGATCGAATCCATCTTTTGATATTTGTATATATGTATATATGCACATAGATATATGTAATCGTTGACCAATCATCGTATATAAGCTTTTCATCGCGACATCGACGAGGCACGTTGTTCGCGTTGTTCCCGAGCTGTAACATCGGACGGTTATACTTTTTCTTTCCCTCTTTTCTTCCTTTCTCTCTCTTTCTTTCCCTTTAAACTCTCTCTCTCTCTCTCTCTCTCTCTTTTCTCTAGCTCAGAGATCAAAATCTCAGTATCCGTTAGTCACTTTTCCCGCAGCATCTAGAGTTTTCAATTTCAAGCCAGCGCAAAATGAGCTCTCTCTCTCTGTCTCCCTCTCTCTCTTCTCTCTTCTCCACTCTCGCTCTACATCCGACCGCAAGCCCTGCGAACGAGAAGTTTCATATCGGGATAGGAGAGAAGTTGCATCGCTACGATGCGGTTTGTATGCTGTGGTCTCCACTCCACTCTCGCGAAGGTCAAGAAGCCGCGGGCGGAAACGCCTCTCTCTCTCTCTCTCTTTCTCTCTCTCTCTCTCCCAATTCCTTCCTCTCCCGCACTTTCGAAGCTCTATTCGTATACATATATATGTATACGTACACACATACAACTAAGGGGTATTGTGGTTCTGTGGATAATGCGCGCACACACGCATATATGCGCGTAAGTGTAGGTGGACATGTTCACCTCTCACTCGTACTTTATATATCCGACTATAGGCAAACAACTTCGTTCTTCCAGTTCGGATGTATTATACTTCGGGCGTTTATATATACATGTATAGATGATGAGATCTCTCGTGTTTTCTCTCTCTCTCTCTCTTTCTTTCCATATATACCTGCGTATAACTCCATCGGATGCGGGCGCTAGCCAACTTTTCTCATAAAGCCCTCTCGCGTCTATTCCGGTAACAAAGAGAAAGAGTAAAAGAGAAAATGGGTACCTTTTCTACCAAACACAGTCCTTCTACTCTTATACACACCTATTTTCTAGCTTTTTATAAGATTTTTACTTCGCTTTTTTTCGTTCTCTATGTGTATGTGTGTGTGTGTGTGTGTCTGTGTGTTTGAACATCACCAAATTTGTACGTTATAACGGTCTCGAGATTTTTCGCAATTTTAATATAATGGTATACCGAGCAAATACCGTGTTGCCTTTTTATACGAAAAAGTTTAAACTGAAATCGGTTAAACTTTATTTGCAGGGTTTTTTTTTTCTTTTTTCAGTAATCTATATTTTGGCGTTTAAATATTTTTCAATATTTTGTTATTTATATATACCTACGAAAAAGATGTTAAATTTTTATTATTCGTGATGAAATAACGTCGGGTCTCTTAAAACTCTTTTTAGTTTTTATTATGCTTTCAACCGCTCGAAATCGTATTCAAAGTGACTCAGCTATAACAACATTTTGCCAATCTGATCAAGAAAATAAATTGCCTTAAATATTGATAATTCCGAAATTCTATCTCAATATTAATTTAAAATATATATTTATGAAAAAACGTATTTTCCCTCTTAGTTGAATCTAACATTTCCTTTAGTAAGATTTTATATATGCTTATGCATTGTTTCCGTTTTTTATTTCCTTTTGTACTCGCATTTAAACTTTCTTTGTTCCTTACGATTACATATTCAAAAAAGTAATAAGCGTACAAGTTAATGGATTCTGTACGAAACCGATAAATGATTACTCGCGTGTGCGTTTACGAGTATACGCTTGTTTCCGCTTTTGCGAATCTAAGTTTCGTCGTTAAAAAATTTTCGTAAACGTCGACGTCGTAGTTTTCACTGTCTCGTTTCGGAAGTTCGCTATGATCTAATTGTGCGTCAAAAATTGACTGTTACTCTTGTTTTATTGCTTTATTTTTATGGGCTTAGTTTGAAAAGTTTAAAGATTATTTCGTTTGAAGAATGGTAAAAGTTTCGTTATTGTTTTTATCGCTTTTACGAGTAAAATGCGATATTATAAAGCGTACGGTAAATGAAATGGGCATTTTTATAATAACTTGCGCAGTATTATTTAGGAAAAAAATATTTTGCAAAAAAAAAATGTCTTATTTAGGATAACCAGTAAACCTTATAACAGAGATGTAAGCAAATAAATTTTTCGATATTTTCTTATCAAGGTCGCATCAACTATCGCATATATATATGTATATACAGACGCGCATTTTTTATTGAAACATAATACATATACCGTTACTAAGTAAATATTTTTATCTTTAAATAAAATATTTCATCTCTCATATTTCGTATTTCAATATTCCGTTTCGAGAACGACGGAAATGCGCCAGGAAGTTTTCATCTCGTTCTACAATCTACAAAT
This sequence comes from Chalcis sispes, assembly GCA_949987625.1. NCBI lineage: Eukaryota > Metazoa > Arthropoda > Insecta > Hymenoptera > Chalcididae > Chalcis > Chalcis sispes. The sequence goes on from OX465095.1 coordinate 60,428,743, forward strand.
CTACACAGTCCTTTTGGTCCATTCGCGTAAACGTTATCACAAACGAGATTGTCGCGAAACAAGTACTGCAATTTCAAAAAGCATCCGTGGTACTACTATCATACGAGAGCGGTATAGTTTTTGCCTTCCCTTTCACTCTCGCACTCTCTCTCTCTCTCTCTCTCTCTCTCTCTCTCATTCTTTCTCTGTAAACGGCTTAGAAGAGCATATGATAGAGCTTCGCGAGCATGAAGTGCGCCATAGGATTAAGTTGCGCAGAGTTGAGCAACGATAAAATTTGAACGGCTCTACTCGCTTTTCGAGTAGAGTTAGCGCGGTTACCCGCCGGTTTAAATGTATCAGTCGAGTGGAAGAAGAGATAGATAGAGAAAGATGGTAGATTAACTAACCGAGGGAAAAACGTCAAGTACAAAGCTTGGACATGCCAGCTAATTTGATTCATGTATTCGTGTAACGAAAGGTGGTAACTCGAAGACACTACTCTGACTGATTTGCTATGCAAATGCCATTCGACTTTGTATATTTTTCGCGTCTTCTCTCTCTCTCTCTCTCTCTCTTTCTCTTCCTTTCTCCCTTTATCTTTATCTTTATCGTACGCGTGCACATATTTATTTCGTCGTCGTCGTCTCTCTGTAACGTCCGCAATTCTCGTGTGCCCGAGCGAGAAAATACGCCCATCGAGAAGCCGACGAGATTTCCTCGTCCCGAGCTCTGTATATGGGAGCTTTCGGTATCCCGAGCGGCTTAAGCTGAATCTATGGCGGCGTAACGGTCGAATTTTATTGGCGGCTCCCCGTCTGTTTGCTCCTGTTTATATATGTGCATGTACTATGTATATGCGATTGTGCGTATCTGGCATACGGGCAGGACAGCGTTTGCGATCGAGTTTGTTGCGGTGAATGGAATAAAAGTTATGCGATAAATTATGCGATTCTTTTTTCCTTTTGTTCAATTGTGAAAAAACTTTTTTCTTTGTCTTTTTTTTTTTTTTTTACGAAATAAAATCGTTTGTAATAAAATTTATATAAATCGTTTATTTTAAATTATACTTCAATAATAATTAAAATTTTTTATTTAAATTTATTATTTAATAATAATTTCTTTTATTTTTTTATTTATATATTTACTTGTGAATTTTTGTACTATCGTAATATAATTACTCACAACTGTCTAATAAATTTGCATCAAAGGATTTTATTCCTTTAAGTTGCTTTCTTTTATAAAGTTTTTTCCTACTTCCTCCTAATATAGTTTTTTATAACATCTTAAATACTAGTTATTCTTGTTTTTTTACTTAAAATTTATGTACTTTAATAATGAAAAAAAAAAAAAAAGTATTCTTAATTTATTACATTGTTAAATGTAAATCTTATGATAAAAAATTTGTTTTATATTTTTGCATTATTAATAATTATGTGTTTTATAAAACATAAGCTGAAAGTGTTATTTGTTTTTAATAGTTTGATTGTTTTTGAAATTCTTTACAAAGTAATTTTAAATTACTAGTTTTGTCTTTTACTTTACTCAAATTGTTTACGTTTTTTAGATTTTTATCGAAGAGCAAAAACTATTTAAATATTAACTTTTGTATTTAAATATTAAAATTTCGAATAATATAAAATATACCGAGAAAATGATAAGCTTAGTTTAAAAAACTTTATTTTTACTACATAAAAATAAATATGTTAGTTTTTGATGAATGATTTTTATATTTCTTACTTCTTATGTTAACAGCACTACTTAATAAACACTAAGTATAGAATATTTTTAAAACGAAATACAATAAATTCGCGTTAAATGTTGATCGTCGATTACTTCGAATCAAATTTATTCATTAACAGGAAGCGTTCAATTTGTTCGTGTCTTCTTTTAAACAAATTTATTATTTATCAATATTTGTTAAAGCATAATAAGTATTCTCATTAAATTCTTAAATAACAAATTATGAATTAGCCCAACCACGTGATGGTTTTCGTCTTTCGATTTTTTAAAGGTGTTAGCTTTAGATGAATGATTTTTATGTTTAAACTGCTTTATGTTACAAATAATATTGATCAATGTAGCATATAGAATAAATTGCAAAATATAAATTAATAATTTTTATAATGATTCTTATAAAATTGTTCGTTATAACTTTCATTACTTACGTCATCGCTTTCGGAGTCGTCTATCGGCACATAATAACCGTTGCCGACTCCAACAATAAATCAGACCCTTAACCGCAACTAATTGACACACATATTCGAAATGGGTTTCCCGCGTATAACGAAACTCGCTCGGGCAAGCGCGAATCCGCGATGCCCTATACAGCACATCGACGCTGCGAACGTTGAATTTTGGAAATGAACTGTCTTGCGAAAACGAGGACGTTATCAAGAGGTAAACGCCTCGAACCTTAATTAGATTAATCGACGCGGACCGCATTCCCGAATAATATTCGCTTGCTCTCGCTCGAACGTTACACGTTGCGTGTATACGCGCGCGTTTGGGAGATTGCTTTATCGGCACTAATCGATCTCTAGTGGATCTCGATTTCCGCGCGTGTGTCCGAGCGCAATTACGTGCCCGCGTACCGCACTCGGGATTATACGCGCGCGTAGTTTCGGTTGCCGCTCGCGGTACTTTCTGTTAATTCAGCGTGCGCCCTAAGCCCGCCCAAGCCCACGTCCGATGAGTTCACGCGTCCGGGATCGAAAGATCGAAGATGACCGATTATTGAGACGTATACGCGCGCCCGTATTATTCGATCTAATGCGTTGCTTCGATGAAACTTTGATTGCGCATCGAAAGATTTTATTATTCGGTATATTGAATTATTTTTAAATGGTCAAAGGATGTCTTTGTTAAACGCGGTTACCCGATTTGAATTGGTTTGCTTTCACAAATTATACAATGCTTCAAACAAGATAATTTTAAAACGAAATTGATATATATATATTGCTCATTATTTGCGAAACTTAAACGTTGATTATGAATATGCGAGTAGTTTTATTCCAAAAATTTATATACTTTGTCGAAAGATAATTGCAAATAGTAATTTCTTGATGTATCATAAAATTATTTTATGACGAATAAATGAAAATTTTCATAAAAATACAATCAAACAATACGTGAATAATCGTTGACATTTATCTGGATTTTTTTATTGATGGTGATTATTTATAAATATTTTTTTTTTTAATTCAAGTACTCTTCAAACAATTAATCTATTTCTTATAATCCAACTTAAATTTAAAATCTCTTTTTATTTATTCTCATACATCAGTTTATAAAGCGACAACAACGGGATATAAATTCAAGGCGACATCAAAGTAAATGAAAAATACCGGGGCTTATCTACGCCGTTGGTATTTTTTTTTTTTTTTTTTTTTTTTATTTTCCCGCAGACTCGATAATGTCAGTTATCAGAACATTTTAGGCATTGTTGTATACCTCCGATACACGTAAACGCCCATACACATATACGCGCATTGGATAGCATCGAGGATGGGGTAACTTTGGCACGAGAGCAGGGTAGGGGGATCCATTGTTATATCCCCGGCACTTCAAACAATTCGCGTAATGGTAATGAATATTAAAGGCGAGCCTCGGTACGGCTCGCTCGGATATCGGGATACGAGCTAACCCCTTCCCTGTACATCACCGTTAGGAATTCATGCTCCGTTTGGTTTTACGCTTCTGACGGCGCTCCTCTTTTTTACTGCGGAGCTGCCTCCGTGCTTTTGAACTTTCGCAGAGACGCGACCCTTGATGAATGGCTCACCTTGCGGATTATCGGATTAAAACGGCTATTGGCCTCCTCGCTTATTCCAGAGGTGATCGCGATGCTCTTTTATTTTCCTTTTTTTTTTTTTTTTTTTTTTTTTTGTTTTTTGTTTTATCGAAAGTGAGACAAAGAAAGAGAGCGAGAACAAAGATAGAGAAGAAATTAAGGTAACCGTATGTGATGGAATTTCATAAAATAGTTTCAGAAAAGGTATAAAGTTTTTTGATATTTGATGTGTTATCGTACCTGAAATTCAGTCGATAGAGTTTTTCTCTCTATTTTAGTAATCAGTAATTCTAATGAAAATATTTAAACGTAAAAAAGAGAAAATGAAATTAAAGTAGTCATAATAAAACATTAAATTAATATCTAAAGTCAATAAAATTTTAAAAAATTAACGCTGAAATGAAAATCAATGCCGATAATATGGCTTATAAATAAACGATGTAAACATCATAAAAATTAATTTAATATAAAACCATAAGTAAAAACTTATTCTTAATAACAATAAAAAAAGATATGAAATACTGAGTTCAGCTACGAATTTATATAATGCTGATTTCACTTGAAGATATATTTTTTTGAAATTTTTAAAAAAATATACGCTTTATAAAATATTATTTTCATTTTGAATAAGTGTACAAGTTGTATAGTAAAAGATTACTTTCATTTTTAGCATTTCCTGTCCATTTGTAAAATTGCATTGACGAATTTTATTCATAAATTTATCATTTCGTATAATAATTTCATGCTTATATTTTTTTTCGACATTCATTTTTTTAAATCGTGTCGAAGTTTTTAATTATTTATGAAAAGATAAAAGTAGAAAATTATTTTTCAATTTTAAAGTAATATATTGTTAAATCGCTATGTGTACATCGATTTTATACCATTGCACTATATATAGCAATAAACTGTTAATACGCATTTGATTATATATGAAATTTAGGTAATCTATTGTTAGTCATATACCGATTTATCGTATTTGATTGGCTATATATGCATATACACATGTAAATATAATGTAATAATATTATTAATCTCTATTTCTATGTAATAATATTGATTTTACAAAGTTAACACTAAAATTAAATAAATAGATGCATATAAATCTCATTAAGAAACATAACATTTTGGTTTTTTGGTTAGTGTAAACAATAATTAAAATTCTGCCATTCATAAATAGTATATTTTTTTACACATTTATGTAATACTAATTTTTTTATACGAAATAAATATTTCTCTTAAGAAAAATAATAAAGATATATAGTTTTTTGACTATATTTATAATTAAATGTTAACAAATCAATACAAACATCTTTTTATCTCGATTAGAATTGAGCAATTTGTACGAAACCGGCTAAAAATCTATAAATCGTTATTCATTTAATTTATCGGAGTATATTGTACGGAGAGTTTCTCAATAACTAATCGATGCCTAGGTACACGTAACGCCGTGAAGCATCCTCGCAAAATCACGCGCACTCGCAGTTTCATTCACATATATATATATATATATATAAAGAGAGAGAGAGAGAGAGAGAGAGAGAGAGAGAGAGAGAGAGAAAGCCTTTAACCAAGGCGTATATATACAGACACATACCAATAACTGTATATCGTATAGGTAATGGTGCTAAAGGCAAAGAGAGAGAGAGAGAGAGAGAGAAGCAGAGAGCAGGGACTCGTGAAAAATGCAAGAGGCACGGGCGGGCGAATGCGATTGGTGGTATTTGGAATTCCGGAAACGCGAGACGGGCGCGCGTGCCCGCGACAATGCGCCGATAGTTGGCTAGTATATGGCTAAGAGTACGCAAGAAGGGAATGGAATTGGAATTGGAGCGTTCCGACGAAGAAGGATGTGTATTGTCGAGTTACAGCTGATTGAAGGAGAACTTTAGCTATGTACCTCGCCTTCTCTCTCTCTCTCTCTCTCTCTCTCGGTTCTCTTCACGTTTCGAATATTTGTGTGCAACTTAGAGCTGATGTAAGTCGTTGTCGTTGCTGTGGAATTAAGATGGATATTTCGTTCTTTCGTTTTGATTCTTTTGTTTTTTATTTTTTTGTTTACGGATATTTTGGAATAACGTTTTATTAGAACGACAACGTTTTTTGCTGAGTTAGTGCACTCGAAAAGTTTATTGTATAAATGAAACACGCATGCAGGATTTTTTTCAATTTATTAAATAAGTTTTATATATGGTAAAAATACCCTTTCGTTTCATACAAAGTATTAAAACCTCAATAAATTACATAATTTATTAACGAATACATTGATTTTTTTCGTATCGAATTAATAAAAAAGTTTCCACCTTTGTGATTACATTAGCTTAGTCGGTATCTCTGCGGCTTTATAGCTTCAATTTCATTGTATTTAGAGAAATTAATGCAAGTGTGAATAATTAATTATAGTGCTCGACACATATATACGCATTTCGACGCATGAAAATTCGTGTAATGACCTCGGACGTACTGCATTACAGCTGCTTTATCGTGTTAGATTAAAATAATAAATGGACAACAAATTTTTAACAAAGATATCTATAAAAATCGTATTAATTTTTCCAAAAAAATAAATAAGATTGACATTTTCTTCTCTTCCAAGTTGAACGAACTTATCAATTAATTTTTCTAATTTTGGTAGATTTAATTTTAAGAATAATGTTAAATCAGCATTGGTATATCAACTTGTAATAAATAATAAAGTTGTACAATACATTTTATGTAAAAAAAAAAAGAAACAAAAATTATCAATCGTGTAAAAACTTTGAAAATACGACAAAAGTGTATTAAATGTAAATGACAATGAACGCCATTTAATGCATTTTAAATCCATTATAATAATTTCACACATCGTCAATTTATTCAGTCGAGTGAATATGATGTTATAATAATAATTTACATCATAATAAATAATATAATAATGTGTGACTTTCTGTTTGTTATTGAAAAAATTTTTACATTAAAATAAAATTGAATTTGAAATTCTTTTTTATTTTTTTTTTCGTTCTTCGTAAGAATAAACTTTGCAAATACTTCGTAAGAATAAAACCATAATTAAAGCACAATGACATTGCACACCACACATAGAATCTAGCGCATATATAATCCATAATAAAGGTCATTAGTTTCGCATGTATACGCTTATTGCAGTTAATTTCACGCCTTGTCAAATTATTCAATCAACTGAGTAACAATGATTATTGTCGAAGTATTCAATAGAGCAATATAATTTCACGGGTGTATACGTGTATGTGTATATATATATATACACATCCGTACATAACTTTAAAATAGCTCGCTTATCCGTCTCCTCTCTGTACATCCAACGCGTTTCGGCGAATTCATTCGCAATAAGGGCGAACGCTGACGAACCGGCGACAACCGCAGCAAGAGCTATAACTACGTAGCTGTCAAGCGACTGTTTTTGTTTCTGTCCTGGAGAGTTGAAATTTCAGTAGCGCAGTACAGTTGACGGCGAACTAGAGCTGCACGAGAGAACGAGTCTTTCCGGTGCAGTAACCGAAGTGCCCTATCTTGTACGACTATTGGATAACAGCGTCAAATGGGCGATAATTGCAAATTGGGAAGAATGAAAAAAAGCTAAGGATAGGATAACGATATATGCTATATTTATTCAATTTTTATTGCGTATAATACGATAATGTATAATAAATGCTTGTCGGTCTTTGCCACGCGTAATTTCGTTCTAACAATATTTAGTTGATACATCGATGCTTAGGGATTATGATCTGGTGTCTTGTCTTACGTATTCTAAACAGGAGTATTTTACTTTTGTTATTTCAAATAGTTTTTCGAAATGATCAGCGTTATGCTTCCTTTCTCGCAGTTATCTATTTCAATAAAGGTAAAGTTTGTAATATTCGTATAAATTTTATGTATATAAGAGCACTCATCTAACTTAACTCTTTCTATTTCCTACAATATATGCTTACAAAACTTAATATACGGTCGTTAAAATGTTAAAAGATATGAACAGAGAAGGAAGAAAAAAATTGAAGAAAAAAAAAAAAAAAATAGAAAAAACAGGAAAAAATAAGAGACAAATCGTGAACAAGGAATTGATGAAAAAAAAAAAGAAGAGAAGAAAGTGAAATACTTTTAGAACTGACTGTATTAAAAAAATAAATTCCAGCAAGAGCGGAAAATCCTTTCTGTTTACTTTTACACAAGAAGAGAATTGACACTCTATTCTTTTTGTTCTCTTTGTTACGAATTTGTAAGATTAAAAAATCGATAATACTTCGATGATAGTTGTTATTTATTAAATAAGTATTTTTAAATTACATTCATCGATAAGGTAATATTATAATAAGAAAATTTCATATCATTTTAAATATAATTTTGTGCAATTGCGATAAAAGCTATGCAAGTTTAAATGGCTTTAAAATAAAAATCGTATTTATAAATTTGAATATCGTAATGTGAAGTACATTTATAACTCACTTCATCATTAAAACTATTTCGTAAATAAAAAATTCAACATGAATGATAAAATTTTATATGTAATTTTAACTCGATAAATCTTCATAATTTTACCGTTAATTGTATTATTATTTTCGTTATGTGATGTGATGTTTCATCACATTTAATGTAATTTTGATACGGAAAATAAAATAAAATACGCCATCATCAAACAAGTCGACAATTCAATATATTGGAAGAAATAAAAACTGTAAGAAAAGAATGATAATAATTTTATAGAGCTATTGTAATAAATTAAAATATTTTTTTATAATGAATGATTAGTAAAAAAATTATATATTTATAATTGATGAAAAATGAACTTATAAAATTTGATAGAGAGTTTTAAAAACGGGATGTATTTGCGTTTTTATTATATAAATTTTAAACTTTATATTATTTACATAAAGATTTATTTTACTTTTTATTTTTTATATTTAAGAATTTTTATTATAATCAGATACAAATTATAATAGTTATACATACTTTTATGCATGATTTTTTTTCATCTCATTAAAATTTCAATTTAGTATTAACATAATGAAAAAAAAATTGAGTTGTTTAAAAAAATATATTTTGTTTTTTAATTCTCACTCGTACACTAAAAGTATAAAAATTTTAATTAAAAAATTTTAATTAATAATAATATTAAATTCTATTAGGAAAAAATATTGCGACTCTTTAAGCAATGTAAAATAATCGCAATTTTATACTATTTTTATTTATACTATTTTTATACGAGTTCGAAGACAAAATATTCTCTTTAAGCTATAAACAGTGAAGCAGTAAGCGTCTCGCATGGTGCGTATTCGAAACAAACATTACAGTTTTTTGTTTCGCAAACGAAGCTTGACAAAATAAATAAGAAGAATGAGTCACAAAGATAAGAAAAACGGATCATTGAACAGAGAGGAGGCGAGGGACAGATACGCACAATGAATTCTCCCATTGACTCTGATTAGAATAACTGACTCTGATAGACTGCTGGTAACTTACTCCTCCATCGCAAGTTAACTCTGCTCATGGATATAAAAAAAAAAAAAAAAAAAAAAAAAAATCGTTACGACAACAAGAAATTCGCGAGTAGTAAACGTGAGCTGCCTATCAATATCAACGTTGCATGGGTAAAAGAGCTAAAAGTACAGGGCGGCAGAAGAAAACGAGGAGGGAGAAGAAAAGAGGTCAACGCAAAGCCCGGACTCGAAAAGTCGGAATTTTCAGTGGAACGACTCAGCGTACGCTCAGACAGGATGTCCGTCAGATCGTACGGAACCGATAGCTTGGCCGAACGACGAAGAAGAAGTGTTTGACCGAAGCATTTACGTAACGCGTTAGGAATTTGATTGGTAGATAGCTGTGCTCATCCTCTCTCTTTCTCCTTCTTTTACGAGGGTCGTACGTTTTTCCCTTTTGCTAACATTCTTCTTTACTCACGTGTACATCTACGTCCTTTCCTTTTTTCTTCGACTTTTTTTTACCTTTACTCGTCGAATGACGCAGCCGTTACGTGAAAAAGCTCGAGGAAAACGACTGAGCTCGTACATATCAAAGGCAGTCGATTGGGTAAGAATTTTTAGCGTTAGTACCTATACAAGCAACGATGACGTCGTCGAGTTTTATCAATCGCCTAAATCGCGACGAGTTACAAAGAATACGTGTACGTGTGCAATTGACGTGTACGTTTGCATAACGCTAAAAACAATATAAAATTTTTTGTAAAATTTAACGTTGCGGTACTCATGAATGAAAAGGTAGTTTTTTTTACTTATAAAGTTTTTATTATCAGTCAATAATGATCATTTATTTTAATTGATGCATTTGTAAATTACATTTTTTATACTCGTATATTATAAATGAAATCATTCATTTTAAATACTTTTTTAATCTTTTTGAAATATATTCATTTGATTGAAAATATATGATTTATTTATGGTACTAATAAACTGTTACTCAAACAAAAGCTCAAAATATATTGTAATCGATTTTGTGGATATCAAAGGAACTAATACAGCCAGTATTTTTAAACTAACTAAACTAGCGTAAAATAATGATAAATATTTTAATTCTCTCATAAACATTCATATGCATACAAAATATAAAGGTGTATAAATTGATATTTTTGAATCCACAAATATATTTGTATATTTAACAATGTATTTCAATATCCTTTATTCTGCATTAATAATAATTGCATGAAAATCAAATTTATTCACTATACTAAATAAGAAAAGATAATCAATAAGATGTAGATTTAAATAAATTAATAAATCGAAATCAAATCGATTGAAAAATAACAACATTGACTTTATGAATATCCGTTTAAACGTAACGATACAGGTGCTGTAAAAAAAAAAAAAAAAAACAAGCAAACAAACAAACAAACCAAAAGGCAAGAAACTTTAACCTTTATCAACGTTTTCTCCTTCTTTTGATAATTACTTAGTACAGTCGCGCGGTAAACTCCAATACAAGCAAGAGTACGTAAAACGAACTGTCTCCCATTTCTCCTCGTCCGCCCCGAAACGAAGAGAAGCTTCCTTCCCTTCTTCCCATTACACGAACGAAATCAGGACAGCGGCCCGAAGCCAAGCAAGAAGCACAACCGAGAGCGCACGGAATAAGAAGTAGGAAAATGTGAGGATTGGAATCCCGCTTTCGTTTTTTTTTTTTTTATCTTCTCTCTCCCTCTCTCTCTCTCTCTCTCTCTCTCTCTCTCTCTTTTTCTCTTTTCGTCTCGTTTTTCTAGGAACTTTGCCGAGATTTTTCCGGCCTTACCGTTCACCGTAAGCCTAGCGTGTACCGACTAACAATTTGGTGAAAGGATTGATTAAGGGAACGATGCTTGCCTGCGTCCTCGCGTAACGAATTTCGCAGTCGTGTTTACATGTGCGTTCGCTTTGACTTTGACCGTTACACGTACATCTCTACCGACTACGAACATATATATATATATATATATATATATATATATATATAGGCACATGCATATATACACCTATATGTATTATATACATACATGGAAGTTACAATGTGAGGAAGGAATTACGCTTTGATCAAATTAAACCTATATCTGTTCGACTGATGTCAACGAGACGAGGATGGAAAGCGCTCGGATAAGCATGTCTACACGCATCGTCGGGTAGGAGTTCACTGCGGAAAATTACAAGCAAAGCCTGTAACAAAGCGTTTTTTTACTATTCTTTGATGAATAATTTATCCGTTATTTTATTGAGTGTGTTATTTACTAAAAGAAAAAAATTACACATAATGTCAAATAAAAATAATTTTTACATCGTTTATTGGAAATCATTTTCAAAATAAAATATAAACCTAAAGTCATAAACTTTAATGATTACAAAAAAGTAACTAATGTAACTTTGAAATTGTAAAAATTTCATCAATTTTAATTTATTATTACGCATACTATACAAAATTCAAATTTATATTTAAATCAACAGCTGAAAAAAGGTTGAAACCGTTTTGAATAAGCATCGAATTAAACTCATAATTATCAATTCACCGCGTGCATGTATGATTTATCGTGCATGGATTACAAAACAGCTACAACCCATTCGACGAAACTGCACCGACGTGGGAGTAAAAGCATCCCATGAGAGACAAGTTTAGAGACAAAAGTAAATTTGCGGAAGCTGCTGATGTACCGAGACTCGCTGTTATGTGACTGGATAAAAGGGCACAATTAGTTGAAGTGAATCCCATAATTTTGTGCGGTATTACAGATAACGTGCATTTATATTTACTAATAATTTAAGCTAATTATCCTTGTAACACTGACGTGTCACGTGTGTTGAATATAAAATAACGATGAACTTGTAGTTATTAACTTTAAACTATAAATTTAATAAGTATTTAATGTTATTTATTTTAACGAATTTTTGAGGATTAATTGCGGAAATATTTATGAATTCTAAAGCTCTTTATTATAATTATATAATAATGTACTATATTCTGTTCAGTAAAGAGTTTATGTCACATATTATTAATGTATAAAATGTGCAAATGTAATGTTGAAGTTCATGTATCGTTAAATAATTATTTAAAAGAAAATTATTAATAGGCGTACAGTAAAAGATAGATAATATATTTTATTCTTAAAATACTCAAAAGTTTTATTAATTTATCTGATTTTTATTTAATTCTAATGATAAATAAATTTATAAATATATTACAAATTATAAAAATTAAATTATATAAGGACAATTTACATTTTGTTTAAAATCCTGTTATTGTGCAACTATAAATAATTGCTAAATATTTTTAAAACCTGAAAAATTAATTTAAATAATATCAAAAGTCATTAAATTTAATTTAAAATAAAAAATTATATTTATGATTTAATTCTTTATTCGTTGCATTTTATATAATAAAAAATTATAATTTATGTACAAAAATAAATTTTACTCATATTAAAGATGACAAAATTTTAAATATTTTTTTTAATTTTAAAATTTGGAAAAATATTTTTTCATGCGATATTGACGCAATAGCAATACAATTTTGTGTATATTAGGTGTATACATATATGGTACCATATTTTTATACAATTTGCAAACTTGTTAGTAAAATCTTTTCAAAAACTATCAATGAATTTAAAAAAAGTTTCCTTTATACTTCGAATAATCATATTACTGAATCGATAAGCTTTGTTCATGATATTTTGATCGTTCGACTTATCGATAATCCATATCCATATCGGTTTAGCCGCAGTCAATTTAAAAAGGGGAAAAATGAGAGAGAAAAGGATGATTTTCACTTAGACCGAACGATCTCTTTTTTAGTTTCGTTAGTATATATACACGCTTAGTTAGATACATGGGGGTTAACGACACACCGCGCGCTCGCCCACTCCAACATTCGAGCAGGAAACGCTATGAAGAAGCGATGCGCTATATTCACTTGCACACACACACACACACACACACACACATGTACATATATACACCTAGAAATAGAGAAACAAGCAAAAGAGACAGAGTAGTTCGGAAGCTAGCCTGGCTGGTTGCCCACGTTACCTCTATCCCTCTCTCTCTCCCTGGCTTTCCATCCATCTCTCTCTTCAACCAATGCAAAACGGTTCCATGACTTTGGACTCCTCGAAATTGTGGAGCTCGCTCGGTGCCTCGCGCGTGCGCGCGCCCGCGCAAGCCGTGATTAATTATTACTGGAGCGAAACTCCGGTCCGAGCGTCTACCGGGCTGCGAAACAGTGCAAGCGGTATGGACTTCTCTCTATACCGCATTCCGTTTCGCCTTCCCGACTACCGAACGAGTTTTCCATCCCTCTTTCTCTCTCTATCTGTCTCTCTTCTCAGATAGTACGTATAGGTGTAGAAAGAGAGAGAGAGAGAGAGAGAGAGAGAGAGTAGGGAGAAGGGTATGCACGCCTCCCGATTCGATCAGCCAATTACTCCTACGGGTTTGCTGACTTTGTCTCTCTCACCCTCTTTATCTCTCTCTCTCTCTCTCTCTCTCTTCCTATCGTTCGCATACACGCATATTCACATTCTTCCGTCTCTCTCTTTCTCAGGCTTTCTTTCAATCCCTCGGTGTACGCGCGATAAGCCGATGAGTATTCGGACCCTCTCTCTTATACTCTCCAATTCTATACCTTCGCGAGAGGCCTATAATCGATCGCTTGGGTATTGCGCGAGTTCGTTTTTTTCTTCTTTCAACTCTTTGTTTCAGTCTTTCCAGCCGCTCTCCTCCTCCCCCTCTATCTTTTTGTTTACGCACTGCTCGTTTTTAGCGTATACGACAGACGCGCACGCGCGGAAGCTTTCGTCGGAGAACGAAGGGAAAGAAAAACAAAAAAAAAAAAAAAAAAAAAAAAAAAAACGCTTGCAACGAAGCCAGCGAGCATTAGTAGTCAATGGTCGAGTGTACTTTGCTCTTTAAATATTGTCCGCGAGAGCTCGGTACTCGGTGAGAGGATCCGTCGTATATGGTAATGACGAAATGGTAGTTTCGGTTTACCTTTTCCTATTTTTTTATCTTACTTTTATTATCGAGGCTGTGGTACAGCGTACAGCGAGAAAGCCTCTTATCTCTTTTATTTTTTTTTTCTCTCTCTTTTTAATGTTATTTTTAATCAAAGCTTAGTTGTACCATTCAAATAATGATTTACTGAAAAAGTTTTGGAAAAAAAAGCATATATCGAGTAGATTGTATGGATTTGTTTATACTGTTCATTAAAAGATTGCATAAAATGTATTTGTTTACTTTTAATTTCAAAGTCATTTAAAATGTAAATTTTTATTGAAACAATGTCGTTAATAAAAATAATAGAAGGGAAAAATAAATAATCATAGATATTACTTTTAGGGTAAATAAACTTGAATTATAATCGCAATTCATCGAGGAATATTTGTTTTTAATCTTACAACGTAAATTTAAATCAATAGCTATTTTTTCAAGTTTACAGATAAATCGAAATATTTTTTTGTGTGAAGATAAAAATTTTTACGTTATAAGTCTTATTGAATTGTTAATTTTGGTAATTGAATAAGCTAGAAGATTTCTCAGTGTTTTTAGAAATGAAGCCAAAATTTGAATATTTTATGAAATTTTTACATTGGTATAACGTAGCGTCGAGTCGTAACATTTAACAAAACGAGCATCGGTAAAGTCAAATATCCGTGAAAGTTAAATTTTCACGTATTTATTCCAAGCCATCTTTCCTCTCTGATATAATTCTTTATTCTATGTAACCAAAAATTGCTTCCGTTTTCTCTTTTTCTCGAGTCCCCATATTTTCTTCACTCTGCGTTATTTTTTTCTTTATCTTTCCATTTATCTCTATTTGTTTCTTTCATATTCCCCATCTTCTCTCTCTCTCTCTCTCTCGCTCTTCTACTTTTTTTGTGCAAGTATCGTGTTTTGGTATCATCTCATTTATCTCCCTCTCTCTCCGTGCATTTTCCCCTCTCTCTCTCTCTCTCTCTCTCTCTGTCTTTGTTTTGATCTCTCTTTCTCGTATTCTCTCCTTATTTGAGAGGATGTCCCCAATTTGATAATGCCAACGTCGCGTACAAGCTCTTCTGGATCTGCCAACGTAACACACAGCGACAACGATAGCGTCGGTGGTGTAACAGCCTGCAGTGGATCTTCTTTTCCCCTCCATGCCTCGAATTTTCGTGCCATTAGTTGTGCGCACGCCCCGGCGAACTGGAAAATGCAATAACGCCGTTTTTCCCCTTTTCTCCAATCTATATACATGTACATATACGTCTATGCAACCCACCGCTGCTATACCGCCACCGTCAACGTTCTTTCAAAGGTTGGTCGAGCTGCTGGCGCGCGGAATGCGGCATATCGATACAAGCGTCTACGTAATTCCTAGGTAGCCTCTCAGCGGTCCGAATCGCCCTGGCTTGTCGTCGTGCCAGCGAAGGCCCTGAGCTGCAACTTGCAAACAAGAATTCGCGCATGTACTCGTTGTCCCTGCAAAACGCGAGATGGAAACTTCTCTCTCTGTCTCTCTCTCTCTTTTTCTCTTTCTCTCTTTCTCTGTTACTTTCTCTCCATTTCTCGATTTTCTATGCGCAGCTTTGCTCTTTTTTTCTTTGTACGCGGAAAGATAGCTAGCTCCCGCTGTGAGAGCTTGAAAGTATGCCGTCGACGTTAGAAGTTGCTGAGAGTTGAATATTTCGAGCGTTTCTGGGTTAATGTGATTCTTCCAATTTTTTCTTTATTCTCGTTTTTCTTTTGTATATTTCTTCTTTTTTCTTTCATTAATTTTTTTATTTTTCTTTCTTTCTTTTTTTTTTTTTTTTTTTTTTTTTTTATCCTGCGATGTGACAGAAAGTTTGGATGCAAAACTTTGTGAAGAATTTTAATAACGCTTTAATTGCATCATAAGGCATTGTGGAAATTGAACGTTTCATTTTCAGTATTTATCGTAGAATCGATACTAATTTTGCAAAATTCTTGTTTGTTTCATATTTATAATTAAAAATTTAAATAAATATAAAATAAATATAATGATAGTAATATGTTTTATATAAGAATATAAATGCAAAATAGTAGAAAAATTCATTATTTTTCATTATTTTAAAGATTTTTACCCTTTTTGAATATCAATAGAGAAATCTTACAAAACATAAATTAAATATATTAGCGTTGTCTTAAAATTTTGCCACAATGTGAATATATATTTCGAATTTTCTCTAAAGCTATAGCAGTTTCTACATCAATAAAACATTTTCTATTCATAAAATCCAAAATTAATTAATATTTATGAAAATTAGAATTTCAAGCCATATGAGATCTCATAGAAAATCGTAATTGATAATTCATAAAGTCCAATTGAAAAAGTATGTTACATAAATATAATAAGAATAGATATTCTGAAAAAGAAATAAAAATAAAAATTTAACAATGAGAAAGAGTAAACTAGATAAAGTTATTTACGTACAGTTGTAGAAAATAAAAAGAATTCAAGATACAAATATTTGTATAAAATTTACTATAAATAAATAAAAAAATGTATTCAAATTTAAAATAAATCGCCAGTAAGCGTGGGTATATAAAGGTCACCCTACACCTTGAGCGAAGGCTCTATTTCAATCTTTCGAGATAAACATACGGCTAGTTACAAGTCTGTTAGGTTCTATAAAAATGTTCAAATCACGAATAAATTGCGTTAAAATTAAATCTCCAATTCTTTAAAATTTATTAAAATTGTATCAAAAGTTTGAAATAGTGTCGAATTATTATGGAACATTTAATCGAAGCCAAACGCAATTCTGTGTAAGCTTGCGTATTAAATTTCATGTGATAATTTGATAAATTTTATATATACACATATATCTAGTAATTTTAAAAGACTGGAGGTGGGTATACAAAATTGAACAAAACCGAAAATCTCCCACATGTCGGCATTGTGTCTGACTGTCCGGAAATTGGGTGTTTTAAAATTCAATTAAAACGAGAAATAGCTGGACATATGATCAGTACACTGGGCTAATGTGTCTAGTTGAAATTCATGCATTGGTGTATTCGAGAATTGTGCCAGTGCATGAGTATTCACGGACGTATACTTGGAATAACGCGTAACTCGTCGCGGCAAAAGTAAATATCGTCGAAACGCGTTAAGCGTATTACTATCTCTCTCTCTCTCTCTCTCTCTCTCTCTCTCTCTCTCTCTTTCTCTCTTTGCGCATCATGCATAGACGTAGAATATATGAAGAGAAAGATTTCAAAGATAATACGAACGTGCTTTAAATAAGTAACTTAAACTAAATAAATAAAAATTTGTTATAACGTAATACAAATGCGTCAAGAGCGATACTTTACAACTTTTATTTTATGCCATTAAATCTTTCAGGAAACATTACAAAAGATTCACAAAATAAAGCTAAAAAGCGCGAAAATACAGAGACTGAATATGAAGAGCTTTCAAGCGTGAGTGTGAATTCTACAGATTAACCTTCTAGTTCAGTAATGTCTATTATACTATATGCAAAATTAAAAACTATAGGAAGCTTAAAAGTTTCTACTAATACTGTTAAAGAATTTAACTATGACATTCATACAATACGTATTAACAGATAAAAAAAAAAAAAAAAAAATTGACACAAAGAAAAGCAGCGCTTGAAAAAACAAAAAAAAAAAAAAAAAAAAAAACAGATATGACGTGAATAAATGCAATGCACAATATCGCACGCTATCGAACAAAAAGGAACGAATGCAATTCGCAAAAAAATTGCCCAGATATTAAAATAAATATTGAAGGAGTTAACGTCAACGCACTTGTAGATTCGAACAGTGAAGTGAATGCGTGCCAGAAGAGTTTTGTGAGAAAAAAAATCGAGACGCATTTAAAAATTAGCCAACGCTTCCAATCGCAGAAAAAGTTATATGGGGAATAATTGGAGATAAAATCGGCTTGATTGAAAAAACAAGTTATTTTAAAAGCAAAGTTTTGGAGGTTAGTCACGAAATTTATTTACATGATAGTACCAAAATTAATAAAAGTCTGTATTTTAGGTTATGATACACAAAAGGTTTAAAAACTATGGATACAAGAATAGAAGAAATTCAACTGGAGATCAATGGAATGGACAATTTAAATTAGATCAAGTAACATAAATAACAAAAATTTTTGAAAAATAATGACGTATTAATAAATAAAAATATTATAAAATAAAAATAATATAATACTTGAAAATGAATTATTAATATTATAAAAAATATCGATCGTTCATTTATTTAAACGAAAGAAAACCGTTTGAAAGCGAAGAGCAAGAGAAAAGCTAGCTTACCTCTGACTTGTGAGCAACGTGTACTTCCTAAGCTTCGTCAAACTAAAAGCCAGTCCGTTCGTAACAAAAAACTTTAACACCGAGCCGTTTCGTATAACTAAAGAACAAGGTGCGAGACGGTAAAATAAAAAATTGAAAAGACAACGGAAAAAGACTAATCCTCGGCAAACTTTAATTCCTCGCTCCTCGTCGTTGTTGGCGAGGCGATGCGAGGCTGTTTTGCAGCTCGCAGCGAGAAACTTTTACTTGCTTGGCTATCGGCTTTTGCGTAAAAAAGAAACACGATAAAGCGAACGAGAGACAGAAAGAGAAGCAGTACCGAAGAGCATTGCGAGCGAGAAAATTTAAATTTTTTAGAACGACTTATACTTACGTATTCTCGCGTTATAGCTGTTTCTTTTTCCTTATGAAAATAGTGATTATCACGTTGAGCTTTGGAGTTGAGTTTGCTTTCGAAATAAATCGTTACAGCTATTATGATTAGTGGCTTATTATCGATAAAAAAACTCTTTGCTTATCTGTTATTGGTACGTACAGACAAGTAGGATTTTGATAAAAAGGTGAATATCGATTTCGGTTAAAGCTTGGAAACGTATTTATATCACTTCTATAGCGTTAAGCTTCTCACGAATAAGGATGTAAACGTTTAACGTTTGTAATTTTTAAAATTACTTTCAAAAATTTTATCTAAAGTATAATCGACATTTCTGTTAAATCGATCATACCTGTTCAAAGTTTATTAACCCTTTCGTCCCGATCGGTACACATGTGTACCGATTCTTGGTTTAAAAATAGAATTCCGGGACGAAAGGGTTAAATTTCTTGAGTTCTTCGTTTTAAATACAAAAAATACTCGATGGGATTATTTAATAAATTTCAAAATCGACATCTAAACTCGCGTACTAACAATGAACATCGTTGAAAAAAAGAAAGGTGACAACGCTTAACCCAACATCCAGGAAATCGTTAATAAGAGCATCCCAACTCGCGCCGAAATAATTGTACAAAGTTTCTCAAGAGATTAAAGCTAAGTCGACAAGTTTGTAAGCTCGTTCATTTAAAATCGATGACTTTAATAACGAATACGATGCAAAATGGCCGATTGTTATCATAATGCCGCTGCGGCTTAATGGCGTTACTCTAGCTCGCAGCTAGTTTAGCTTGACCACGTTAATTATAAAATTATCGATTTCTAAAGTGAGGAACGCGAACAACCGCCGTGCCGCTGAGGTTTGAATATCCAATATAAACGTCAGAACGCATTACTCCATGATAATGTCTTGCCACTATGTTACGTACGCTTACAATTTCGTTCGACCATATTTTTTGTTTTTTTTTTTTTGTTTTTTTTTTTTGTTTTTTTTTTGTTTTTTTTTTTGTGGCGAATTTTAAAAATATGAAAGGCTTAATCGAACTAGTTGATTAACAATGACATCTTTCGTAACAAATTATCGTTGTGGTTATTACTGCGGATTTTTACGACGGTTGTAAATCGGAAAACAACGAGGGAAGTACATTTTTTATCTCTAATTTGAATTGTAAAAATATGATACCACAATTTTCGTACCCATTTTCCCCTTGAAAAAAAGTATCTAAATACATTCACCGATTAATTTAACCCATCGCAACCTAAACTTATTCACTCTTCAATCAACACAACCCAAAACATACTAGTATGTCCATTTATACATAGTTTTAATTTCTCATTACAAAAGATTTGCACAAATTCATGGCAAAATTTCGAAATTCCTCCGTATGCGTATAAAAGGTGAATAAGGCACTATGTCACGCCATTAGTACTGCAAAAGAGAGTGATAGTAAGAGAGAAGAGATAGAGAGAAGTCGAGGGAATTGTACATCAGCGCGCATCAAGGGAAAAATGATGGAAAGAAGCTCGCAAGAAAAAAGAGCTGGCGTACTGATGAAAAAAGAAAGGAAAAGAAAAAAAACGCACGCGCGCGCAGCTTTTATTATTAATGAGACTGTGCCCGACTGAGAGAGAGAGAAAGAGAGAGAGAGAGAGGGAGAGAGAGAGAGAGAGAGAGAGAGAGAGAGAGACGAACGAGGACAAAAAAAAGAGTACGAAGGGATAAGGAAAGGTGCGAAAAAAGAATTGAACGAGAACCAAGGATAAAGCCACGCTGGCGCATAATGAATATATCTATACGTATATATGTGTATGTGTAGATATATTTTTTTCTATAATTATTTCTGTGAGCAAAGGAGTATTAATATGAATTGACAAAACGAGGAGAAAAAAAAGAGATACCGTGAAAGTCTGCTTAAAGTATGATATGTTCTTGTAAATAAATATAAAATTTTTTTAATTTTTTTATTACATACTATTATTTTTGCGTATAAAATTATTTTAAAGACACTTTTGAATAATAGATTTTGGATTGTCACACGAGCGGCGTACATGTTTCGTTTATTTACGAAATATTTTTTTCTTATTATTTTTTGTCTATAGATTATTATTATTTTTTTTTTTTTTTGTTTTTTATTTTTTGTCCTGAGGATAAAGTAAAGGTGAATTTATAATTCGATGAGCACGGAAGAATATTTCATGCAAATTATAATATTTGCATAAGACCTTTTAGAATTAGTTGGCCAAATTAAGTATAATATAATTAAAACATAATTTTATTATTATAGTTTATGAAAATTGCAAAGTTATTAAATGATACTGGACTATAATTGTATGATTTGAAATGAATTTTAATCTATACATTTTATTAATAAAAAGTATAATATTAGCGTGCATAAAATTACGGAGTATTTCTTTAAAATTATAGTTTGTCAATAATTAAACGATCAATATTAAACAACTATTTAATACGATGAAATAGATTAAATAATTAATTTAAATTTGCTTATCTACAAATTCAAATTATGTTATCAAATATATCGAGCGCGTGTTTTCCGAATTTATAATTTGTTTCAACATTGAATAACTATCGGGATTTTCGAGAGTCGGAAATGTTTTTAAATGTACGAGTATATAACAATATAACTGCAACGTAATTTTCCTTTTTGTTCGCAATATTGATGTTTCCGTTGCTAAAATATTTGATTTAATACTTTTAATATTTATACATACCTGTTAGGAATTAAATTGATGAGATTGATCGATTAAATCAATATAATCTATATATATATATATATATAATAATTCATTAAAAGGTTGCCTAATTATTCAGCTATAATTCTCCGACGTTTAATTAAAAGCAAGTCAACATCCATTTATTATTAAAATTGTTGAAATTCAAAATTAGTTTAACAAATTAATCACTTCCACCCTTTGTCCAGTACGTTATTATTGGAGTAAGTAAAAAATATATAAATTCGCCTAATCCCTTATCAAACCTCGCGTACAATTCTCTCTCTGTAAATCTCTCCCTCTTTCTCTGTCTCTGTCTCGCGTTCTCTTTCTCGCTCTGGTGAACCGATACCGTAGTCTCGGCCAAAAGTGGGAAGGGAGGGATCGTTGTCTACCTATACCTGCCGAATGCCGAGAACACGAGAGAGGGAGAGAGAGTAGAGCGTGTACTAATCGCAAGCCGGGAGAGAGCCGACGTCCCAGATTACACTTGCCCTCCTTGTTGCCGCGGTATCTTCCGGAAGCAGGTGTTCGACCGATAACGCGCCGAGGTTCGACGCTCGACTCCTGCTGCGATTTATCGATTCGCTCCTTCCTCCGTTTCTCTCATTCTCCTTCATCTCCTCACCT
This sequence comes from Chalcis sispes, assembly GCA_949987625.1. Taxonomy (NCBI): domain Eukaryota; kingdom Metazoa; phylum Arthropoda; class Insecta; order Hymenoptera; family Chalcididae; genus Chalcis; species Chalcis sispes. Next base: position 60,451,003 of record OX465095.1, read on the forward strand.
CTCTCTCGCTCTCTCTCTCTCTCTCTCTCTCTCTTCTCTTTCCCTCTCGTACTCTCTATATCTTTGTCTCATACAAACTTGAGGGTGCCGTGCGAGGAATGGCCATCGGAGCATACACACTGTGGTCTTATCTGTCGCGCGGTTCTCGTACGCGGACGTAGAATTTGGATAGAGAAGGAGAGAGAATTCATCGATTGCCGATCACTCTATACGTATACGTTGTTATGTATATATGTATGCATATATGCGTGCATACATCAGACGATTTGGCAAATCGATGAATTCCATAATGTAATCGATGAGGCTTTTGATGGCTCACTTGTACGATATGAATCTACGGATCTGGATTGAGTGTAATTTTATGGAGCTACGATGGTCTCCGATGTAGTATGTTTGTCGAACTGCTTCGCTTAATATTTGCAATAAATTTCTAACGGAAGGAAGATTAAGTTTCGGGTATTTAAACTATAATTTGTTATAAAAAAGCTACAATAAAAGTATTGATCACTTTATACTTTCTATCATAATGTTAATTAATTTAACATAAAGTTTTATCGAGAAAATAGTAAAAAAAAAAATTTTAATCCAGCTGCTCAGGGCATTATACTTTAAAGTACTTATTAGATGTAATATAACGAAAATACTAAAAATATTTATAAATTGATTTAACTTTATTTAATATCGCGTAATTACATATTACATAAATAAAATAATCGAGTATTCAAATAAGTTTCAAACTTTATTTAAAAATAAAAAATCTTTTTCTTACATTTTGATTATAAATTTTTGTATTATTTTTTAATTTTATGAATCATCAACTGCTATATACATGTATATACATGTATATTATTTGTAAATATAACTTTAATAATATTGTTAGGTTACAAAAAAAAAAAAAATTGTAATTAGGAATATTTTTTTCACGGTTTCTCGTTAATTGTAAAAAAGTAGAACATTGTAATAAAGGCACTTAAAAAAAGCACTCATTAATTTTAATGATTGCTTATTGTTTTAATACACGTAGAAATTAAAAGTAACGAATAGATGCTAAAATAAAAAGGTATTAAAACATAATGGAAATCCATCAGTGAAATAAAATAAAATGAATTGAATTAATTTTTTAAGTAATATTTCACGGATTAACGTAGTTTCGATGAAAAAGTAAACAATTATTTATGAAAAATAAGAAAAATAGATAAGCGATAAAATTTTACAAAAGATATTCTCTTATAAAACTGTTATTGACATATAAAGAATGAATATATAATATGGAAAAGTGCTTATTTAAAAATATAAAAACAAAATACTTATGTATCTTTGTAAAATTTTATGTAAAAATAAATTTGAATGTATTTGAAAATAAGATAATATATGAATTTGTTATTTTAACTATACAAATATTTAATTATGTATTAGTGATGGTTGGAAGTTTTTTTAAATAACTTTTTTTTTTTTGTAATCTGCTTAATAAATGATAAAACTAATAGAAATAATTTACTTAAATTGGTTTACTTAAAGAAATATGATACATTTTACATAAAGTTATAGAATTTTTATAAGTGTATAACTAAGTAGTACTTGTGATTTCAAAATTACTACGCAAAGAAAAAAAAAAAGGATTTAAACTTCTTAGACAGGCTGTACTAAGTCAGTTTTTTTTTTTTTCAAAAACAGTAAAAAAAAAAAAAAAAAACCAGTAAGAAAGAAAGAAACTGACAAAAAACAAGTGAAGCAAAAAAACTTTGAAATAGTCAGGCACTCGAGTATTTCTTTAAAGAGGCAGCGAGCTCGAATAAATAAAACGAGAGAAGCGACTCGTTAAACGTCTCGACGCCTTAAAATATCTCGAGACCCTACAACCGTTTCCATTCACGGTGGTTTTCGGTTGTTCGCCAACACCGACTGAGTTAAAAAAAAAAAAAAAAATGAAGGAGAAGAGAGGAGAAGGAAGAAGAAGAAGAGTCAGAGACACGGAGGGGACGTTATCCGCTATATAGAGAGAGAAAGGGTCGAACAAGGGTAGCAGCGAGGTGTGTACGGTAAGGCCACGACGAGAGTACGACACAGAGCTATAATACATCCACCCGACGTAGACGAGGAGTGTGTTTACAGAGGGGCTGAAGCCGGACGCGTGTGACAATTCCCCCGCGTAGTCGGCTCCCTCCTTTGAAATTCATGCGAATCCGAGGGGCTTGAGCCTCGACCGCTCTTCGCGGTTTTCTTCCTCGCGGCGGCGAGCTCTGAAACTTTCAGAGGAAGGAGAAACAAGTGTCGCGTTGCCGCGCGCTCTTCTCTATCGTCCCTCGTTCTATCCGTGAACTTGATACCGGTGCGCGAATCTCTTGAACGACTGTCGCGAGAGGTTTTCACTTAGGCAGTTGTAAGAAGGTTTCTTAATTAATTATGAATTTTTCTCATTTAGTTTACTAAGGGTCTAAGCTTTAATCCATTAAATAAGTATTATTTTCCGTGATGTATACTTTATACTTTGTAAGTTCGTTATATATACGCGCACGAAAGTTTAACGAAGCGAAACTCTATTGAAAAATAAGGGAAAAATTCCGTTGAACAAAGATTGTTTTTCGAGTTACATTACGGTATATTTATCTTGTTAATCGAAGCAAAACTCGAAGAAAGCATGAACCCAAGTTCATAAGTTATACGTAACTTGTACATATACTATCTATGCGTAGCAATACGTGCCTTGCCGCACCCGGTGTTTATCTACTTTTACGTAGCACATGTACGACTTGTAAGATTTTCAGAAGATAATGAATTATGGAAATCGAAATATTTTAATTTAAATTTTTAATAAAATTATGAAATGCAGCATGGTTGGCTTCTATCAAAATTAATTTTAAATTAGCCTAGACTTTTTTTAACTAAAAATATTAAAGGGTTTGTTCAAGCTTAAGTTATTTTTATCCATAAAATAATTACTTAAAACTATTTATGTATAAATGGTTAATACTACATACAATTAAATTTCAACAATTTTAGTTAATAGACAATTTATATTTTATTATTTTTCATTATTAGATTATTTTATATTCAAAGAGATGAAGAATAAAGTTTAGTATCTCACTTAACTGTGGAAAAATTTCACGTAGATTATAACATAGCTTTCACCCTTCAAAGAAAACACAGCTAGGATTACAAACGCAACCTCACTTGACTTCAAGCTTCCTCGATATTCCAAACAGTTGGAAACGAATAAGGAAATCGACGCAGGGCGCGGGAGTTCCCATGTTATTGAATTACTCGACTATGCTCGCGATTCCCTGGTGAGTTTTACTACTAGCACTCGAAAAGTCACGCAGTTCTCTGCTATGCCGGCCGTAAAGCGAGAACAGAAGTAAAAGAAATGTACGCGCGAATGCCGAAAAGACACAGAGGTATACGAAGATTGAGTGTATAAGAGAAAAGAGGAAAAGAGAGGAAAGGGAAATAAGTCAAGAAAAAGAGGCGAAAAAATAGAAAGAAAAGAGTGCGCGTTAAGGGGAAAATAGGAGGCCAAAAGTCCTCGGCGTAATCGAGCGTGGAATTTCGTTTTCCCGAGAAGAAAAGACGAATCCCTGGAGGGATCGATCTCGACTTTGTAGAAAAAGCTGTGAAAGTAGAGAAAGAGAGAAAGAGAGAGAGAGAGAGAGAGAGAGACTAGGTTAGAGAGGAGGAGGATGAGAAGGGCCAGTCGTAGAGTCAGGGATTATTAGCGAGCACAGCTCCATTTATCTCAGTGATTTGCAGCTTTAACCTTCGACCGTACGTCTCTTCCCTTATTCTCGAGTTCCCCCTACTACGACTACCTCTCTCTCTCTCTCTCTCTCTCTCTCTCTCGATTTTCCTCTTCCTCTCAAGCTGTGACCTTTGCTGTAACTTTTGCCTTTTGTTATTGCGCGTTCGTCCACGCGTATCCCTATCTATATTCTACTCCTGTACATCGTTTTTTTTTTGACACTTTTGTCGATTTATTTTTTACGCGTTAAATTCTAGCTTTCTCTTCTACTTTTTCGATAAATTAATACAATCGAATCTCGCATCGTCCTAACGTTCTCAACAATTCAAGATATCGTAATACGTTATTTCAGATGTGTGATTTATTATTTGACGTTATTTAAGGGTGCGAGAGATTGAGATGAAATTGTTATATTATTATACATCATTTTAACTGAGATTGTTGAGAGTGAAAGGGGTCTTAGTAATAATTTTAATAATTTGAGAATCTTTTTGTACTAATTATTATTATTATTATTTTCATTCTTATGTCACTCGCCAACTTAATATTGAGTGACTAGTTTCTGTCGTTTGTTTAATTGTCTTTTTTGTGATTGTAGTAAAGTAAAGAAATTTAAGTGCACCAAGTGTTTGACTGTGTTTGTATTGTGTTATTCTCGTGGCAGTCAAAAATGAAAATTTGTGTGTTCGTCGCGGATGAATGTAAATGCCAAGAGTGTGAAAATGTATCTCCACGAGTGTATAAATGTCACTTCGAATGTCTGAATGTATCTGTCTTGTTGTTAGAATTTAAGTTTACTCATTAGCTCGGTTTTGCAAAGGGAAGGGTGTGTAGGTGTGGCAACGGAAGGTAAAAATCTTATTGGTTGCCTTCTTGATGCATTTATATATTAGAGATGTACCCGTAGCTAAAGGGGACATCTGAGCGTGATATGTTTTTGAGAAGTTTCGAACAGTTAGAATAGAGGTAATGTCATAAAAAAAAGGTTAAGCGATTGGACTGCAGATGTGTTTTTACGTATCTAATTGTTTTTAGAAAAATATAAACATCTTTACGGATGTCTTTGTCCTTGCACGTTATATAGCAAGTTATCCCTAATAAACTTGTAGAAAGGAAAAATTTGGAAAATACGTCTATATAAAATCTGTTTTGTCTTATTTAACGAAGCTGTTGTGCATATGTATTTGTTGTGGTCTTATATTTTGAAGCTGTAAAAAATAAATGCGTTCTCAGTCACGTACGTGTTGAAAATACAATAGTATAATTCCTATAACAGAACGTCTTTTGTGATTTACTATAAATTTCAATTTCTAAATGTGTGTTTTACGACGTAACAGAGATTTTTTTCGATGTGTTATGTAGGCGAATAATTTATTTATTCTTTTTCAAGAAAATATTTCTATTTATTCAAAATTTTATTTAAACAACGGTTATTTTATTTTCATATTAACAATAATTGCTTACAAAAGTAAAGTAATATTATTGAAAAATACAATACTAAGTTAAAAAAAAAACTAAAGATTATATTCTATTTTATTCTTAACATTTTTACATCATTATTTAAAATAAATATTTTCATGCAAGAAACTAAAAGAACTACGTTGTTAAAAAAAAAAATCTCAATTAAAAAAATGTTATTTATGTTATACATTTTTTTGTAAAAATAAAATTTTATACCTTAACACATTTTTCAATATTGTTTCCCTTTTTTAATCTTACGATTAATTTCATTCTTTTTTTTCTCTATTTGCTATTTTTATCTTGTTTCACCCTATCTCGACTGATTCACCATAAATTCTTTTGACCAGTGCTTGAACGTAGAAAAAGAAAGAGAAAGAGAAAGTCTTGTAGAGACCAAGAGAGAAAAAGAGAGAGAGAGAGAGAGAGAGAGAGAAAAAAATGGCCAAGAATCTCGTATAGACGATGAACCACAAAAGACGAATGCTACCTAGACGTAGTAGTGAAGAAGTCGGATGAGAGTGAAAGAAAGAGAGAAAGAGAGAAGGAGGAGGTGGCGAAGAAGGGGGAGGGGAAGAGAAAGCAAAATGGAAAAGGGAACGTTTCGCCGGGCTTGGCAAAACGAGTCGCTTATACGAGGAGCACTGCTCGAACGCGACAGAGAAGTGCTCTCTATATATATATATATATGGCGTAGGGTCCTCATAAATAGCAGGGCTGCCGAAGTAGAAGGAACATAGTAGAAGCAGTAAAAGAAAAAAAAGAAGAAGAAACGGTGGAAGCGTTACACGAAGCAAGATGAATCGCCATGCAATCCATACAGTCTCACTCCTTTCTTTCTTTTCTTTTTCTTTTTTTTTCTTTTTTTCTTTTTCTTTTTCTTTTTTTTTTTTCTTTTTTTTTTTCTTTTTTTTTTTTTTTTTGTGAAGCGCTCGACAGTCTGCTTTACACCGTGGGATTTCACAATTTTAAGAGTTAAAAGGCTTTAAGGGGGAACTTTCTCCACGCGCTTTTTAGGCGTTCGCGCTTGCTGTATATGCACGTACGAGTATATACATATACATACTCCCTCGGTCGCTTCTCGCGGTTAAAGCTAATGCGTCTTTTCCGCACTACGTTTAAGAATTGTTAATTTTTTTCTTTTTCCTAGCGTCTTCTTCTTTTCGAATAACTCGCTATTTTACCCACTTAAATTTAAGGTTTTTTTCGAATTAAAATGTCTATAATATAATTTAAAAATCCGTCGAAATACGTGAATCATGTTAATTGCTAAAATTTTCAAATATCGTCTTAAAATTTTTATGAATTATTCGTAAGCAACAAACAATGAACACGGATGATTATTAAATTATGCAGATAATTAATCCATAACTAACTGCGCGCGTACTTTCCATAATAGACGAAAGCGTATACGCGCTCGAGATATATACACGCGAGTTATACACGTGCGACGAGCTCGAGTTATACACAATTTCTGCGTCGTGCGCCTGTTTGCGCATTACTTAACGAGTCTCGAACAATATTGCAATTGGCTGCGCGCTATACATGTAATTTCAAGTTTTGTTTCGCCCTACTTCCCTTTCCTTCTTTCTCTCTCTCTCTCTCTCTCTCTCTTTCTTTCATTCACTTTATGAACCTCAATACCTTCTATAGATACTTCATTCGTTGCGTATTTTCTCAGTTCGATAAACAAACGGGAAATTAATAGTTGAATCAAGTACGTCGGTATAGATAGCAATCTGTACAAGGCTTAATCCGTCTCGACATTTTCAAAATCAATCGATCGTAAAAAAGTACAATCAATGCACAATTACGTTACCAAATTAAATACATGAAAAATGCTAGGATATTTGTGAACGTGTCTTTCCATCTTTTTTATTTAATTAAGGATAATAATGAATATTTAAAACCGCGGATTAAAGCAATTTTTGTAAGAGAAAACATAGGATAACTTTGTGTAATTTATATTTTATTAAAATTTTTCACTATTAAATTCTCAAGTAAGAAAAGAAAACCTGTAGCCATCTAGCGGTGAATCAAAAACAGAGAAACTACATTTTAGAAAAATTATTTTTAGTTGAAAATAAATATGAAAAGACGTTTAGTTAAACAATTCGATTTTATGGTTTAAAATAATTTTTCTTGAATCAAATTAATTCTTCCACATGTGTAATATCGGTATTTATTCGCGCACTGTGTTGTATAATTAATAGATTACTAAACAATTTTAATACTGACGTTTAAAAAGTGCAAACTTTTTATAATATATACATATAAATAATTTATGTATTATAAATTTTTGTCGAAATATGTAATGTTTCTATAAAATAATTTTCTATTGTGTTTACGTTCACATGTATTTAAATCGGAAATATTTGAGACAGCTCCGAATTCAAATTATTAACCTTTTATAATATTAAATAGTTCTAAATTTCGTTTAATATAATAAACAACAAATTTAAAATATTTTTTTTTTAATAAATACTGCCATATACATTTTCATTTATAAATAATATTTGATACAGATATTTCTGAAAAAAAAGCGTTTCATTTAAACTGAAAGACGATACTTTTTAAAACCTTTTTCAAGCTACGAGATACATTTCAATGCAAAAAGTTCACGCAGTAATCGATACTCTATTTCACCAGAAGTATGTGTCAATTGATTTTATGTTTTAGGGAAGCTGCGGTCAAGAGTATACGTGACCAATGACAAAATCGACACGTTCTATACGAACCTAGCTTTGCACTAGCGAATATAGAACATTATTGTCACTATGATTATTATTAAAATTATTGTAATCGTCGTTTATTACTTTTATTATCATTGTTCATTCATTTCGTCACGCCACTTGATTCGTACGCCGCTGTAATAACGTTGTTTCAAACATTGCCTGAATAAGAGCAGAAATTATTATCGATTATTACTTATTCTATTGCACTTGAATTTTTGAATATTTAATGATTTGTCGTTTTTAGTACAACGATATGAATCGATAATTCTAAAAGCTTCAAGTTCGATTAATAATTCAAAGTTAAGTTGAAAATGGTTTCAATTTGTAAATTTTTTTTTTTTAATTCAATTAAAGGATATTTTGTTTAATTAAATATTCAATATTTTTGTTTCATAAGCTAAACGTTTTTTAATTTTTTTTTTTTTATCAATCAAATTTTGATCAATTTCTCTATCATTCGTTGAATTTTTTAAAATTATCAATATATTTAATTAATCAAAATGTAACTTAAAATGTAAATGAAAATGTATATTAATTTTTTTTTTTATTTTATACAATTTTTAATAAATGTTTATAGTTCATCATATGCAAAATGGAATATTGTATAAAAAAAATATTTTTCAATTTTATTAGTTACGTAATAAATACGTTCAAATAATATTTTTTTTCTCATTTCATGATTAAATTAATTAAAAATTTCAATTTTTTTTATAATTTTATAATTTTATTAAAAAAAATATTAATAAGATTATTTATTACACATTATGAGTGATATTTTTGTACAAAATTTTTATAATTTTATTATTATACATATAATAATAATGTTTTTCAGATATACATAACACATATTAAGTGCCCACATAATACAAGTTCCAATAAATGACGATAATAAAATTATTTAATAGTAATTAATGTCTGTTTTCACAGAAAGATTGCATGTAATCGAGTTGGTAAAATTATTAGCCCTAATTGATGCCTTAATAAGATGTATTTTAATATAATGTCGTATGTGGTCTAAATCCAGATATAATCTGATTTGAAGTTTTCATAGATCCAATTTAATATATAGTATTAAACATTAATTCAACATATAGAATCAACGTTCAATTTCATACACGATATTCATTAAATTAATGTAAGTATTTACCGTTTTATTAGCAACTTTTTTTTTATATATCGCAGCTCCAAGTTTAACAAAAAAAAACTCGTAGTTTCATAAAAACAACAAAATCAGTCGATCGTTAGAAAATTTTTTAACAAGCATATGCATCATTAAAAGCTTAAATGCCATTAAAATTACTTCTGATCTTCGCGGAATCGTAAAGTCCAACTTTTTGTTAAGTAGCGAAATGCTATAATAGAACAATCGATGGATTTCCCGGAGAATCTCGGAATTCCGCAGCACGATAGAACTCAAGAGTTAGCTGCTATGCTTCCCTGGTCGCCAGATATTTCACGACAAGCTGAATTTCTAAAAGTTTTCTTAGGAATTTCGGTTATATCGACGTCGTGCGCTAGAGAAAATGCAATGCGTGCAACGTTCAACGAAAGAGCTCTTGTGCATTCTCTTAACTTGATCTTCGGCAGGAATTTTATATTTCACACGTTATAAAGTTATGTCAGAAATTTTACTCGCTCGGTAAAATATCGTAAATGTTAATTTATTCGTCCTTAGGACGTCCCGTGTATATGCGAATAATTGTGGAAAAAAGTTTTTTTGTAAAATTTAAATTACTAAATACATGATAAAATTTTTAAAATACTTTAAAAGTTTTTTCTTTTTTATCAAAATATGGACATTTTTTAATACTACGAAAAAGCTGGAATTAATTTCTATTTTTTCAAATATAAAAAAAAATTAAACAAAATAGTAATAATAATAATAATAATAATAAAACAAAGAAAATAATTTTACTCTAGCTTTATGTTGTTTATTTTTAGTTTTTGTTCGATAAAAAAAACAAAGAATAAAAAGAAAAAGAAGTAAACAAGAAGTCTTAAAGTTTTCTTTTCTTCTTTTCAGCACTTTAATACCGACCGCTTCATAAATCCTAGTCGTGGGAATGTCAGTTTGACCCAACCTGATCTTTTAAAACTCAAAACTGGGTTTTGCAAATTCTTTTTATCTTCTCTCGAATCTTATGACTTTTCGTTCGATATTTAAAAGATCTTATACGAGTAACACGTTGAATAAATATAAGAACAAAATGTTTTTCAATCGAAAAATTTTGAAGATTAATAAACCGCAATATTATAAATGCTTAATAAAATTATTTTTAAATTAAATTTGGCAACGATACGCTCGAAGCTGACCTAATTAATGGATCGTTTTTTATTTTGGTATCAAAATACGAGACAAAGCATATTTTTTCATTTTTTTTTTTTCTCCATTTTTCGGACGTTAGTCAATACTCAAAGCACGTATGGCGAGCAGTTGAAAATTTGTCCTCCTTTTTGCTGGCTTAACGAAACAGTCGTGTCAAATAAAAAGTATATCGCCCTCGTCTCTCCTTTCTATCGCGAAGATCATCCGACACGTTAAGGACGTGGTTAGAAAAATATTGATAGATTTTCCGTGATACGTGACAGTCACCGAACTCTTTTCCAAACAGAGTGATATGAACGACGATCTTAGTTTTTATTTTTTTTAATAAATTCTCTTTGTAGATCAATTCATTCTGATCAGCAGCTCTATATCATGTTCCTCGATCTAAAAGAAACAGAGATCATCATAATAACAGAGACTTTCATTTACTCTCTCTCTCTCTCTCTCTCTATATATTAAAAAATAATTTTAATAAAATGCAAAATTGGTGAGATCTAACAAGCGAAAGATTAATTAAAAATTCTATTGCATAATAGTTTTTGTTAATAATTGCAAGATTCCTTAAATTTGAATCAATTTAAATAGGGTTATGTTTCTTAAACAAAAACACGCATCATTTCAGTCGATGGAATATTGGTATAGAATAGAAGAAAATTAAAGTTAGCGTTTCTCAAATGACTGAAGAAACAAGAGGATAAAGAGAGAGAGAGAGAGAGAGAGAGAGAGAGAGAGAGAGAGAGAGAAAGAGAGAGATAGAATAAAAGAATAAAAGAATATAAAAGCAAGTTAGCAAAAAGAAAGAGAAAATGAGAAAGAGCGTTCACGTGTGCGCTTTAGTCCTGTCTCGTTCATTCAGACTCTATATCCATTTAACGTTCATTTTGTTCTCCAACGGCGATAATGGCACCAATACCTTTGTAGTCGTGGCAGCCTGTACAATCGTTGCCCCTCTTTTCCGTTCATTCATCCCTCCTCACCCCCCTTCTCCATTTCACCCGGTAATTTCGAACGTCGTTCGAATTTAAATGTAAGCTTCGCGGCGACGAGTTTTACAAATTTTGCAAATTATCGCTCTCGCGCTCATATACATTTACGCACAAACGCGTGCGTTTTAGCACTTGCTTAATGCAACTGGGATATAATTGCCAGCGAAATTCTTTTTTTTCTTTTACCCCCACGTATTTTTCCTCTCTCTTTCGTTTAAACGCGTACTTCGTAAGCGCATACTCGGTCGGAACGAAAAAACAAAAGAAAAAAAAAAAAAAAAAAAAAACGGGCGTAACGCCACGACACACGCATTACTGGTGGTGGAAGACTATTTTTATGAGAACGGGAAGTACGATGCTAAAATGCAAACAATTAATGAAAATTAATTGTTTATCCTGATAAAAAGTCTGAGGGAGAGAGAGAGAGAGAGAGAGAGAGAGAGAGAGAGAGAGAGAGAGAGAGAGAGAAGGAGAGAGGTAAGGGGAAGAAAAAAAAGGCTCGGCAGGCGTTTACGGGTAGGTAACGGACATAATAATATCAAATATAGCGAGTTTATAAAGCACACAGCCTGTAATTTAATGGCCCTTAGTGGTACCCAGCGAGTTTATTTACAAGACTTTCTCTCTCTCTCTCTCTCTCTCTCTCTCTCTCTCTCTCTTTTGGCTAATTCGAAGTGGGAATAAACGAGCGAGTAAAAGAGTGGCGGAGTGGGTATGTGAAAGAGTGAGCGAGAGAGAATGGAAGAGAAGGAAGTGGAAGAAGGCGAACGGGTGAAGAAAAGAAAAGTAGGCACTTAAATTTTGAGCTTTTGCAGCGCTGGCAGTGCAATTCAATTACCGTTTTACGTGCTGGGCAAACATTAAAGTGCACCTGTGGGTTAGATGCTGCCGACGGTTAGCGCTCTACGACCGCATGGGAATTATTGTCCAACTGATGTGGAGATTCTTCTACCTTATCCTTTCTTTTTTACGTTGTCAGTCCTCTTTCTCGCTTATGGCTCTCGTGAAAATTTAATTTAATATTCGATACCGTGTTAGGAAAGATTAAAACATTGTTTGCTTTTGAAATTTTGAACGAAAGGCTTGTTTTTAATCATTTGTTACTTAATATAATTTTAATCTACATATAAATAAGTTATTGGGTTATCAATCATGATTTTATAATTGATGTAGTAAAATTAGCTTCTTTTTATAATAATTTTATAAAAATATATAATTAAATCCATTAATTGATATTTAAAGTGTGGTAATTTAAATAAGTAGATAAATGTATTTAAAATTAAAGATCTCTTTAAATGTAGATACATTTAAAAGGTAAGTTATAGATATGCTGCATTGAAAACTGGATTACCTATTAATAATACATTGACGATAATATTATTGGATCTTTATTGTATGAATTGAAGATCATTGATATTGTTTCAACAATTTTTATCACATGTCATTTCAAAATTTTACTTTTATGCTTTGGCTATAAGTTATAAACTTATACTAATTAATTAATTGCATTACTTTTTAATTTTTCTGTTTATTCTTAATAAAGGTTCGAATGTAACAAATTTTCTAATATTATTGAAATGTGATTGTGAAAAAGATCTGGCGTATTTTATTTTCTAATTTATAATAAATTTTTAATTAATTAAAGTTGAGCATTTTTAAAATTGCGTTGTAATTTTTTTTTTTTTTTTTTAAACTTTTTATGAAGACGACGAATGAGTACATTCAGATAAAGGAAGTCGAATAATTATGTCAATATAAAATAATTGACATTAATTGAGTAAGTCAAACGAGAATTTCCAAAAGTAGCAATTTTCGAGTTTAATGAACCTAGAAAAACTATCCTCTTTGTGTTATCGTTGCATAGCAAATGTGATTATCGTCGACATTGTCGTCGCTAAAACGCTTATCCATGTAGCAATAGGGCAGTATCTCCTCTCTCCTCGTCACCTTTTCTCGAGTTTTCATTTTCTTTTAACAATTTGCGCGTCATGCACATCGGTAGGAACAAACTTGGCTACTTCAATTACCATACATTCGGTCGCTGTGCTCTCGTTCGGCATCGTCATTCGTTAAACTAGATAATCCAATCCTCCCAATCTAATAAGTTTCGCCTTAGCTGTAGGTAATTTAATGGACAGCGAGACAAATAACATCGAACTGGTATCCTCAACTACGTTGCACTTTCTCCTTTACCTTCAAGTGCATACACACACAGAGAAAGAGCGATACCTCAAACGGTATGGTTTTCTTGTCTGACTATCTCTCTCGGCGAAGTTGTAATCCACTCCAATCCCGGCGATTGCGTATACCTAAATTTGCAAGTGGAAATCGCTCGAGCGGCTCTATTACTTCCGTTGGTCGATTCTTGTCACACAAGAATGCATTGACTACTAATGGACAATCGAGTACTGTAGTCACTTACTCGATAATTACCGCTTCGTGAGAGAAAGAGAATTAACGGCGTTATACGCAAGGCTCATTATTACCTTTTGTTTTAAATTGATATATCGGCTGTTGAAATATATACATGCGACAAGTTTGCACGCATACAATTTACAATGGCGACCGTTAACAGTTCATTAAATGTTTCTAATTATTTAATCAATTACCCTGATCTTGTTTAAGTCGGAAACTTGTAATTTATTGTTTCTTTTTCTGAATGATTTGTTTTCTTTTTTTATTATTATTGTAAAATAAATTATTCAATTAAAAAATTTCTCTATAAATTCATAAATTTAAATAAACAATATATTAAATATAAAAATATGTCTAAAATTTACAAAGTTTCCAATTTTAATTTTTTATCATAAGAGATTTTATGCTACATTTTCATTAAATAAACATACAATCATTTTTATTAAATAAGAAAACCATTTCGTTTAATAACGCAATGCGTTTTTTTCTGTTCTTATATTCTTACGTTTATGGTAAAAGTCTCTCTATACACGAATTTACATTTTTCTATTTTAAGCAAAACTAAAAATAAATTGCATTCCATTATCATCCATATTTAAACGTCGGTTATACACTCTTTGATAATTCAAAAAATTTACTTAGGCAATCTATTATTAAAACGGCATGCGCACGCGAAAATTAAAAAATTATTCTTAATAATAAAATTGCCGCCGTTCATTTGTTCTTTGTAAAAAAAATGTTCAATTAACCAATCTTCTTCCTTTTAATCACGGAATCCTTTTGATTCGATCCAAATTCGTTTCGTCGTTATTTCGTGGCTGTTGATATCTTTCGAGATGCTCGGGCGTAAATTGAAAAGGAACAAGAAAACGTGGATGAGAAAACAAAAAAGAAATAAAAAAACGATGGAGAGAAAAAAAAATCCAGCAGTGTTAAAAGGTTAGAGGTTGGTAAAAATGAAGCAAGAAAGAAAGAAATAATGAAAAGGAGGAAAGGAGGAGCGACAGGAAGAGCCCATTAATTCGGTCTTCGCATTGAATTTCCTTTCAAGCTACCCATTCTGGGAAAGCGAAGAGTACCTACGCATATATTCGAGCAATATTCACTCCAAATCTTCTCATCCTCCTAACTCCGTGGAGCTGCGTTCGCTGCTCGGCAAGTTTCCATCGCCACCCTCATCTCTTCTCATTTCGTCGGCAAGCTACAGAGAAAAGTATAGCAGTGCAGCGACGGAGATAGCTTCGATGCTGGTTGTAATATTTGCTCTATCCCTATGCTGAATTTGTGTGTATACACTTTTGCTACTCTTGATTAAATTCTGCATAAAATTAAAAGCTCCCAAGCTTGCGTTTCTTCTTGCACACGCTGCATGGAAAATGTATATTGGCTTATTTTGCCCGCGAAAAGACGAACAAATTAAACTCCGTTGGTAATCAATTATTTAACGGTTGGTTATGTAGAAATGCAGAATTTGCTCGATTACGCGTTTGAATGAAAATTATTTATTAAAAATTTTATTCATAATAATATGATTATTTATTAACTAAAAATGATAAAAATGAATTTTCTATTTTCTAACGAATATTCTATTCTTTTCTGATTAAATAAAACATTCGGTTATATTTCAATTTTCATGTTTAAATACGAAATAAATTTTATTTTTAATTCAATTATGTATCATATTTTTTTATTAATTAAAATTATAAGATGTATACCTTTTTAAATATCAATTAAAATTAAAATGTGCAATTAATTGCTGGCTTTCGTTATTAAAAGCAATTTATGTTAAATTTAATGCATTTTCAAAAAAAAAAAGTAATTAAAATGTTTTAGTTTCAAGCAATTATTTTTTTTTTCCAACGCTACAAAAGCGCTATAATTAGCGTACATAAAGAATTTTAAAATTTTAATCAATTTCCACGTTGCATCACCTTTGTAACACACGTCTGACATTTTTCACGTTATCTTTGTCCGGCGCATCCTATCTCATCGCGCGGCTTTTCCCATTTTACCAGTTCAAAGCTCCTTCTTCTCTATTCCACTTTCTCTCTTATGGCCTCTTTCTCACTCTCGCGCGCTAGAGTGAGCGTGCCTCTCGCTGTCTCTCTGCACCTTGATGTGTCTTTGCGCCATGTAATATCTGCTTTGCCTCGGCGAGATGAGGTTTCTCCTCTCTCCTCGCGAAGGGTGGCGACAGAGAGAGAGAGAGCACGGCAAAAGAGCAACGTTAAGTAAGGGAGAGTAACGGAGAAGCGGAGCACAAAGAATAAGGGAGAGAGAGAGAGAGAGAGAGAGAGAGAGAAAGAGAGAGAGATAGCGAAAAAGTAAGCTGACGCCGGATGAAGTCGAAGTGAAATTGCTCCGCTTGTGTCGGCGCGTACAACTGCGCGAGATATAATGAATTTTTCAGAGCATTGTACTATGCGTGTCCTTTCTTTATGAATGTATATGTGCGGGTGTGGATGGATAGAAAGAAGGAAAAAAAGGCGCGCGCTCACTTCAAGAGTTGGAAAACGATGCGCCGGAGCTCGTTTCTCGATTTAAATGGCGAGTGTGTCCGATTTAATAAACGTGTCCGTGCGAACCCAAAAAGAAATGGAGAGAGAGAGAGAGATGAAGTCGAGAGGAGAGAGATAAAGAGAGAAAGCGCATTGTGGATATTGCACGGCGGGTTGAGGCTTTGATTAATGCGACAATGAATTCACCGGGCACAAGGGCTGATGGGGCGCGTCGCCGCTACGGGTATTTGATTAATGGGCCGCTGCCCAAGTGACGGATAAAGTTATTGGACTCGAGGTGAGGAAACGACCTAATTGTTCCGAGAATTTAATTAAATTTTGAATGTTGGAAGGAAGAACGCTACGGTCATGGCGTTTGTGTTTCTTCTTTTGCGCGAGAGACGCGCTCCATGCGCCATTAATAAACTGTTTCGAGTTGCAAGAATCACTTTTATTTTTATCTTTTAGTATTTTTTTTTTTTTTTTTTATCTTTTATTTCGTTTTTTCATTAGGAAAATTAAAGGAAGTTTTTCGACAATGATTTATGAAATTTTTATATTTCGCTTTTTCGACCTTTTTTTTAATATAAGGAATAATTTATATCAATTATATGCATAGAAATAATTTATGAGAACTTTTTATAATAATGTACTTATAACTTATAAGAACTTTGAAAAAAAAAAAAAAATTTGAAATATTTTTTAAAGTCTTGATCACCAAGGAAGCTTAGTTATTAAGAACCACATTTTTTCAGTAATAATTTTTATATTTTTCTCAATTAGATTCAATTTATAATTAAATAATAATAAGAAATTTAAATTTTGCGTCCAAAATGTTTGTGTGTATTATTACGTATAAATATAGTATAATACGTGCTCTGTAAATGTCAGGCTCATCGACACGCAGTGCCGATATCATTTTTATATAAAATTTATTTTATTTTTCTCCTGTATAACGAATGAAAGACAAACCAATAGTTTTCTTTTCCTTAATTACAGGCCCATGCTGGATTTTTTACAGCAGTATCCTCGCGGTGACGGCAGTGTTATCCTGTCGGCAGAGCGAGTTTCAGTGCTCCAACGGCCGGTGCATCGGTCTTAATAAGGTCTGCAATCTCGTCGACGATTGCGGCGATAAAAGCGATGAACAACAGCAATGCTCGCGTAAGTAAAGAAATTTTTTACCTTCTTATTTTCCGTCGTTTATCACCTCGTTCAGCTTTTTTCTTTGTTTTTTCTTTTTTTTTTTTTTTTTTTTCTATGTTCTCTGTCTCTCTTTCAATCTCTTTTATATTTTATGATAGCGAGCTCGTTAAGCGAGAATGAATAACCAAAATTTTATGACTTTAATAAGAGAAATAAGATCGTTACTTTTTTGAATGCTTATTTTGAATAATTTAAAGTTATTTATATAAGAAACAATTAAATCTCTTATATTTATCATTATATTATCATCTCTTATATTATTAAATCTCTTATCTTTAATTTAAAAATTAATAGATAAATTTACCACGAATATATAGCTAGAAAAATTAATAGATATACGTATTTTGTACGCTTAATTCACATTCACTTTTATCGAGATATTAGAAAGTTGACTGTTTCATCAATATTCAATTACTTAAAATTACGTAATATTTGCTTAAAAAATGAAAACGCAAATATTGTTGAGAAATTTCCTCGATGCAAGTTCAAAAATTCATAGTCGTTTATTTTCTAATTGTAATGTTTTGCAAATTCTAAAATACATTGTTATGTAATTAAAAATAAAATACGTTGCAAATGCATAATGCATGTAGATTATGCTAACGTAAAACGCAATTTATCAAGATAGCAAAACGAAGAAAAACAAATCGAAGCTTATCGGATGGGGAAAGTAGAGCTGAACTCAACATACATAAACTTCCGTCCAATTTTCTTCGCGTCAAGGAACATAAAATCAAGAAAATCTAAGACAAGCATATAAACGCAAGATAAATAGCCTTTGCAAGTTTAGACGTTTTAGCATATTTATCTTGTTCCCAGGTTGATGCGATCTGCACTTCTCGCTTTGCTCATACCTACCTACATACATGCATACATACATACATACATACAAATATCCATGTGTACCATATATACGCGTACGCGAATTCTCAATCTCTCTCTATCTCTGTCTTTCGCTTTTCAGTCCGCTGACGCGATATACGAGTATACGCGTGGATATAAGTCATTGGCCAGCGCTTTCGCTCAACGCCGCGATGGATGGACGATTTGAGATTGATGTGCCTGCCCTCGCTTACACACACACACACACACACACACACATCCACGCAAACGTACACGCAGATCCATTACACGTACACCGCACACACGCTGACGAAAAGCGCGATGTGAAGAGGCGCGAAAAACAATTAATCGAGGTTATAGGATCGACGAAACGCGATAGCTGGTCATCAAAAACTCGTCGGGTGAATATTCATCGCCCCTACGACGTTCGGCGTTTCAAACGGGCCAAATGCCGATTCCGCGTCTTCTGGACCACTGATTCAGCCGCGGGGGGTTAAAATTCAAGCTTTATCCCTCTCTCTCTCTCTCTCTCTTTGTGTGCGGTTTTCGCGAAAAACAATGCTTTGATTGATTTCGTTATATGAGAACGAGCGTTGAACTGTGCGATCTTGTTTGCGCGAGAACAACTTTAGTTGGGAAATTTTCGTTTCATTTACTCGATTAATTCTTTTAATCGTTTACGAACAGATTTTATTTATTTTTTGTTATTTGCTCTTCTTTTTTTTTTTTTAATTTGATGGAAGCTTATTGCACTTTGAAGTCTAGATAGTGAAAAATTCATACTTTCATTCATTGTGATCTTTTATTAATTTATATTTTTTATTAATGCCGATTTAGATGAAAAGAGTATTATTAGTTATGATAAAACTAAAATTAAATCACAAGATAAATAAACGAAAGATGATAACTTATTGATATGTTTGTGTTCTAACGTCCAAATTAAATTTTTTAAAAATTTCGTTCATCTTTAAAATATATTGTAAATCATAATACAATATAAAATTTAAAATAATGTATAAAATATAAATAGAATTTGTTTTTACAAAATAATGTAAGGTAATTAATATAAATCAGATTTGATAATTGTCATTAACTTATAAATTATTAATCTAAATAAGTAATAAATTAATTAAAATTTTAAAATTCATGCGTTCACATTAACTTCGTAAAAAATGTCTAAAAAGTTTCGAGGAGTCCATGAAATGAAACTACTCTCAAAAGCTAGTACAGGCAATTGTCTCCCTTTTCGCTCGATCCAATAACTCTCAGTCAGGAAACTTTAAAACAGCGATGTTGTGGAAAACATCAGCACGGCAACGAAAAAAAAAATAAAAAAATAAAAAAATTAAGCGAAAGAAAAACAGGGAGAAAAGTATATACGGTCGAGAAAAGTTTTTCCAATCTTGCTCTGGCATTAGCGCGTACAAGCTTTTCTACCTCCGACTCCTTTACCCTTTTTTTTTCTCGAGGTGACCTATCGATTGAAAAAAATAAATCTCTCTCGACTTAACCGTATAACCGAGGTTTAAGGCAATTTCAAATGATACTTGCATTGTAATGTACGTACTAACTTTTTATTCTACTCGGAGGGTAATGTGCGAAACGCATTTGCATAGTACGATTCTTTTCTTGCTTTTCGTTTCTTGACATATTTCTTTTATAAAGTTTGATGAAAGGACTTACAAATAAGAAAATTTATATAATTTGGTTATTGAAAAAATAATAATAATATGAATAATAAAGTGAAATTAGTAATTTGAATTATTTTTCAAAAGTTTGGATTATTATTTATGTAAAAATTTAAATGAAACAAAGTGCAACAATTTTTCAGTATGGAATTGTAATAGTAATATAAAGCTGTTTTTATAAAACGACTTTTTTTCAGGTTCTTTGTGTGCACTACAAGTTTTTGATTCTCATTTCCAAGCTTGGCATAAAAATACGATAAAGAGATAAAACAGAAAAAATTATGAAAATAATTTATCTTAATAAAAAATGTCATTGTTAACTTTTTTCTTTTTCTCATAAGATTATTTTATTCATGTAAACATTTTATTAATAAAACAATAATTTATTTTTTAAACAAATTTTCATAACTAAATGCAATATACTTTTTTAAAGTTATAATTACAAATTTTACAACGATATTACAAAAAAAAAAAAAAAAAAAAAGAGAAAGCATATAAGAAACTTCATTAGAGTTATTATATTACTAAATAGTAAATTAATATTTATAAATAGCACAACTCAGCAATCGTATTAACTTCAATAAGTTTATTCGCGCGTTATTGCGTTCGATGTAATATACGCTTATTAAAATGTCTGATGATACGTTGAGCTCTTTCACTTGTCTCGGCGCTTACCCGTCCACGTATATAAGCACGAGCGTTTCAAAGTCGGGAAATGAATATATTTCGCTTTTGGCTTCAGTTACGCGTTTCATATTGAGAAACTGATAAGCTCTGCAATACTTACTTACGAAGTAAGCAAGTTGTCATACTTGTAGATAGCTATCTTGGATTAAGATTGTATACAATCTAGTTTTGACAGTTTAATTCAGTACAGTAAATATTACATTGATAAAATGAGGACTATTTAATAGAAACGATAAAATAAAAAACTGCTGATTATCTAAAATATCTATATTGTCCTTTCTAACGATTAAATGTATAATTAAAATATATAGTTACGTTAGCTTATAAAAAAGTATTTGCATTTTAACATTTGTAAAGCAGTTAAAGTTATGTAAATATTGTTTAAACAGAATATAACTTTTTGTAAATAAAAATCGATAAATATGTAATGCTTAAGAAAAAAGTATATACGTTTACATAAGTTCGATGTACAAGTTAGCCATTATTTTAATTTGATTAAAAGTTGAGTCTAAATTAATTTAATTATGAGAAAATTATAAAAATATCTGTATTAACGTGTAAAATAATGCAAGTATATACTCGTATTATAAACCATTTGTACCTCAATTAGCGTTTACATTCGCTTCAAGAGATAATACTTTTGATAAATAATAAAAATAAAATTATTTAAATTAATTACCGTACAATACTGATATCGCAAGACAAAATATAATAATTAATTTTGACAATTTATAAATTAAATTTGTGACAAAATGTAAATAACCCAAACCCAAACAAACCATCTACGTGAAGAGAAACTCGAATGATTAAGTACAACATTTGTCAAACCTCTTCGATGGAAAAACTTACCAAAATATCGAAAAAGCAGCCGTAAAGCAAAAAATCAACGTTGGAAAAAGAAAGAAAAACAAAGTATATATCGAAACAAAACACAGGAGAGATACGTGAACATCGTGATAAGGGAAGAAAAACAAAATGAAAACGTGAACATAGCCCATGGATAAATCTGAGGCTGCGCAATTGCTTGATTTATCGGCTCTCGAAATTGATATTGTGTACGCGACTCACATGTATGGACACCGAATATGTGGATCGTCTACATACGTATATATGTATATATAAATATGGGCGACGTATATGTACATAAAAATAAATAGTTATCGTCTATACCTAAAAGTAAAGTTTCTTTTTCTCCGCTTTCGTACCGGCGACATTTTGTACTTTATTCTAAATGTACACCTAAGAGCACATTTATCCACGAATGTATGTGTTAGTTTATACATTCGATTAATAAGTTTAAAAAAACATGGAGTCGAGAAATATAGACGAGAGCGTATAACGGTATTGCTAGACGGCTCAAAAATTATACAAGCATGTATCTATATACACATATAAATACACACACACACACATACACATTTGTTAAGTGAACGTATTTGAATGTGTGTGTTTGTGTATCTATCTATGTGCATCAGAGAGTTATACCATACGAGAGGGAAGAGAGAACGAGAGAAAGAGAGATATATCTGCGGACAGACATTGAGAATTGGCGACCGTCCAAAGGATCAGCATTTGGGTCAATTTAGTAGTCTGCCGTTTGCCGTTATATATTCACGCATACATTCACACCAGCCGCATATACACATGTCCGCGTTAAGTTCACGAATATACAAAGATTGTATTAAAACGCGCTGTATTAGTTTTCGAGAACGCTTGCGTTTACGTACGTACGAAAAATATTCTTAAGCGATATTCGAGTAATGAAAGTGAATAAAAGTATTTAACAGCTTTTTTCAATTTTGCCGTTGTTACCTTTTTTTTTTTTTTTTTTTTTCTGCAAATTGCAATGTATACAACTGTTTACGCTGTTATTCTCTTTCTACTTATATACTTCTAGCTTCAACTCCGGTAATAACTGCTGTATTTACTTTTTTCTTTTCTTTCTATTACTTTCGTTATGGGTTATTCCATTTGCTGTGTACACATTCAATTTAAATTTTGAGTCAAGTTATCCCCCGTCGAATAATAATAATGTAACTATTATAATAATTATAAAATTATTTTACATAAAATTCTCGAATTTTATATTAATATAGTTTAAAATATAAATTAACGAACTTTAAAATAAATTTTATTTTGTTAAAAATGGACGAAACTCGTTTGAAACTTGACCTACAAAATGTGTATAAAAGTCTTTATTTGAGGATATGAAAGTCTTTACATGAGGATATAAAAGAATCGATATTTTTTAGCACGAATTTATTTAATAATAGACTCAAGTAAAGCTTATCATTATATAAATATAGAGAGACTATTTCTATTCAAATGATTCATTCTAATTTTAAACTTTTTTAACTGCACTCGTATTTAAAATTAGAGTTCAAGGTAAACTGAATCTGTGTCGCATAAAATTCTAAAAGTGGAACTCAAAATTTTTTATGAACAGTATTGAAAAAAATTATTCATTGTTTTGCGGTACTCATGAAGTAATTAAGTTAAGAGCGTTTCATGTAATGAAATCAATGATAGAATATAATTATTTAATTTACTGTTAAATTTAAATGAATAATAAGAACATAATTAAACATTTTTTAACGTTAGTCGTATCTAAAGTTAGGTATTAAAAAATAGTTGCTATATAAATAGTCATATTATAGAAAATTAAATCAAATATTTCATTAAAATTGTATATAAGAATATAATAGAATTATTACATGTGTAAAAAAAAATTTAATTTGCTTTATAGAATATAATAAAGGTCTTTAACAAGCAATTGCAATTGATAAAATAATTTTTTTAATATGACAAATGAAATAAAATGTATAAAAAATATGAAATTCAATTTAGAAATAGTATATAAATTATAAAATGTTTTCTTTTTCTTATAAAATATTCGTTACCGACAAAACGAAAGATATTTGTAATACAATAAGCTTAAATTGTATTACAGATAAATTTTAAATGTGTGATCCTTATCGTAACAGCTTATGATAAATTATCTAAAAGACTTTTAAAACTTGGACGAAAAAAAATAAAGAAGAAAGGCTAATTAATCATGTATGCTCCTATCTCGGCATAAAAAATCCACAGAACTATTCTTTTAATAGCCACCCTTAAAGAGCATCATCCTAAGCGGCGTGCTGCATACAATCCTTTCATTAAAAATTCACTTCCAGAATCTCCATCGCCACTCTCGGGCTTTTCCACTCTTCTCCACTCTCTTTCACCCTCCTTCGAGCTTAATGGAATTAAAACGATCTCGTTTTTACTCCTCTATCGCTCTCTCTCTCTCTCTTTCTGTCTGGCTGCTGCGTTAAAATGAAATGAAGTACCCAAAAGGAGTGCCAAACTAACCAGAGACAGAGAGCTAGAAAGCAGAAAAGAAAGAGGAAGCTTTGGAGGAGAAGTAGGAGAAGATGTAGTCGTTTCGAAATCAGCAAGGTTTCATTTTCAGTTCTCGGCACGGGAAAATTTCACGCCCCAATTCATCCTCGGGGCCGTTATTTCAGCTATCCATCGGGCATCCGACCACCTCGACCATCCGTACCTTTTCCTCTCTCTCTCTCTCTCTCTCTCTCTCTATCTTTCTCACGTTACCGCGTATCTATCGGAGCTAACGCCTGTTATGTTTATTTGTCCAGGGGGTATATACGCTTGGGTATTCGGAATTCCGCTTGCAAGTGCGAGAAAATTGAAAGAAAACCGCATTCGTTATTTATTGCGGTTTCGTTACACCTGGTCGAACGCGCGCCCGCGCGCTCGGATTATTTCTGCATTTTGCATTAACTCGGTGAAAATGAGTTTCCGACAAACTGCGACGCGATCCTCCTACGTAAGTGTGCGTATGTATATGTCGGAGATTTAAAAGTTAATCGATGCTTTTAATCGGAAATTTAACATTTAAACTCAATTAATGACTTTGCAAATTTTTCTTCTTCGCTTTTTAAAACTAGATTGCAGCGAACATTGTATGATATCAGAAATAGATACGTTTTTGAAGTATTTAAGTTGTTAAATTATAAAGGCTGAACTAATAATAATAAATTTTACGATATAACATGCAAATATAAAACTATTTGTTATACGGCAATTAATAATTAAATAATAAATAAATTATGTTAAAATAATATGATTACGGTTAAATAATATATTAATTTCTTAATAAGATTTAACATCTAAAGATATTATAAAACTAAGTATAAAATTTGCGTTTTAAAAATTTCTCATAAGTTTACATTTCAATTTCTTAGTGAATAATTATATCATTTGGTATTAGAATGATTTAACACTTTATTTCACGGCTCGCAGCAACTCATGCACGTATCGTTACTTATCAATACAATTGCAAAAATAATTCGTGCGTTTACCCAGGCATCCCCAAAGCCCAACGCTGGATAAACCACAAGTCGATACGATATCAATCCGTATTCCGAAAATCGTCGCTTCATTCGCATAAACCATACCGCATACTCGCGAGTCGATTACCTCGAGCTTGTTTAGCAGCCAACGCTCTTCGTATCCGATCGCTGTTCGATCATACGTTATTTGCAGAAGTTGAGTAAGGCACCAAGACGCGGCAATCGTCTCGCGTTCGAGTACATATTGCATACATGCAGCGAATGTATACGTGTAACGAGTTGGGTAAACCTAGCGGTAGCGATTTATTCGCGATGAAGATATATATATATATATATATATATATATATATATATATATATATATATATATATTGACTGTAAGCCGGCGCGCGAATCGTCGCGTCGTTATTTCGAAGGCAATGTAAACACCGGATACTCGCCGCGATCTAAGCAGCTTGGGTATCGGCCGCGTCTCCAAAGCGATATGAAAGCGAGAGAAACGTCTACGGTTGGATTACGCGACATCCGCGCCCAGAGCTTTATACGGCATAAATGCAAATTTCGTCCTCGGGCCGTTTCTCGTAAAGTTGCTGCACGTATATATATAGATGCGTATCTGTGTATGTGTATGACTGCGCGCGCGCGCGCGCGTGTGTGTGTGTGTGTGTGTCGGGCAAAGGTTAGCGCGATCCTAACTGAGTATGAAACGAGTTTGCCCGGGCTTACACAATGACTCAATTATACAAGGGGCCCGAAATTTAGGAGAGTCGCCTCTTCTAAAAGGTCTTATTAATGGCTAAGGCTCGTTGAAATTGCGAACGTGAATTGTGAGATTATGCATTTAATATGCATCAATGGAAAATATTAAATCTAAATTAAAAAAAAAAAAAAAAATAATAATCGTTACGAAGAAACTCAAATAATTTTTTTTATTTATTTATTTATGTATTTAAGGTAATTAAAGGTCATATCCCTCGGTATGAGTATTAGCGACGGTTTATACACTTAAGGTTACAATTTTTACATGTATAAATAGAGAAAAAATAAAATATATGCATGTTTAAAATAAGAAATTTACCTAGTTATTTAACATTGATGTTCATTTTACGTTACTTTGAATAATTACAGTAATAATTATATTAAATGTTTTATTTTAATTTTATAAAGATAACTGATAATTTTACTCTATTCTGCTTTATTTTTTAAGTTACCTTGAAACTCAAATAATTGATTTCTAATTTGATTAAGTTATAGTTTATGACGAGTGGTTGTTTAGTCGATAAAGCTTGAGATTCGTACTCGCGTAAAAATGATTTTATGTATTTCATATATATGAGACATATGCAATACATATATCTCAATACATATGAAAAATGTAACTATCCCACAAATTATCAATACATACATATATACATATATATAACATCAATATTGTTACAATATTGATGCAATATTGATACGATAGGAACAATATTGTAACAAGCTACATTGCCGTACGTGGATTGAACATGTATTTTATATGTAGATAATATGTACCACACAATGTTTATAATATGAAAGCATTATCAAACAATCCTTTTTTTTTTATTGTCTTGTAATACAAAAGAATTTTACTCTATACAAAAAAAGCAAATGACAACGATATTTAAATTTTTTTTGCGCAACTCACTGAAGTTAAAACTCGTGAGAAGCAAAAAAGAAAAAATATATCCGAAGATTCGCATCTCGAATGAATTCAAAACTCAGAAGGAGCGAAATACGAGCCGGAAAAAAGAGCTAAAGAAAACTTACAAGGCGGTAAAGTTCTCAAATATTTATAAATTGCCAAAGAGCTTTAAAAAGTTCTTATATTTTAAGAGAACGAACGAGTAAACGCGAAGCAAAGAAAACTTTAAACCTTGCACTTCTCTTCTTCTTGTATTTCCTCCTTTTTTTCTTCTTACCCTTATATTCAGCACTTGTCTCTTTACGGATACAACGGGCATCCTCTATTTTCGCAATTCTGGGACTCCGGTCGATCTCTCTCTCTCTCTCTCTCTCTCTCTCTCTCTCTCTCTCTCTTTCTCTTCCTTTCTTTTTTACACCAATGGATCATCCTATCCTTTGCCTGCAGGTGGCCGGCTGGATATAATGTATGCGCGTGGATCGAAAAATGGCGCGAGAGGTATACCAGTCTGCAGCGGTATATAGTGGCTGCTGTGCCAGCAGACGGAAACGAGAAACCGAGACGGAAAAATTTATACATTATACGTGTGGGAGTGTAAGTGTATGTTAGTGTGTGTGTGTGTGTGCATGCGTGCGCGCGCGCGTGTATGTGTATGTATGTGTGTGTGTGCATTGGCGGATATAAATGAAGGAGCGCCCCGGGAAAAGAGGGAAATGAGGAAAAAAAAAGATACGACCTCTCTTGATTATTATTTTTTTTTCTTTTTCCATCTTTTTTTCAATTGTTTTTTTCTTTTTTTTTTTTCATTTTTTTTTTTTTTTTTTTTATTTTATATCAGTGATATTTTAGGTTGGAATTTTTTGTTGAGTATTATTTTTTATATTTAGAATAGAATTTTTCGATAGAGAAAAATATGTCAGTGCAAACGTGCCTCATCTATTTGTCAAAATATTATTTTAATTTCATTTAAATATTATTATAATATTATTTACTATAAGAATTATTATGCTATAAGAAGTTATATTAAGCTAATTGATGTAAGGATTATTTACAGTAATTTTTGCAAATACAAAACACCCGTGCTATTTAAAAAAAATAATTTTTATTTTCGTACAATGTTTTGACTTTTTTTTTTTAAAATAAACATGACATTTCCATCAATACTTTTATAAAAATCTGCATAAGCTTGAAAATAGATTTGTTTAAAAATCGAATTCGTTTATTTTTAGACTTTAATAAGTTACTGAATTTCCATTTCATTGATTTCCCTAACAAAATTTAATTAAATTCCATTTACAACTTCTTGACGTTGTTTCCTTTTCGTATGTTATTTAATTACTAAAAAAAAGAAGTGTTTTCAATTTAAAAATATAATATCTAATAATAAATACAATTAAAAATAAAAGCCTTTAAGTAAAAGCATATTATAATTTTTCTTAAAAAAAAAGAAAATAAAAAAGTCTGGAAAGAGAATAAAAAACAAAGGCAGTAACACAAATGAAGAGTAAAGAAAAAGAAGAAAAGAAAGAAAAAAGAAAAAAGAGACCAGTTCTGGAGTAACTTCTCGATTACTCTAGGACAGAAACGGGGCTTTTCCTTCCGCCTGCTGGTGGAAAGTCAGGAAGAGAGAAAAATATTGAGAAAGAGAAAGAGAGAGAGAGAGAGAAGGGAAACTACGTGCACGGCTTACCGATTCACACGCAAAGAAAAAGGAAGGGAGAAAGAAAAAGAGAAGGCGAAGGGAGCAGGCTTATCCTAAGGAGAACGAACGAACGAGGGAGCGAGCCAACTTTTGCTCTCTTTTATTCCCCTTCTTCTTCTACTACTATTTCTTCTTCTTCTTCTTCTTCTTCCACTTTTTACACTACCACTTCTTCTTTGCCCACCCGGGACTTGAAAATTGAAAACTATTCGTTTTCGGGTTTAGCGTGAAGCGTTTTATGCAAGAGCGCGGAACGTTAAATCAGTGAGTTTTAGTCTTCGACCACGTGGTGCGCGTGAATGGTTATAGAAAAAAAAAAGCGAGAGAAGGAGAAAAGAGAGATGTATTTCGTGCTCCGATGAATTTTTCGAATCGTGTTGGAGAGATTGACTCGAACGAAGCGACGAATTTTATCTTTCCGAGAAAACTAACTTCGCGGGAAAATAAAGTTGGAGAAGTTATAAATTTATCGGTCAAAGTAATAATTCTAACGGGAAAATTTTAAGAAAATTGAATTTTGGTGGTCAGAAGCTTTATGCGTTGGAATAATTAAAAAGTCATAATCGTCATTTAATATGAAGAAAGTGAAACTAGTACTTACGATAACGTTATTTATTTTACTACGTTATTAAATAAGTAAGTGATGCTGTTGCTGTTGATCGTTTCTAGATTCTTAAATTGATTAATTATTTTAAAATTTTTCGCACAATTTAATCTATATTTTAATTATTTTATAAATTCTATTTTTCTGCATCGATGACATTAAATCAATAAAAATAAATTATCAGTAACATCAAATTTTTAATAAAAATTAAAAATCAATATAGATATTTATTTTCCTATTTTATTTAACTTATTGAAAAAACAAACGCACTAACCACGATAGCATGATAGACTATAGCGATTAGCTTGACGTAAAACGGGCAACCCAAATTCCCAAATTTCAGGTAGCGTAACTAAAGCTCACTGACATATAACGGTACATTAACCACTATGACTAAAGAAGGGCTAAAGGCATTCGCTTATCTGCCCTTCTTTTAACCGAAAATAACTTGTCAGCGCGTGGACGTTAATTAAAGAGACTTGCGGGCTTGTTGCATGTTGCCGCTTATTAAGTGATATAAGTCGGCCTTATGTCAGACAGGCCTGAAACATTCGATCGAGCGAGTGTGTAATTACCGACACACCTGCATACTCGCCCATAAAATACACGTTTAAAGATAGCCGAGCTCGCAACGTAACAAGTGCAACCATCGAAAATGCCATAAAGACATTGTGTATTTCTCGATGATCTGCGTCTATAATTATTCGCATCACGCTGGCCGATTATTGATAAACCGCTTGCCTTATTTATAGTCATTTCTTTAAAACTCAGATCGAATATAATTGATTAAAATATTAATATTTCAATTAAAATGAATGAATATATATGCTTTTATAACGTGGTAATAGTTCTCTCGTTATAGTAGCGAGTATTTTATTTGAATAAAATACTTCTTTGATTAAGTTCTTAGTTCTTGATCGAATGATTTCAACTATAAATAAATATATTATTTTGTTAAAACATGAATTTCATTGATTTAACTATAAAATTATTGCAAATAATTTTAAACGTTTGTATTAGTTTATAAACTCTTATTAGAAATGAAAAAATGTTGTAATTTATCTGCTCGCCGATGATTTTCATATCACTAATAAAAAATGTTAAATACATTGCACAAAAAATCACAATACGTAATGTGTCGAACCCTTATTTTTTCACGTCGTAAATAAATGTTTCCACTTACAATTACGAGTTTGCATTGTAAAATTTTGCAGTTTATACGCGCGCGTTTTATCTCTCACAAAGTTAGTATCTATTAAACGCACGTAGCCGTATTGCTACTGTGAAATCAAAAGTGTAAATATCGTGCTCGCATTAAAACAAATTTTGAATATATATATAAAAAAAAAAAAAAAAAAAACAAAACAAAAAAAATTAAATTACTTTGAATTCTATGAGTATAAATAAAATGCACTGCAAATTCGCCTGTTTTAGGGGCTTTATTTCAGCTTTATACTTAAATCGTGAATAAAAAACGTTCTCACAAAATTGCGTAAAAAATGTAAAATAAGAATATGAAAGAGAAATAGAGCGAATTGAATATTTTGTGGAATTTTAAGGGGAAAGATCTTACGATTCATTTTGAATTATCTACGTTGATTAAGCACTCCTCGCACTTTCTATAATACATTTTAAAGTACTCGTACTTTAAAAGAAGAAATTATTTTCAACTTGGATATTTTGAATCATGCAATTGTTTTTATCGATATAAAAAAAATTCTTATTTCAAGGATTTTTTTTTTTTTTTTTTTTATGTAAAGAACGATTATTATAATCATTTAATAAAATTAAATTATTGGTGTGAAAATCAATCACAAAATATCTTTAAACGTAAACAAGTAAAATAGATAAACAGAAAAATTTTGAAAAAGTAAACCGAGAGTCAAATTGCAACGAGCCATCGGATTTCGCGCATTGAATAAAAAAGAAAAAACCAACGACGTAGCCGAAGGCGAAGAGATTAGATTCGAATAGAATGGAAGTTTCAAGAAAAAAAAAAAAAAAAAAAAAGCACGGGGCCGAATCACGTCGATACACTCTTTCCTCCTCGAAATCTTCTTTGCTCGCATGCAGCCGTGTACAGGAGTAGCCGAGGGAAGAGAGCTTGAGTACCTATTACACCCGTCGGATCTTGCGAGGCTGGGAATCCGTTCGGGAACGTTTTGGCATATACACAGCGTCGGTCCAACCGAAACGCCGCAGGCATTGTCGGCTCGCCCATTCACCTTCTGCCTTCTTCGACTAGTACTACTAGTCTGATCTCCTACCTTCCTCTCGTTTCCACGGTAATACTCTGTATTCTGCATTTTCGTTCTTCTGTCCTTTTCTTGGTTCTGTACGTTCGCGCTTGGATAGTCGTGAGCTCACGCGCCTGTATGAATGAACTAATTACGCGAAATGGATAAGGTTGCGTAGCTCACTTTTTTATTCAACAGCTTGTTAGTTGTATTTAGTTTCATTTTTATTGGATGGTAATTTTGTTAGCATAGATAAGTCTTTTCAATCGATAATAAGATTATCGATTTGAATTTTTTAACTAATGAATAAATAACAATACTTTTTACTATAATTTTTACGACTGTAATTTTTAACACTTCTTTATAACCGTTCGGTCAAGTGAAATTAAAACAGTATGTAAGTTTTTATCGTTTCTCATAAAGTCCTAGATTCTCAAAAAACTTACAATTAAAAATGTCTTATTTTTCTCTTCGCTGTTACTCAAAAAATTTTCTTAAAAATTAAAATAATATAACGCCTTGAATCTCCCACATTTTTTCTTGGATCTATCAATATTTCAATTTTCTCGTCTACAATCCTTTCCTTTTTTTATCAACCCCCTAAATTAGCACACGGACTCAGAAATTGTAAGTGCTATACGTGCTTATTCCAATACCTATTAGAAAGAAGAAAAAGTGGCGACAGACTTGAAGCCGTACAACGAGTCGCACGTAAACGTGAACAAAAGCAATAGCAACCAGTAGCATCGGCAGCGGCAATCGTCGGTAATTCCGTTTCGTGAGACGAAATCGTCGAGGAAGCCCCGATTGCTAGGCGCATTTCTAGGATTCCGATGCGAGAGAGAACAACATAAAGGCACGCATGACTTCGACGAACAGGGGAAAAAAAGAGATAGATAGATAGATAGAGAGAGAGAGAGAGAGAGAGAGCACCCTTGAGTTGTTCGTGCGTCTCGCGCGAAGAGCTTTAATTCCATTTGCTACGGTATGTAGTTATCGTCGACGACAACGCCGCGGGTACGGGTATATATCAACCCCTTTACTTTTATATAGAAGCGAGATCGCGTGCGCGCGCCCGCGTTGGTCGATGGAATTGTAAACCGATCGCTGGCTTCGAATGGATAGGCGGAGAAAAACTTTTATGATGGGGATAACGGATGTGGTTTCACTTTTTTCCTTTCTTTTACTTTTTTATTTCTTTTTCTTCGTTTTATTTTATTTATTTTTTTATTTTATTTTATTTTATTTTATTATTTTTTTTTTTTTTTTTTACTGTTATAAAGAGTGCAGGCTATATAATTAGTTTAACGCTTAAATAGCTTAAATAAAGGAAGCGCTAACTTTTTTATTTTATTTTCTTATAGTTAGCTAATTAAAGAATAAAACAATTTTTTATTTTAATAAAAAAAAATATGTGTATAAAATAAATATGTTTTTATTTTTATAAATGGATAACAAAATTGTTAATCAATACTGCGGTGCTTAAATTTCAATTTATGTTTTATAAAATATAATTATACTGTTATGATAATGTAGTAAACCTTTCGATTGTCAAATTATAAATCTTTAAACTATTAAATTCTCCTTTTACAAATTAATTTTCATGAAGAAATTATGAAGAACAATATTTTTATCATATATATTTAAAATTATATAGACAAAATATGCTTAAATCTCAATAAATATCTATAATCAGAAGAATAACTGGTTTATGGTTTTATCATAAACTAAGGAATTCTTTTTTATATAACAAAGTTTATAAAATTTATTATTCCACTATCTTTATGCAAAATTTTTACGTTTCATTTCTTAGTAAACAAAATATAATTTATTGCAAAAACATAATATTGTTAGTATTTTTTAACAAGATAAATACATAATTTTATAGAAATATTTTTTCTAAACACAATAACCATCGTAGAATTTTCCTTCAAAGTAAATCCTTCTTAATAACAGTCCTCCGCTTATACACACATTAGTTAAACACGTGAATACCTATTCCTCACTTTGCATTCTCTTGCTAATGAATGCATAGCCATTGCACCGAAAGCGCTCGTTGTAAATTTCAGCTTCCTGTCAGATATAGTCCTTGCAATAGTGAACGTAAGAAGATCATACAACGACATATTGTGCACACACCTTCGTTGAATATATATATGATTGAAAAGATAAAAACATTTTTTTTTTTTTTGGAAAATATGTTAAATCTTTTTTAATTTATAATTAATGAAAATTTATAATAAAAGAAGTTAATTGATAGAAGAGGTCAAAGAAGGAAAATGTTTTCATTGTTTAAAAGAACTGGAAAAGTTGGAACTGCCAAATATTGCGATATTTCTTATCAGTTTTCTTGGTTTACAAAATATAAGACAAAGCATAACAAATTTTTTTCTTCCTTATCTTCCAAAGCTCTTAGATATGAAAGTAATCGTACATCGACACTTAAAAACGATATTTTTTATCTTTTAACAACTTTCTTTCTCTTAGTCTTTTTGCAGGAAATTATACATTATCAAGAATTGAGATTTTTATCTGTCCCAGAAAACTGCAACTGCTTGTCCACTTTTTGACTAGGCTTGCATTTATCTCGATAAAATTTTATGCTTCTTCGGCTTTTGCTTCGTATCCCGGTACTGCTCTCTCTCTATATGCCACGCGCGTCTCTGTGTATTACAAATGGCGATTCGCTTTGGCAAAATGAAAAAGCAGCGAGCTCCAAGAGCTCTTACCTTAAAAATATACATGTATATATTTTCACGACGCGTTTTCGAATTACACGAGAGACGGAATATTTCTTATTATTTCTTTCCTTTCGCTTTTCTTTCTTTCTTTCTTTTTTTTTTTTCATTCAATTTGAAACGTTCGCTTCTGCATGTCTACGAGGTATCAGATATACTCTTGCAAATCCTGAGAATGTCGATGTCTAACGAGAAAATATTGATATTGAATCAGTGCTAGAAAATGTAATTCAACAAATAATATACATGTCGTGAATGGCGTCTCGAATAAAACATACGATTTTTACTTATTATTTCGAATGATACGAAACTTAAAGAGAACTTTTTATCGACAGCTTGGATATTTCCATATTACTAGACTTGTATAATTTTATGCTTTAATTTTTTGCGTAACGATCAAGTAAATTTTAATAATGAAAATTAAATTTCAATGTCATATTTGAATGTTTAAGAATTTGAATATCACATTGACATTAAATTAATTACATTCTTAGATTCACGTAGTTTATAATTTATATTTTATCTGTGAAAGATAATACTAGAAGATGAGAAGAGAAATATAAAAATTTTCCACTACTTTTAAATAAATAAAGTTA
Organism: Chalcis sispes; assembly: GCA_949987625.1. NCBI lineage: Eukaryota > Metazoa > Arthropoda > Insecta > Hymenoptera > Chalcididae > Chalcis > Chalcis sispes. The sequence continues at coordinate 60,485,482 of OX465095.1, forward strand.
AAACAAACGAACGTAAATCACGAATACGGTCTTAAAATAAGAAATAGAAAAAGAGAAATGGATACTGTTAAAGTACTCATATATCATAAAGAAAAGAAAGATGAAAAAAAGAGTTGCAGAGAGCATTGAGATTGAGACGATATTTTTTTTTTTTTTTTCAAATGGCTTTGTATTGCAGCTTGCAACAAAACTTATTACGGGGACGTTGGCAAGACTTACGATCTCGAGCTCCATCGTCCGAAGGAAGACAAGGTGCCTTACATCTGCAAGCTCACGTTTAACGCACCCGGCGGCGATCTCGGCGATATTGTTCAGGTAACGCCTCTCTCGTTCTTAACCATTTACACTTATTTTTCATGTATCATACCCCTACTTCTTCTTCTTCTTCTTCTTCTTTTACTTCTCCTCTGACTCTCCTTATTTTTATTCACGAGCTTACAGTAAATCCTTTTGCTAAGAATTCTTTTTCGTAATCGTTAGCGAGCTAACGAAAAGTTGTAAGCGTCTCGTATTAAAAATATTTATTTAATATATTTTCTTCTTTCGTGGCTTATTTTTAGAACATATAAATAAATATTTATTTAAAAATTTTAAAAACTTGCATGTCTATAACGATAAGTCATTTTTATTATAAATATTTTTACAGCTATTCTTATGAAATACCATATTATTAAAATTATAGCAAACACTACACAAACAATTGTACTGATAATTTATATTCTTAAAATTCGCACATAAATGTATTAGAAATAATTAATTTAAAATGCTTAATTAGTTAAGATATAAATTTAAATCAAAGAACGATATTAAAAAGCTTTTAAAATAATGCAATATTCGAATTAGCAGATGGAAAAAAAATATATATATTTTTGTATAATTAAAACAGAATATTAAATGATTATAAATACGATAGATGATGATGAAAGAGAATAATTTCATATAATAATTTGGTATTTTAATTAACTTCAAATATAAAGACCCCATTTTTAGACCTATATCTACGTTAATATTCGATTATTCAAACTAAGTAAATTTGCGAGTGCAATTAGTAAAAAAAGTTTGATGGGAAACTTGAGAAAAAAGAACGCGTAATTAAGAAAGTATACTTTTTTTTTCATCATTGCCGCACTGATGCAAAAATAATATCCACCGAACGGCCAAATTTTTATCAATTTTAAATCTCAAATTAAATCCATTTTTATCAAATTCACAAGCGATAATTAGCAAAATGATTATTATTTTTCGTCTCGTAAAACAGTAATCGTTAAAAAAAAGAAAGCATCAAAATACAACGCGGAAAAGTTTTAACGTTTCAAATGCTTAAACCTGTCCACTTTAATTCTCGAGCACCTTTTTTTTCTCTCTCTCTTTCTCTCGAGCAGCGTAAAAAGCTCTGACAGATGAACCGAGCGCGTGCTAAAGCGAAATCCCTTTGGAATTAACGCTGGAATTTTTTAATAACGTCAGCGCGCGTATACTAACGCTAACAATAACGAAGCAGAACGAAAAAAAAAACAACAAAAATAACAAAAGAACGAGAAAATATTCATTCTCTTTCAAAATTTTTCGGATGACTTTACTCTTATATGCATGCCGTTCAGACACTCTTCGCGTTGGATGCTCACCTTTTTTTTCATCAATATAAAAATAAAAATAAAAAAAAAAACAAAGGAAATATTCAAAAACTGTTGTTCGAATGATTCGAATATATTTATTATCTTAGCGATTTAAAATTTTTCGAAATAAAAAAGTTTTGAATAGTGTTAAGTATTTCTAAAAGTGTTCATTTTGTTCAATTTGAAAATAAACTTGTATAATTGAAAACAAAAAAAAAGAATAAAACAGATAAACCTTATTAATATTAATTAAAAAAAAATTTCTAGAAAACTCGGTATGAAAAATTAAATAAATACTAGAGTAATAATCCTTTTTCAATTATTAGAAACATTTTATATTTAAGATTTTGAGAAAGAATATAAAATTTACTTTTCTCTTATATAAAATTTTTTTGTGAAATATTCATGTAAAAATTAATAGATAATTTGCATCAATTTATCAATTAAAATTACCAATGATAACTACTATTGATTTTATTTTATTTTTTTTTAAATACTTTGAAAGGATGCAAAAATAAAATCCAACATTTTGTTAAAAAATATTTTATCAAAATAATTATATTGCAGTAAATTTCGTAATATTGTTACTAATTTATTTCAACTATTTTAAAAATTATAATAATCAAGATATTGAAATAAATTTTTAAAATAATAATTTATATCTCATATTAATCTGTATACGTTTATCTTATAAAATTGAAAAAAAAGTATCATAATAATTTTGTAAAATAAAAACTTAAAAATACATCAACATTATACCACTGCACATTACTTCCGTTTAATTATTTAAAAATTTTTTACTCGATTGTTAGTTTTATAAATGTAAAATCAAAATAATTACTCAACGCGTATACAATAACTAATAAATTGAAGTGCTTACGTACTCGAATAATATAAGAAAGAAAACAAATATTATATTTGTCTTGTTATATTTTTCGGGATGAATCAGTGCATGCATCCAATATGTGTAGAAAAATCTATTGTTAAAATTGACCCATTTCGATTTCTTTTTATTGATGCGAAAAACTATTTTCGTTATCCGCGTAAAAATTTGGACAACAGTTCAATAACTCGTAAACATATATAAATATGTATGTGGAATTTTATACCATCATGAAAAACCTTATTCCACCAGTTATAGAAAAATTGATGGTTGAAATAAAAAAAAGGATATGTCGAAGCTTATTTCTTTTCGTAATTAAATTTATTCTTTAATTGAAAAATTTTCAACTCGTGAAAAGATTTCAATTGGAAGGCGCGATAACAAGACTAGCGTTCGAAAACGCGGAAAAGTATTGTCAAAGTTATTAAATTTTTAAAGTGGAAAAAATAATTTTTAAAAAATAACTTCTTGAAAAAATTGCAAAAGAAATTTTTTTGAATTTAAAATAAAAATTGAATTGAAAATAAAAAAAAAAAAAGTATTGAAAATCAAAAATTTTCTTTGTCTATTTTCAATAGCTTTTTCGAGCATAAGTTATTGCATTCATCATTCCAACAATTAATTTTTTCACAAATCGTACATAGTAAATTTTTTATATCGATTTTAAAAATAATACTATTGAATAATTCATGCGAATAACAATAAAAAAAATTCAATCGAATAATAATAAGTTACACAATATAAATTAAATCGTTAATTTAAAATCTTACGCTCAATGAAATCAATGCATCAATTAAATTATAATTTAATCGTATATATGTATATACAGACTTCCCAATAAACATCGAAAAGAAAAAAGTCGAAGCTTTCAACGGTTTGATAAAAGTGACAGAGTACCTCGCAAAGCATCTAACAATCTCGTCGGGCCTTAAAGTATGCCGCGTTCCATTTCTCTCGCTTTCTCTTCCTTTTTTCCCTATCGTACCTTAAACTCCTTTTACTCCGAACCGCCATCGGCGTGCATCGCGTTGCGCTAGATCCTGCCGTACATGTTCGAGTTACAGGAAGGATCTCGCGTGGCCCGAGCGTCATCGAGAGTTTTTTTCTATTTTCATTTTTTTCCGCTTAATTCAGAAGTGTGTAGGCTTCCTTTTTCCAGAAGTTTCATCTCTTATTCTTCGGTAACTTCGATACATATATATGTGTATATATATATATATATATGCACATATGTGACATGCGTTATTTTATATTTATATGTATACGTATTTATATATACTTCGATCTGTATACTCTACGAAGACACGTTTTTTCCTTTTATGTGTACTTTTTCCAACTATTTTTTTTCTTTTTCTTTTTGTTTCTTTTTGTTCATCTTTTTACCGAGTGAGATTCTTTGGAAAAAGAACGTGCATAAGTAGGTCGTCGCTCAATTGCAGATTTTTATAGAGAACGACCAAGAGCGCGACGTTCTTTATTTTGTTTCATTCCATCGCGAATTGTTGATGACTGAACCGTAAATAATAAAAAATAATTTTTTTTTTTTTTTTTTTTGTTCATCGTTATTAAATTCAAATGGCTTATATTTGTATTGCGTGTTAAAATAATAATGGAAATTTGGAAAGTGCATTATTGTCGCTTAAAATAATTTCCATTTTGATGAACATTTAATAATATATCTCTTTAATAATATTGCTGTAACTAAAGAGTCGCAAAGATATAATAAATGAAATATTGTTCGATTGCGCAGCTTAATCAATTTATTACTGATTGATGGGGCGATATTAATTTACTCTACGATTCAACCTAATGATTGATTAATAACTAATAATGATTGATAACTGTTGTATAACCGATGTATCTCATTTTCTAGTGACATTTTTATTAATTATTGCAAATATCATTTTTCGATGTCGAGTTGTGCGATTTTTCTGTCAGTTTATTGATTTTCGTTTTTTTTTTTTTTTTTTTCATTATTTACTAACTGCATTTTCTTCTAAACAAGTTAAATTTATTGTTCCAAAGAATAATATACATCGATCATTTAAATTTAATAAAAAAAAATGTATTATTTTTTACACTAATATATTCTCACATATGTAATATATTATATCTGGCAAAAGTTACTGTAATTACAACGATATAATTAAATTTTTTAAGGCAATAAAACGCTGTTCATATAGAAATCCAATTTTATGCATGCATTCATATTCAATATTTTTACATCTCGCATTTAAATCATCAATAGAAAATTGTAGGAAACGCAACAAACGAAACGAACCTTATACTATACAACACAATATAAGCAACGAATGTAAAAACAAAATAAAAATTTGAAAATTGCAGCTGACATTCGACAGTTTCACGCTCGGTAAATTCGTATCTTTCACGGCGGCTGGTTGTCCGGACGGCTCGCTCCAGATATCGGAAGTGAATCGGCCGGATGTCGGTGGTCATTGGTGCGGAACCTCCTGGGGCCCGTCCATCTACTACAGCGAGACGCCCTCGGTATCGATAACGTTGCGCCTATTGCGGCTCAGTAAGGATCAAACGGGATTCAATTTTGACTTTCGCATGGCCTACAAGATGATCCGGCGCTCCGATGCTGTTGTAAGATACGACAATCCTTTTGTCGTCGGTGAGTGTAAGGAAGTATCTATCACACGTGCACGAGAGAGATGTGTACGAGCTCGAGTCCGAGTCGTTGATATATAACTTACGAAGTCGGGAAAATTATAATTATTTTCTTGTAATGAGTTTGCGTTTTAAAATATTGTTATGTAAATACACTCGCGATGATAAATCATAAATAAAAAATAATTTATTTTAATTTAAAAATATCCATGCGGTTTTACACCATTAAGAATAATTCTTTTTACCATAACGTTTCAAAATTTACAAACAACTTTATAGTACTTTACCTCCACAGGCGTGACGGAATCGACGACATCAACGATTATTTCGAGCACAGCGCCAACCAACATCGTGACCACATCGACACAACAGTCGTCGAGCAGTAAAACATCCACGAACACAACGTCAAAGTCCTCGAGCCATACGACAAAGTCCCCGTCGACGTCCACGCGAACAACGAAGACGACGCCGCGACCTACGAGAACGACTCCGAGCGTACAGATCGAGCCGACGTCGAGGAAACCGAACCTCGAGCAATATTTAGGCGAACTCATATCCGGTACTTACTGCTCCAAGACTTTCAGCGACTGCGACAAGAAAATATGCCGACTCCAGTCGCCGAACTTTCCAGGATTGTATCCGAGAAATCTCACCTGTTACTATGCGGTACGTTTATAAAAATTGAGAAGGGACATCTCATTATTCTAAGGTCTTATTACCTCATGCTACCAACTGATAAAACATTTTTTCGAATATTATTTGCAAAAATATAGTTGTACTGTACGTATATAATTTTTATTCTCTAGAGTTGACGACTACGTATATCATTTTTTTATAATTCTTTTCATTTTTTTTTTTTTTTTTTTTTAATGCACTCTTATTTATTTATATTTTTTAATGAATACATTATTAAAAATTAATATTTTCTAGCCAATGATTAGATTACGAAACGTAAGTATTTTATAACAATTTTGATTTTTATTTTAAATGACATTAAACAATTTTATATAAAAATCTATATGAGAAAAAAAGAATTTATTTTCACTTCAAAAGAAAAATTTATTATTTCTATATAGTTTTATTTCGTACACATTTAAAAAAGAAAAATACGAGTATATTATTACGAGAGAATAAGAACATCGCTAATATTTTGTTTTCAAATTCTTATACGTATTTTTTTGTTCTACAATAAGGTTATAACGAATCGATGGACACGTTCATCAACGCTTTTATCTGCAAAACAAACAGAATCGAAATGAATGTACGGTCTTAAAATTTTTATCCATACATCCATAAATCTTGCATCAATAAAAAAGCATCCACGCTTTAAATTTCCGCGTTATTTTTTTTTTTTTTTTTTAACCTTTGAATTTATATTACGTCTTACCGTCGGATACCTCTTAGCTACACGCCGCGCAACAAATCGGCTTTCCTCCGAGTTATCGGCATGCAAAAGGTATCAAAAGGTATAAAGAGAAACATCACAACATCCTCGCTTTCGCAGCGCAATACTTACCGCGCTTGTACAGATCTGTATGAGACTCGTATACATACGCGCGCAACGTTGTTACCGAAGCAATATAACCTTTATCGAATATTCTTCTTTTTTCGAACCCGATAACAAAACTACGCTGCTATTTTGCTGCGCGCAAGCTCGACTGTAATTCGCATAAACGCATTAATGGCAGGTCTACGTATATATATATATATATATACACATATATACGTATAGGTATATGTAAATATGTGCGCAAGTTTTATATCCTTTCCTCCTACTACTTACTTGCACGGGAGATGGTGAACAGTGGCTCTCGAGCGCGCCAACTTCTATCGCCGCTGTTTTACGGCAAATCCAAATTGAATGGAGGATTCGGGCTCGCTATTATTCTAGGAAAGTTCCATGCGCGCACCAGCTCGCGTTGAGCTTTTTCTCAACGGCGATTGTTCGCGTCAAAGAGTTCGACGTTCGTTTTCTCCTATTCTCTTTACCTCTCTCTCTCTCTCTTTTTCTCTCTCTCTCTCTCCTTTTCTCTCGCTTCTTCCTTCTCTGGTACTCTTCTTCTTATTCGATCGATGTATATTTGAAAACTTGAGCTGATTAAACTAGCGATCGATGAATTTTTATTCTTTTTTTTTTCATATCGCTCTATTGAGGATAGACTAAATGACAATATTTGTTAAAAACGGTGAATATTCACGTAGGATTATTGTCGATTAACTTTTTAAAATATTTTAATCGAAACATTAATTTTCTGATTTATACAAGCAGATTAAATTGGTGATACGTCGACATCTGTATCTATATTTTGAGGTTTTATATGACTTTATATTATCTTCAAACAAAATACAGCTTTCTGTAGAAATATATATTCGAAAATAGTGGTTTATGTAAAGTTTCTTATCTTTAAAATATCTTTTCAATACAATTTACAGTTAAATCAAAACAGCATCCAACGTAGAGTAAACGTTGAATGAGAATTGTATTTCAAACTTCACAATGTACTTAAAACAATCGAAAAGATGCTAAAGAATGCCAATATACTTTTAAAGATAAAGTGCATCCCTTGCGTGACTAAAAACAATCGATAAATGGGTTATTTGAAAAATATATATAGTTAAGATTAAAATCAAGAGAGCGGTAGAAGTTTACAGTCAAGTTAAATAACTGAAGAGCTATATTGTAAGATTGTAGATTAAGTAATTTATAACTGTGTTTTATACCATAACCTGTTTTTTTTTTTTTTTTAATTCTTGAATTTAAATTAAAAATTGAAATACTTTACAAATAGATAAATTTCTATCTTAGAATTTTTAAAAATGAAATGAAATAATATATTTCGCAATTAAAACATTTTATTAGGATAAAAAAAAAAATATTTTTCAAACATATTTACAATGAATGAATTACATTAAAATTATTCATAAATTCAATGATTTATAGAAAATGTAACTGTTTGTTTGCTCGTGCACGTTAAACATTAAAATAAATGCAGTTTACAACCGATCGTTTAAAAACTGTTTGGTCGTTCGTAGATTATTAAAAAGAAAAGAAAAGAAAAGTAAATAAATAAATAAATAAATAAATAAAATAAAATTTCGAAATTTTGTTTCTCATTAAATAGATTCGTCAGCACGAAGTGCCGGAGGGAAAGCATCCTTTAATATCCGTGAGACAGCCTCGAGGTCAGTTAATCGCAGTGCGATCGAAGCCATCTACTCAGGCTGAACCTCCGCCTCGGGAGCTGAGACTTTGGGATGACTGCGATACAGTCAAGGTATTAAACTTGTACAATAAAATTAATATTAAATTATTCCACGTCTTTCGATACGGCGACACTGATATTTAATTGAAATACCGAATTAAGAGTTCGATAGCTAAACGTTATACCTTCGATAAGGAAAATTCGATCGGTGGCTCGATCGAATAAAATTACGCGGCAATAGATGAGTTATGTACGATTTCATTCGGGGATATTAAAATATTTATATATATATACGTATAAGTCATGGAAACGGAATAATATTAACTTTAATGGGAATCGAAATATTCGCATTTATGCATCCCGTACGTAAAATGAAAAATGCAAAAGGTTTTCTCTCGCTCGAATTTCATTCGATCCTTAAATCTCACCATCCGATAGGATCACGTAACGATCTACGACGGTTACAATACAATGGAGCCGGTGATTTTGAAATTTTGCGGTGGCGGCGAGCCCCTTCCAGAAGTCACCAGCAGCGGAAAGGATCTCCTCGTCGTCTTCACTACCTCGCCGTACGGCACCTTTCCCCATCCATCACCACCTCACTCGCTTCACGGCTTTCAGCTTGATGTCCAGGTAAACGAGTATACGTGTATATTTTATGCCGGATCTTTTTATGTAGATTTTATCTCGTTTATTTTATAACCATTTTCTTTTTCCGTATCTTAACTTTGTTTAACTTTATTCGAATGTCTTGTCAAATTATCTGTGCATCTTTTTTAAACAATTAAACATTATTTTCTATAATAAAATTAAATAAATAGTAAATAAAAATAAGCTAAACAAAATACTGATAATTTACAGTAAAAGACAAATCGGTATTGATTATTTATTTTATTAGCAATAAAGATGAATTTTTTAATCAAAAGTTACTTTGTTCGTTAAAAATTTATTAATTAAAAAACTTTCTGCAATCTAATTACGACTTTAATTTGACATATTTTTACGAAGACTATAATTCACTCACAGGTCATAATTAAAATTTCCATTTATTTATTTTTTATTAAAACTTTAAAAACATTGAAAAATAAGGTAAAATCGATAAAAATAAAAAAAGTCTGTATGTAATATTATTTTTATTTAACGGAACTGTCAAAACACTTATTAAAGCTCTATTATTAATACCAAGTTTAACGACAACGGATCAGTCAAAGAGTAAATATTATGGTATTTAATTTTATTTACAGTTATGATTGCAATAATGCTTGAGAGATTATTCGATCGATAAATCTTTAGATCTAAAGATTAACAATTAATTTTCAATAATAAATCTGATTTTGCACACTTTTTCAAATGTAAAAAATTCAATGGAAAAAAAAAAGTTTTCCATGAACATTGAATAATTTCAAATTTAAACTTAACTTTATGAAACAATATTAATCAAGCATCTACCAATAACTAATAATACAATAGACTTATCTTCTATAAACGTTAGTCATTTCGTAAACAACGATTAACGAACTATTCGCGTCGATTCACAGGTGAAATTCGTCGACTCGAACTCGACGACCTACGCTCGTAGCAAGCGCTGCGAATTCTGGCTTCGTGGCAATACCGGGGGAGTCCTAACCTCGCCACGACATTCGCTGCCCCGTAACAGCACTTGTCTCTATCACCTGCGCGGCGAGGGTAACAATTTTCCAAGCCCGACGTCGCCTCGGCCGATACCCAAGTTTCCCACCAAGGCCGACATTAAGTGGGGCAGACAACAACCGGTCACGCCTCAGCCGCAATTTCGCGTCTGGCTCTCGATTTTGAAGTTCCACGTTGGTACCAATCCCGCGATCGCCGACGACGAATGCTCGACCGCGCTGAAGATTTGGGATGGCGAGATGATGCCGCTTTCGACTACCGAATGCAACGATATAGCTTGGTAAGCGGACTCTTTATTCCATAAAGTGTATATTTATATATGTATATGTGCGAATTACTTGATAACATTGACTTATCCTTTTTTATTTCTTGTGCTTGTATAAGCTAATGTTACCATAATCCATTTATAAGCAGCACTATAAAAAACTATTCGTATATGTATACTTCTTCTCTGCTTAACCCCTTGACATACAATGACGTCTCTGAGACGTCAAGAAATCTCTTCGGCGAATATATCAACCTTATTAAATTTTATATAACAATGTAAATCCGAAGATAAAACGCCCTGTTCTGAGCTTGTACAAGAGCGTTCACTATTGAGACAAATTAAATGGTATTCTACGGACGCGTCAACGCGCATTTTATTCGTGTGTCAAAGGGTTAAGCATACTTCCTTCCTTCAAAAAAAGAATCTCTGACGATTGGTTTAACAAAAGCAAAATGTACAAGAATCCGAGGCAAAACTTATTCTCTGAATTTAAATATTCCCAGTGAAAAAGAAGGCGACAGCATAATATACAGCAGCGGCGGCAGCGGCAGCGGCGGCGGCGGCACCGTCATCGGCAACGTCGGCAACAAAATCACGTCGAGCAGCCGTCTCGCCAGCAATACGACGCTCCTCGCGCGTTACTGCAAGGACAAAGTGCCTCGCAGCTGCGACCACGCGATTCTCCAAAACACCAGCCGTCCCTGTTCCTTCGGCGAGAGCTACATATCCTCCGGCAGTAGTCTTACCATCGAGATACTCGTCACCGAGACGACGGCCCTCAGGCGAGTGATATTCTTTTTTTTATCTTCTTCTTCTTCTTCTTCTTTTCGGCTTTTTTCTCATGTTCAGCGTAGAGGAGACGCACGCGCTCGCGCTTAGTGAAAGAGAAACGGGGACTTTTTTTTCCTCCTCTCTTTCAACATTCTTTTTCACTCTTCGTTTCGTGTTATTGCTTTTTCTTTTATCGTTTTGCCGAGAGATAGAGATAGAGAGAGAAGGAGAGGGGGGAGGAGGAAGAAAGAGTCGAGAAGGATCTGCCGGTGAACGATATTGCGACAGATTATTCGTGAAATTAATATTTAAATATATTTACGGATATAATGATATTTACGGGAAAATGTTACGGGAAATGAATTTCTTCTGAATGAATTTTTTCATTTTTATTAAGGAAATACTTGTACTTCAAAGAAATTGTCGTTTGAAAAAAAAATTACGTCAGATATTTCTTGCATAATTAATTTTTTTGCAGGCAAATTTTTTTTTTTCCCGTGATTTACTTTTTATTATTGTTCTGATACGTTTATACTATAATAATACGAATATATTAAAATTTATTAAAACTAGTAGTAAAAATAAATTTTTACGACTTTAAACTACAATGTTCGTTATCGTTTTTCAATAATAAAAAATAATATACAAAGGAATTGAGTAACTACAAGACTTCGTTGTTTTTAATTAACTGTATTTTTATCGTATCAATGAGAGATATACATTTTTAAAAGTAATTTTTAATTTAAATTTAATTTCCCTTTCAAATTCAATTTGCATAATTTATGACTGTAAATTGGAAAAACTTTTTTTATAATTTTAAGCATACCGCATCCACGAAAATCTTTTTTCCATTCGATTTTTTCTAATATCTCCATCGTACTCTTTTTTCCGCCATTCCATTTTATCGTGCAACGCGAACCATTCTCTCTACAAAGTGCTTGCAAAGGTTTTACTTTCAATGCTTCCTCTCTTTCTCTCCCTCTCTTTTTCAGTATTCCCCCGTTTTTTTCAACTTCTCCACTCCTTTCTTTTTTTTTAACCTTAAAAGGGAACACCTTCTTTTGCAAGTGACTTGTTCGCTTACTTGAAAGAAAAAAAGGGGGATAGGATAAAAAGACATCGTGCAAGTGGATTCTCTTGCTAACTTAACCGATCAATCAAAATATTAAAATTATAAAGGCTTAAAACTTGTGAAAATATAAAAAAGTGTCTTGAATTTGCATGAAATATGACTTTATCGAATATTTTTTAAATAGTCGAATGTGAAATTATGCTTAATTGCATAGCAAGGTCCAAACACAGTCCATATCTAAAATTACTTATATTATGCAAAATATAAAGCTTACATTTATTATTTGCAATGAAAGCATAGTTAATGTAAATATATATGAACAACGTTAATTATTAAACAATTGCACAAAATGATTTAACTTTAAACCCTTTTCATAGACTAAAAACTATAACCGTTACTTTTGAACATGAACGCTGCCTAGCGTCAACGACCTCATTGAATATCGCTGAATTTATACGTTTAAAAAAAAATACTTCTTTTACACAAGTTTTTCGCTCTTTGACGCAGATTCAATGAAGATGAGATGAGTAAATGCGATGAAAGAACTTGTTAAATAAAGAGATTAAAATTAAATACGTTGGCACAAAATAAAATGAATGTTGTTGCAATACTGTTTCACCGAAAGTATTTTACATAAGTCTTTTGAACTGTTTTAATTTTCATTTTTTAAATATTTCTTCTCCGTTAGCTATAAACGTCTTGAAAAAATTATTTACATCAAAATATAATTGATAAATGAATATTTTAATATTTAAAAATATTATTTTAAAAAAGCATTAATCATCACAAGATGAAGATAGAATAAATAGACAAATTTACAATAACAAATTGTTTTGATAGTTTTTTTATATTTTAATAAATTTCAAAGATTCGATAGAATGTAAGCTATTTTTTGAATATTAAGAAAAGTTTATTAAAATTCACAAACTATTATTATATAGGCAAATGAAGTAAAATGACTTGTATAACTAATGCAAAATCTACTTCATTTTTTTTTTGTTCCATACCTTTTATAGAAAAGTCCCCTTCTTAAATATTGAATAAAACGAATCTAAAAATTGTTTATTTTTATTATTTCTAAATTTTTTCTCTGCAAAATATTAACCAAAATTGATAAAAGTAAAAAGTATACGAGCGTTACGCCAAAAAAAAAAAAAAAAAATTATTTAAGTGCTCTTAAAACTTCTTTTTTACTCTTTTTTTATTTTTAAATAAAGATTAAATATTAGCTATAAACCTCTCTTATATATTTCTTTTCTTTTTTTTTTTTTTTTACAGGCCGTTGGATTTTCGTGCCCTTTACGAGTTTGTCGACCTGTATCAAGACGGCGATCCATACGGCAATGCTCCTTGCTCTCGAGTTTTCTACAGTCGAAATCGCGACAGCTATCCAGACCGGAAATTTCGTGCGCCCAGAGACATCTTTCTCTACGGTCGCGGTGGCGCAAAAAATTTGACGTGAGCATTTCGATATACATTTATAAAAATGAGCTTTTAATTTTTATTGTAGTAAGATGCATGTTTGCCCGATTTTCGTTAAAAATATTTGTTTGTCACATTCATTGTGTATGATTAATAGTATATAAAAATGTAAATGTGAAAAAGTTAATCGTAGATTGTAAATTAAAATTTTTACTTATTTTACGTTTATTTTTATATGACTTATAATTCTTAACATTGAATTTTTTTTTTTTCATTTCTTATGATATTTTTGAACTACCAATACAAACTTAGTATCTTTTTTTTTTTATTTATTTTGACTTTTTATCAATAAGTAGTACACAATACATTCGTGCTGCCAAAACCGAAAGACAAATGTTTTCCTCTCCAATACCTACATTCAAAACCATAAGCTTCCCAACGTCAAATCATTAGCATTTTCGAAGAATACCTAATAGCTACAAAGGAGAAAACAGTCACACGAGCATTATCTTACATTACCGTGCTATGATAGACGCATGAGTACAGTTGAATAGCCTAACTTAAAACTCCATGAAATATCGCTTGGTTTGCGGTTACTACTGCAACTACTATCTCTAGATAACGATAAGATCTTACGAAGCTCGTAAATGGACACTTTTTATTGCGATGAAGAAATTGACGCTTATCGAGATTATATATTTTTTTTTCTTTTTAGTTTTTTTACTTCTTGCACTGAGATTTAAGAGATAGATCGAGATTTCGATGAGCAAATATGAGATAATCAACTATAAGTAATAATTTGATAAGGAAACGCATATTAAAGAGATTGAGTATATGATTGTTGATGATGCACTTTTTATAACTAATTAACGATATGAATATTTGAAATGTTCGTAAATCATAAGTGCGTAACAAATTATTTAAAAAATTATTTTGTAAAAATTTATTTTTTATCGGAGTGGAACGTCAAAAATTTTTGCCCAATAAAATACATGAGTACACTTTTTAATCTACTTAATCCAGCAGCTTGAGATAAAATTTTAAAAGTACATTTTTTTAATATAAAAAAAGCTCTGAATTATGCAAAGTGAAATATTATTTGCGTTTCCTTTGAAGTTAAACAGAGTAAACATTTTTAAATTAGACTGCATTTTTTCAACTGCTGAGAAAATTAAAATTCATCGTAAATTAAAAAAAAGTCCATTGCTTTAATTACGCCACAAATTCAATGGTTAAAGATCAACCGATCAAAATGGATCTTTCAAAGCCGAGACACAACCGTTTCATTACCTCAACTTAACGATCGGCTTTAACGTCTAACTAAAGTCATAAATTTCGACTATGCGCGTTCGGTTTACCCCCAGCGAGTATCGATAATCGGTAGTCGCGAGCAAAGCGAGCAACCGTTCGATCTTGGAACGCGAACGTGGGCGTATAACAAGTCGAGCAATCTCGTATACGGGAAGTAAAACGAGAGTAAGAGAAAGAGAGAGAGAGAGAGAGAGAATGCGCGGCCATTCTACTTCGACCGCGGTTATATATAAGACAGAAAATCGTCCGCGACGACGTCGGAACGATGGGACACGAGCTTTGCTCGTTCTCCGTTAACGGTTCGGTTTCCTTTCCCTCCTGTCCTCTTTATTCTCTTCTTCACTCTTCCTCGTCGCAACGCTTCTCTCGCGCTATGTCGACCATGTAATCGCTCCTTGCTTCGTCTCCATCTCTTCTTCCTCTCTATCACGGAATTCCTAACTCGCCGAACTCTCATGTCTGTGCGAATGCATTATCTCTGTGCAAATGCATGTCTGCTTGCTCGTGTAAGCGTTTATCGAGAAACAGATAGCTGCTGAGTAAATGTGTTAAAGTGTAATTGAATAAGCTATCGAGATTAAATAAATATAAAACGTTGCTTACTTAGATATTAATTTTATTAAGTTTTTGACTTTTACGTATTAAGATTATTTGATTGGTTTAATTTTCAAATTTATAATATGAAACGTGGATCTTTTTATTAACTATTAGTACTTATGTTGAAAAATTATCGTGTAACTTTTTAAAATTTAAAAACGACGCTTTTATTGTGCGCTGTCTTATATGCCTACGTATAGATATACGGAAACACGCATTGATTTGTTAAAAAAGACGATGAACCGAGATTAATTCGATATTGACCGAGAGAGTAAGGGCGTAAATGCTAGTGCGTCTATAACTAATTCCGATCACGTACCTAAGGCTCCTTTACATAATTTCTCAATTGGAAAGACATTGAATGATAATGAATCTACTTTGAAGTAGTTTACAAGATGCTCTTTGACGCAAATTAACGTTGTACGCGTGCACAAATCGATATGGTATCGAACGATTTGAATAAGTAGTAAAAGTGAAATTTTAATAAATTTTTTAAAAAATTTATGTTAATTTCGTAAATTAATTATTGTTACGAATTGTTCAACAACACGAGAAAATTACAAAATTATAAACCACGTATTGCTTTAAATATTTTAGCTTTAAAAATTAATAAATATTTAAACGTACTTTTTCTTTTTTTTTTTTTTTCTTATTATAGAAAAATTTAATATACCAAAATTAAAAACTAAGAACTTTTATCTAAGCTTTGAAAATATTGTGTCAAAATAGATTAAAATATGTACGACTGCATGTCTGACCAAACTCTTATGTATCTACTTGAATATCATAGATATTCATTTTACCATATTCAATCAAGCTAAGCTAAGTTTTTTTATGCAAAGATATGCTTTTTCTTGTTTCTATTCTTATCTTTTTTTATTTTTCAATTTCACGTTTGAAATACTTATTTATCCATCCGTAAGTAAAGGTACTCGTATATTCGAAGAAAAACTTTTCTCTCCACATTCCTCCATTCCATATCCTCTTTTGCTTTTCTTCATCATACAAAAGGCAAAAGACGGAAAAAAACATACGCGTGCATATTTCCATCGCGAGCAAATCAAAATTCGCCTACTTGCTCCATTGATTTCTATACTCATAGTCAAAATATATATTTATCCTATATACATGTACTGAAAGTCAAAATGTTCACTTTGTCCCGTCTCATCAAAGAACGCGTTAAAGAGAGCAAGCGATATAGAAAGAGAGATAAGTTTTGAAAATTCAAAACGCACACGTCTGGCGTTTACTCGTTGCAGTTGCGTGTACCGCTTCGAAGGGGAACACGACGAAGTGGTGAAACTGCGGTTCAATAAGCTGCTCAACGGTAACCGTTCCTGCCGTAGCGTATCCAGTTCCGATTTCAATCGACTCCTCTGCGTCGGTTCAACCGGCTTCTCTTTGAAGGTAAGTCTAACGATCTTCCTCCTCTCCTCGGGTATTCTGCTCTGATTATGTTATACGATACGCCTTGCCACGCTTTGGAGGTTCGGCGAACGAGGGTGGAAAATCCACTGTGTTACGATGACTAAATTTAGAAATTTATAAGGTGGAATATCGCGTGTTTTTTTTTTTTTTTCCCTCTTATAACGTTGATAAAACGAGATATTTTTAAATTGAATTCTATTAAAATTTAACTTTTTTAACGAATAGAGTATGACGCATATATGAAGAAAAAAAAAAAAAAAAAAAAAAAGTGGTCACCAATTTGTCGATTGTTGTTCCATTTAGATATAGTTTTTATGAAGGTACTGAATATAAATTTTGGATAAAAATTGTCAAACTTAAAATAGCAGAGCCGATACCACCACTAAAATTTTCAAAATTAGTCAAAAATTTTTTTGTTAAAACACTTATGGCACAGAAGAATTTTTTTCTATACACTGTTCATTGCTAACGCAACACAATAATTAATACAAATTATAAAATAAATTTTTAATATTAAAAAAAAAATTATCGTTTTTACATTAACGAAATTTTCAGAGTTAAGATTAAAATTTCATTTATCAAATGTAATTGTGCAAATAAAATATATGTATCAAGAATATTCGGTGAAAATAAATAAAATAATAGATTTTATACATTTTATTTGCGATATTTTCAAACGTTTTTTTAAAAATTCGAATAAAGGATTAACTTCTAAATATTCTACGTTAAATACAGTATATTTTATAAATGTTTTATTTTATAAACTTTAAAGATCAATGTCAGACAAAAAAATTATATGATTCACATATAAAAATTTTAAAAATATTTAATATTGTTAATTGATAATTTTAAAAATATTTTACACATAATAATTTTCATTATTTTCAACAAAAATATCGAAAACGAGAAAAGTAAGGTAAAATATTTTGTTATACTAATCCCTCCGTCGATATTCAAATTAATCGAAAGTAGAATATAAAAAAAAAGCAATACTACAAAATGACAGCACAACTCGGCAAATTCTTGCGCGCATATATACCCACACATCGATACATGTAGAGAGCAGGTAACAAAAGCATATATTTAAAACGAGAGCGGAAACGAAGAGACGAGTGGCTCTTTTCTACGAGCGCACATATGAGAGAGAGAGAGAGAGAGAGAGAGAGAGAGAGCGCGTATTTACATACGCGTGTATATATACGTAGACAATCACTCTTCCATTTTGCCGCGCATCCGGAGAATCCGGGCTCGCTTCGTCAATGGAAAAGCTTTGACGCCCACTCGATATTTGTCATTTCGACAATGCGCCCGCGAGATATTATATCGAGCTTTTACGGATTTTTATTAATTACGTACGTATACAACGTGTCTGCCGCGATAATTTTAATAATTTTCTATGGCAAATTTTCGCCCGTTCAAACTTAAAATACACATATATAGATATCAAATACGACGTATCTTTTTTGCTTAGTGCAAGCACGCGGTCGCACTTTGGCGTCGCGGATAAACATATGTATACCATACATGTGTGTACGCAACGACATGTTTTCCACTTTTTGGCGCTTGTACGGATTTGCGCATATTCGGTTCGCGCGCGTGAAATGTGGCGTTCGCGGAAATTGGACGAAAATGAAACTCGGAGTAAGAGAAAAAGAGAGAGAGAGAGAGAGAGAGAGAGAGAGAGAGAGAGTAAGTGAGGGGGAAATTGAAATTTTCTAGCTGTTAAATTAAAACGGCACTATCGTCCCTGTAAACGGTGCTTTTTTCATTTTAGTCTTTATTTGCCGATCAACAAAGTTAATTACACATTGAGAGAGTTTGCTAAAAAAAAAAAAAAAGGAGAAGAGAAGGAACAAGCAAAAATGGCAGGATAATTGAAATTTAAGCTAAAAATTTTATTTTCTGATAAA
Source organism: Chalcis sispes (assembly GCA_949987625.1). Lineage (NCBI taxonomy): Eukaryota > Metazoa > Arthropoda > Insecta > Hymenoptera > Chalcididae > Chalcis > Chalcis sispes. The sequence continues at coordinate 60,504,247 of OX465095.1, forward strand.
GTTGCGCATTAGTTCATTATTTTAAATAATCGATACTTTACGATGCAAATTCAGATGTCAGGAAATTAAATTTTAATTGAAAAGATTAAAATTCAATTTTGTTGGGAATAAGTATTTAATTTGAAAATTAATTGTACTGTAAAAGCTTTTCTATTCATGCTATGAATATATTTATATAAAATTTAATTCTTTTTTTTTTTCTAATAGAAAAGTTTTCGTTTGTAATTTGAAATTATTGATGAAAATTTAATTTCTCGTATAATTACTCGTTGTCAACGTAAGCTTTGAAAAGACATTATTTAATGTGGACAATTAATATTTTAAAATTGTAAAAGATATTAATGAATAGAAATCAGTAAATTATAATGAATGTGCATATTTACATATTACAGTAAACGCATAATATATTTTACATCATAAATAATTTTATTGAATTTTTAAACATTGAAAATTTAATTAATCTGTACTTATTGGAAAATCCATTTTCTCTTTTTTATAACTTTTGGTTTCAGATACGTTTTAAAATACGAAGTAAACTCGATTACATCGTAAAATTTAAAGAAATTAAACCATTATTTTTAACCAATGTATTATAATTAATATGCATATCAATTATTTGTATCAATATCTGCAAAATTAAGGAGAATAATAACAATTTTCATTGATTAAAATTTTTATTGCACTTTAGGACGAAAAGCTTTAAAGTTATAAAAACAAAGGCTATATCTCTTAAGCTTTTATTATTATTACATTCTAATAAACGAAAGTGATTTTTCACATAATTCAAAATACTCGTTAATTCCAGTTCAAAATACATTCATAAACTATTAAACGTTCATCGATCGATATCCTTAACATTATCCGTAATTACGCTCGTTAACGATCTCGAGCAAATCTGATCGATCATTGTTTATGTTGATAAAGGTAATGGAGTTGCCTTGGGCTAACGCGCCTCCGATACAACGCGACTGCTTCTGTTCGAATCGCTCACTGCCGATGAACTTCAAATCAAAGTCAAACATCGTCGAGGTTCACTTTAGCGTACATATGATGAACGCACTCGACGACTACAATAATTTGTTCTTCGAAGCTACGTGGGACTTTTTGAAGGCGACTCAGTGTTTGCAAAAGAGAAGAGTTCGCGGCCCATCCGGGGAAATTAAAAATCGTTTTCCACTCGATGATGACGACGAGGTGAGTTTGTCGTTTGATCATTTTTCATTTATATAATGATCAATTTGATTGTTTAAGTCGTTATCCTTTTATTAATTCTTCATTGAATAAGAAAATTTTGTATCTATCTCTTTATTTAAATGTTAAAAATAATAATGTGACATTAATTCAACGAGATTCTACATATTTTTATGAACGAGTGCAAAATTATCGTACTATTGTAAAAATGTTAGAAATTGAACAAAAAATTACTTGAAATATATTTTAAAAAATTAAAAGATTCACTTTGTTTACACAAAAAAAACAACAAAAGATATCGCATTCTGCGATAATAAAAGACAAAAAAAAAAAAAAAAAAAAAAAAAAAAAAGAAAACAAAAAAAGTGAAAAATTTCAAAAGCTCGAACAATTCAACCGTAAAATTCCAATCTTTGTAAAAAAAAAAAAAAAAAAAAAAAAAGGAAACTTTTTAATTCGAGTACGTTAACCCGCACACAACAGAAATACTGCGAGAGTCATCCATGGCTAATCGAGCCAGGTCCAGATCAATACTTATACGTAAAGTTGCCCGGCACCGTGGCGTCGAATCGCTCAAAATGCGAGACGAAGAATCGCATAGTCGTCCACACGGCAGGTGAATTGCATACGGCGGTTTGTCCGAAACCCTCGGCCGAGGCGCGCCATAACGTCGTCGAGGTGTTCAGCGACGGCTGGACCGTCAGCGACAACGAGATGATCGTTGCGGCGGATCGGGACGCTGCGAGGAGTATCGCCATCGAGTATATCATTAAGGAGGATGATGAATATAGCGTCACGTGGCTCGAACTCACTAGACGGTTTGTATTATTTTTCTTTCGGATATTTTTCACTTAAATTTTTTTTTTTTTTTTTTTTTTTTTGAAAATTGAATAGATTTTTTTTTTTTGAAATTTTTATTATGATAAAAATAAGCTTATCAAATGCTTCAATAGTAGGAATTAATGTTTAATAAATTACCATATTGTTATTAAAAGTTGATTTTCGTATAAACTTACGAAATCATTCAATTTATTCTAATATAAGATAATCTTATAATATAATCAAGAAGTTATAAAAATTCACAATCTATTAGTAGACAAAGTACATTAAGAAAAATTGCAATGATTGGCAATAAAAAATTAAAGCGTAGATAGTACGCTAAGCAAATTGATTGAAGAACGAAACAAATTAAGGCAGGAAATTAGAATACTAAATAAGGTGGAAAGACAGATGTGATGTAAATAGGCATAAGTAATGTTTCCATTATGTGAAATTAAATAAAATAAATAAAAATAAAATAAAATGTAGAATAAAATTACGTTAAATAAATTTTACAATATACAAATCACAACAATTATATACAATATACAATATACAATAAATCAAGTTATGAAGATAATGGAATACAGATTGCGTTCTATTGCGTTTTAAAATTAAAGTATACATACTGTATTTGTTTAAGCTCGTCAATTTATATAAAATAAATTTACTTTTACATAATTTTGTTACATGTTGTTATATTTTATAATAAATACAGCAAAATAAATCAATCAACTAAATAAATAAACAAGATTAAATTAATGTAACGATATAATTTTCGCCATTTGTTTATAATAGTACTTATTAACTATTTTCAAATTAATAATGTTGATAATATAAATATCCGGACTTACGAGACACCCAAACGTATTCATTTATTGAATCATACAATGACATTTTGTTTTAATCATATTTGCTATCATATATATTTGAATGTTTTCTTTAATACTACTGCACATTAGTATCATTACGAGTAAAGCTCACAATAAATTTATAAATATTTATAATATGAGTAATTAATATAACAAATATTATTGTAATACCAATTTATTGCTGAAACTCAATATATACATAAAGAATAATAACTATTGTTAATATTCTAAATACTATAAAATAAAAATTAAATTAAGCTTAAATTTTCAAATGAAAATTTATAATCGTAAAAATTTAACTTTATCTATCGTCATAATTTTTTTAAAAATTCGACATGTAATCCATTCATTTTAATTTTCAATAAAAATCTTATAACCTTGAGCGTACTTTGAATAAAAAAAAAAAAAAAAAAAAAAATAAAATTTTGATCACCAGTCCATCTGTATCATCGGCACTCGCGGGCTTTCGCTTCGGCCACGATTGCGAGCAACGCTGTCCGGAGCTGGACGCCTGTATAAACGCGTCGCTATGGTGCGACGGAGTCAGCCATTGTCCAACGGGTTACGACGAGGCGTTGGCCCATTGCTCGATACTCTTGCGACTGCCGCCGTTGCATCTCGGACTGGGTGCGATAGTTTTCGTGTCGATCGGTGGCCTCCTGTGTCTCGTCTCGTGGCGCGCCTGCAGACACGGCCACGGTGGCAGGTCGATCTCCCAGCATCGGCTCAAAAGCATCTCCTCGGAGATGGCGATCGTCGACGGCAAGGAGGTGATCTGCTGACACAGCGAGAGTTCTGTGCGTTACGTCGAGATCGATCGGGTCACTACCGTGTGACGATCGACGGCAACTCGCCGCGGACTTCGTGATCGTCGAGAGCCCGCACACAGGACTAGAGGATTCTAGATGGACAACGCTTTTTCGATTGGAAAGGTGAGATCAGTTTAACTGAAAATTTCTTACCCAATTTTTTCTTACTTATTCTTGATAAGTAAAGTGTAACTTGAACGATTAGTAACTTTGTTACGAAACGATTAGTAACTACGAATGTTTCCATTGGCAAAAGTGAAGCGACGTAAGGTAAAATTCAAGAAGGCGCGCGCGCGCGCGAGCACACATTGTTTAAAATACTCAATCGTAAACTTTATCGTTTCGATTTGCGCTCTTAGAGGAAACTTCGATATAAAGATGTGAACGAGCGACAAAGTTTCGACGTTTTAATTATCGAGGTCGGTAAAGATCGATTAAGTACTTGTCAAGTGCTCACTCGGCCAAGTTTTCATGATTACACTTCAAGAAAATAACTCGACCTCCCACTTCTTACTAGTATTTACAGATACATTATCTCGATAACCTTAGAAACATACCGACTAAATTTCGCGGAAAAAAGTCTTATCTTTTAGTCGTCAAATTGCTGAAGTTTTGTTATATTGCTAATGACATGGATCGAACGTTATTTTTTTTTTTAAACTCTACAATTAATTATACAATAATTGCCGTGAGTTAGCTGATGAAATTTAAAAATTAAAATATTTAAAAATAAAAATACTCATTCGATTGTCATCTCGTATATATTTTGTCCAACTTTTTAAACCATACAGGATGTTTAGAAAATTAATACTAACTTTTACAATTTTAATTTCAGGGTGTGAATTATCAACGAAGATTCTTAGGGTCTCTGTAATCATGGCAATCTCGCGATCAACGAATTGAAAATGTTCCAGTGCTCGACTTGACGTATAGAACTCGTGTAAGGCAGAGAGAAGAGAAGGATGCATATAAGGATCTGCGCTATAGTGATAAGATACATCTTGTTATTCATATACGACAACTTTATCATTGCTGGTCTTCGAGATCATTGGTTAATAATGAAGAATAAAGAAAAAAAAAAGGAAAAAAAATAAAAATAAAAATAAAAAAAAAATAAATGAAAAAAATGAAAAAATATCTTGCTCCTTCAGGCAGAACAATAATTGAATTTTTGTAATTAATTTTATAGGTATATCTCAATTGAACGGGCGGATGAGAGAGATTGATTCTTGAGACAAGCAAGCGCGCGAGTTGCGATTTATATTCCGGTGTCCAAGAAACTTTTTAAAAACGATCTCCCATTAATATAAAAAAAAAAAATATATATATATATATATATATATCTACTCGTAAGTTTTAATTGTTAAGGAAAAAAATCGAGTGATCAAATTTTCAACAAAGATGGATATCTTTTTACCAGCCGTATTATCCCTTGTTTTTTTTTTTTTTTTTTTTTTGCAAAATTGGATGGCATATATGTGTAATATGCCAACCAAAATTCAACGATCGTTCTTACGGAAAGACGTTTAAATAAGATATCCAACTTTCGATTTTGAAAATCGAGTTCTAGATCACTTACTGTCTATGACCAATTGATAATTTTGTTTTCCGAGATAACAAAGTAAAACAAAATAATAACAATAAAGATACATGCGCATAACTCTCTTGATATTTATTTGAGAAAAAGAATCTAGCGAAAATAAAAAAAAAAATAATAAATAAATAAATAATTAATAATAAAAAACAAGCACTCCTATAAGAAATGTACGGTAATAATGTAATTATTAGATGAAAATGAAATAAATATAGGTAGTATCAGAACTTATGTGATAACTAATGAAGTGACGATTGACAATTTATTGATGAATAATAAAAATATTCAAAGTAATACACATTGTTTTCTCGCGGAGCTGTGCTCCGAAATTGTTGGTCCGCCGGTGCGTGCATCGATTTTGTTATTGAGTAGACTATCTTTGAAATAACATTAAGTATATATGAAAATAAATTATGTGTATATATATACACATACACACACACACACACACATATATATATATATACACACATCGTAATGTAATTCAGCTATATTCATAAAAAAAAACCATCTTGTCTTTACCGAACACGACATTCACTTTACGCAGTCATTAAATGTCGTTTTTACATCTTAAAGTGAAAGAAAAAAAAAAAAAAAAAAATTCAAACGAAACGATAACACTATCGACGACTCGTAATCAGGCTCGTAGATCTTGTTAATACTTGTAAATAATTGAATGTAATTTGTTTATAATAAAGCTATGCAGCGATAGTTGTATCTGGCGCACTTTGCGTATTTTCACGTAATTATTCATTAATCAAAAAATTGATAATTAACGCAATCTTTTTTTTATTCATTTTATCAAAATAAACTAATAAGATATTAAAAGTTTAAATAAAGAAAATTTATTTCAATCGTTTACTCGAGAAAGTCATTTAATTGCACTCAGTTAAATTGGACAATTTTTCTTTTGGTAATATGATATTATTAAACGTTCAACTATACAACGTGAAAGTATTGCAATGTGGTCGCTTATAAACTACTAGTCTTTAAGCGTTAAGCGTCTTAGGTACTTTCAAAAAGGTAAATGCAAGAAGACTACTTGAGAATGATTTGAAGCGTATTGGACAAATGCGTGACTAAATATAATGGGATTTCATAAGGTTGTTATTTATAGACACGAGCATTTCTAATTAATCATGATGATGAAATTTTATTTTTTCAAATGAATAATGACGATTTAAAGTATAAATTACCGATTAAATTTAATTTTATCAACGTAATTGTTTAAATTTAAATAAAAAATCGATAAGAATTGAGCCGAATTTTATTATATCGATTGAACGTTCGAAAATAAAAAAAAATAATATATATATATATATATATATAGAAATGCTCGTGCCTGTTTATTAGAATTTGCGCGTAGTAACTAATACGAAGTGTAAGAGTCAGCTAGCCAGTAACACCGCCAACATATACGCCATCGACAGTGCACGTGCAATAATATTTCTATCGAATTGTTTTTTCATGAAAATTCAATGAATTATTTAATCGATGATCATTACAAAGAAAGCAATGCAGTTTTAACATTCAATTTTGATCGTAAGTTAATCTTAAATTGAATTTTTTCCTTTCGTTCAAAATATATGTAAATATTAAAAGGACGATTTGATTTTTTATAAGAGTACAATTTATAATATATTGTCGTATTTTGGCTTCGAATTAATATTGTAAATTCCATTCAAATGTTAATAATACATTTTACATATTTTAATTTTCCAATTCATGTACGTATATAATATTTAATTTTATAACGTAAAGTAAACTTTATAAGACTTGAAATACAAAGGCATCCGCTTGAAATTTAATGAACACCAAAAATTTTTACTACATCGCTAATACGACGATGTATTTGTTTTTAATTAATAATAATAATAATAATAATAATAACAATAATAATAACAATAATAATCAACTGTCGAAGTAGAAAGACAATCTTGACGAAAATAACATTAAATGAATAATTGTGCACAATATTGGTTTGCTTCTACTAAGGTGTATAATTTAGTTCAAATTTATTCTGCATTTATATATACATATTTAAATTTATAAAATACGCGCTCGCTCGTGATATCTCGAGAGTTCAGGATTATTTAATTTTCGGGACCAAAAAATCTATCAAGACTTGAATTGAGAATAAGTGCCAAATTAAAAAATTAAAGTAATTCTTTTCTTTTTTTTTTATGATTTTTACTGGCTAAAAAACAATTCATTCATTTTGAATAATGTTTGACAAAATCTTTTCCTTCTTTAATCAATATATACTTTAATGAAAGTTCGTAATATTGAAATAAATAAATTTATAGTAACAATATTGTTGCTTTAAACGTTTCGTTGAATATTTTATATGATAATAAAAATATTTGATCTAATTTCAATTGCAATAAACTTTTATTCAAGAAATGATTTTTTAAAAATTTTCTATCCATTATTCAAATGAATAATTTTCTTCTATGCGATATAAATATGCAAACAAATTTTTCTAAATTTAATTGCGAAATAATTTTACAATCACTTATACGTTACAAATACGATAGCATGATTCTCGAGCGTGTAAAACAAAAAAAAAAAAAAAAAAAAAAAAGTATTCGAAGATTCGATATCGTCCATAATTTTTAAGAGTTCCACGCGATCGATTTACAAAACGAATGAAATAATTCTAAAAGTCAGCTGCAAAATTGCGTATATATCTATATACGTTCGTATACGGAGGTCAGTTAATTCAAGCGCGAAAAATTCCGAGCGGTATGGAAAATTCAGTCTAAATCATTCCTCTCGGTCACTGCACGCATTGTAACAGGGGAAAATAAAAAAAAAAATATTGAATTTTAAAACAAGTTCGTATACTTTGACAGGCAAATTTAATATATTAAAATATACGATTAAATTAGACATTTATTCGTGCGAATTAATAGATTTAAATTGCCGTTTGTCAATTATTTATAAAAATTATTTTTTCATGAATAAGGGCTTTTAAATCCTGACAAGAAGAAAAAAGAAAGCAAACAAGAAAAAGTTATTACAACGTTTGAGTTCCAGTGTAATGCTGTTATTCAAAAATTACATTTTTTTTTTCACAAATTAAAAATTTGACCAAGAGATAACTTTGTTCGTTTCAAAATTTCATCTAACCAAGCTCGTTTAATTTTACAAAAAATTTCCTCCGGCATTGCTTCTCTTGCGTATACCGCGGAAAAATATCTCTGGTTTCTCTTTCTCCTCCTCCTTCTACCATGATGAACAAAAAAATAGAAATAAAAATAAATGAAAATAAAAAAAGAAGCCAATACAAAAAAAAAAAAAATTCTTCGTTCATTCTCGTTGGAACGATCTTCATTAAAGCGAAGCTCACCCGACGAGAGGAGGAGGAGATACATCAGTACTCATAACATAACGTCGCTTTAACGTGTCCTCGTTTGCTTCAGTCTCGTTTCAACGATTCTGTCACGATATTTTTTACTTCGGCATTGTCGGGCTCCGCGTATCTACTTGCACTCATGTACACACACAAACACAAACACACACAAACACAAACACACACACACACACACACACAAACACACATACGTACATACGCGTGCGCGACAAATAAAGTAGTTTTATAGAAACTAAAAAAAAAAAGGGAGACAGAGGGAGAGAACGAGAAAGAAAAAAGAAAAAGTAAAAAAGAGGGAAAGAGAGAGAGCGTTGGCCATTTTCGCTCGTTACTCTTTTCGCGCGCTCTTTTGCCGAGTTTCAAATCATTCGGGACACAAGGGGAAAAGAGTAGGAGCGGTGTCTGGTGTCACGTTTCGCTCCTAACTAACGAGCTTTTGCGTTATTCAGAACAAAAAGAGAGAGAAGAAGTAAGAAAGAGAGAGAGAGGGGGGATGAGGGGAGGGGAAAGAAAAGTCTGGGAACTGAAATGGGTTAAAAAATAAAATTGTACGTCATTGTAAAGTACACATACGTAAACGAAAAGCGCCAAAAGAGCAGTTTTACAAAGTTAGCTTGATGTCATGCGAACTTTCTCTTCCATTATCTTTATGTCTCTTTTCCTCTCTGTTTACTTTTCTCTATTTTGTTGTACAAATAATTTAATAAAGGCTCGATGTCTCGATGCGTGGACACCAAATACGGCAAAATTCTTTGTAATTATATATTTGAAAGATCAAATAGTTAGCGCATGAAAATAAATCTTTATTTACTAATTTTTCTTTTCAATTTTTTTCATTTCTTTTATTTTTCAAATTTAATGTTTTTTTCTTGTTTTTGTTAATTGCAACTTTTTTTAAATAGAATGCTTCGATAGTTGATTGCTAAAGGTTTTACAATAAAATCACGTTAAATCTAAAGTTCAATAAAACTCCATCTAATTGAATTTTTGCATTTAAAAGTTATTTAAAAAGAAATGCGAAAAAATTATATGATACAAAATTTAAATCAACATCTAATTATATTTTATAAAGTTTTTGCTACATATACTGCACACGATGATCAATAAAGCAATAAAATTCATAAAAATATTATGATTTATTACTTTTTGAATATAAAAGAATTACAAAATAGTAAAAGTACATAAATACTGACGGATTTGTGATGAATTGATAGTAATACCCGAATGCATACAATTGTTTGTAATGAAAAAGAATCTCGTTCAGCTATACATAAATAACTTTGCGCAAATATTGCACAATATGATTGTTCACGGCGGCTAAAAATAAAATTGTCATCATTTTTTACAAATATATTTAATTTGACCATACGAAATTATGTGTATAGCGTTTAAAAGTTCGATAACACTAACACTGTCATATTTAAAACCACATTTTCGAATTGATTTATTAAAAAAAAAGAAATAAAAAAAAAAAAAAATTGTTCATTATAATTTTGTAAAAATCAAAATATTGTACATCAATGCAAACTACCAAAAATTACAAAAATACATGCATATGCGTGTAAAAAATAAAATGCAATCGATAACTTTTCTTTGACTCAAATAATTTTTAAAATATATGTTACTTTTCAATTAAGTTCTTAGTTATAATGTATTTTACGCCACAATTTAAAAAAAAAAAAAAAAAAAATTATAATAAATCGTCGATTGTAAAATTATGTAAGATGTTACTCAAGAAAGTGGCCGATAATAATTATAATACCGCGTATGAAGGCGCTCATAAGGAACGGACAAATTTCTGCATCGCGCAATTTTTCAACGGCACAAACGAAAATGTAAAAAAAAAAAAAAAAAAAAAAAGAAGAAGAATAAGAGTCAATTGCATAAGCGGGTAAGAGAAAAAGCAAGCGCATGCACAATTGATTGACCTTGAACCTGTCGAAAGGCTCTACAATACATCGTTATGTATACTAGGCGTAAACGTTACTATTGCATTCGAACGATTTTCATTCAATGCGGCGACGATGACGACGACTACGATGTGCTCGCAATACCCACACACATACAAACACACACACACTCTCGCTTATATTCATACACGCGAGAGGAAGAGAGATAAGCACGCGCGTGTATATTATATGTGCAACACACACACACACACACACACACGTACACACACTCACACAAGTATGGACGCGTAAACACACGTATGCAAGAGCGGAATAAAAGCACGTGTGGATGTGCTTCAGTATGAATGTACGATTACTCGTATAGACAGAGGCACGCACGTAGTGGCGGAGTATCGGTGCACTTTTCAGCTGCGTGTATGTATGTATGTGTACATATATATATATATATATATACATACATACATACATACATACGTGGAAAGCGAATATAAACGAGCAACGGAAAATTGATTTTTCACGAGGCTTGCGCGCGCGTTCTCAAGGTACATAGAAGCCGAATGATAGAATTGTAAATACACACGCGTCTCATTTGAGCGCCTTAATTTTTAAGGTTCATAAAAACGAGTTTGTGAAAATTGACCGACCATTTTCTGTGTGCTTACGTTTTATTTTCTTTCTTTCGAATTTCGGAGCGGAAATCTTTTTTCAATAGCTATAAGAGCGTAAGCGATGGATAATCAAAAAATTATCGATGCAAAATGAAAGACAACCTGTAAAGTATAGATGATAAAAATGAAATGTAGATACGTAGAATTATATTAATGTTTCGTGCATTATTTAAACGACACATGCACTTATATTTACGTAGTATTGCGCGTGTAAGAAAAACTTTTATGAATACAGAAATAATGATTTAAAAAAAAAGGCAATTTTAATTTTGATTCAGTTAAATTATAAAGCTGGACCACATATTTTTTTGTTTAAGCAGACATGTACTTTGCATTTAATTTAATTTTGCAATAAGCTAAATATACTTGGTTTAAAATAAAAAAAAAAAAAAAAAAATGTTTTCATCTTAATCAATCTATATAATATACAATATTTTCATTTTTATCGATAATTCAAGTAACGTACACAAATTGATGATTAAAACGAAAAATGGTCCGTCAAATTTCTTAAATTCCCACCACAAGTAATTTTAAAAGTGAATAAAAAAGAAAAAGAAAAATAAAAAAAAAAAAAAAAAAAAAATAAGCAAATAAATAAAAAGTATCCTGTTCAAAGAGCGAGCGAGAGACGCGCGATAACTATTTAAGCTTATTTGGCGCTGACCGACACACCAAGCGTTTTATTCAGATTGCAAAGTTTTGAACCATATCTAGTACGGATGTGATCCAGCGAATTTCTTTTACCTTTCTCAAGTAGGCAATGTTTATAGATCGTTGATTTTGCTTTTTTTTTTTTTTTTTTTTTTTTTTCTTACAACTGTATAGGCGTAATCGTCGCGTTAAAGTTTGTTGAGGTGTAAACGATCGTTTCGTTAAAAGGCAACTTTTCATCGAAAATATTAATGAAAAAAAAAAAATAAATAAATAAAAAAAAAAAAATAATAATAATAATAATAATAATAATAAATAATAATAAATAAATAGCGCCTCGTTATGTATGCGACATAGAGTTACTGTCATCAAAACAAGAGGGAAATTGTTTGGATTTATTCGATACTCCTATTTAAAAGTTAAGTAAGCTAGTAGCTTTCAGCTAAACGTTTGTTGAAATTGATGCGTCAGAATATTAAAATATGAATGAATATGCATTAATTAAAAATCAAGTTATTCATATGTTGGCAATTTAATGAAAGCGTTTCAATTTTAACGATTCAAATGTATTTTGTATATCAACTTCAATGATTTTATTCGCTTGAACTATCAAAATACTTTATAAAAAAACAAAAAAAATTCGTTAATTCAAAATTAAACTTTAACGACTGCACTTTTTCATTGTATATTCGAGCGAAATATTTGTTTTCCTTGATGAATCTATCTCATTCAAAAATCTTATGTGGGTCATATTTATAAGTTTAACCTTGTTATAAGAAGAGCTTAGAACTCACCGACTGAAATCAATTGAATAAAGCAAATAAAATGTTCGTTGTTTATTTATATCACAAGCTGTAGCTCAAGTTGTTAGAACGACGATGATACTTTATTACCGCAATTTTGTTATAAAATAAAAATAAAAAAATAAAAAAATTTAAAAAAACATTAGAATCAGTACAAAATAACAAATTAAGTGAGTTCCAAACTCTTTCGAAGACTGCCGACTATTTGTCAAGAGAAAAAAAAAAGTCGAATATAAAAATTATTTGAAAATATAGCTCGTTTTTTTTTTTTTTTTTTTTTTTATTTTAAAACGATGCGCAAAGAGGGCTTTTATTGAAATTTCTTGAAGTGAAATGAACAAAAAAGAATTATTGCGTACAATTTAATATTTTACGAACATTTTGATAGAAAATGAAAATTTTTATATTTTCAGAATCGTGTAGAACAATATAATTGCGGCGTGTATTAATGTCATTGTTTAAACATTAAATGTAAACTGTATTTACAAAAATTACATTAATAATTATTATAAAGTTTTGGTAACTATTTTCATAGTTTCTACATTTTGGAATTACGAGAGAATCATAACGATCCAATACTTAAGAGAAGAAGTTCATACGTTTCATTGTTTTAATTTTTTACTGAGAAGTCTCGGACTACCCTAGTTTCTACATTTTGTAAAGTAACAAAAACAACGAATGATTCAATACAAATGATTGTAATGAGATTTGAAATACAACTACTTTTATTAAAAAATTACAATTTTGACATTGAAGAAATTTTTTTAATTGATATCTAGAATAAAAAATGCTAATAATCGATAATTAAACATTTTAACTATTAAAAATTAAGTATAAATTCAAGTCAATTTTTAATATTTTATATTTAATTTAATTATAGTTTCATTTTGATAAATATTTAGATAATGTAGCTTAATCAGCAATTCACTTCAAGATATTTAAAACGAGCTCGAAATCAATAACGACTTCTAAAAATCGATCTATCCATCGATCTACATATTGGCGCAAATCTACGAAAAGCAAACACGAGCGACGAGATAAGAAAAAAGTAAAAAGAAGAAATAAATAGCTGCTTGAATGAATTTATTCGTATAGTGCGAATATGGTGGATCGTGTCCAGATCGTCAGCAGATTAACTGACAATAACACACAGGCACACACATGCGCGCGCGTACACACACACACACACACACACTTATATAAAATAAGTAAAAAAAAAAAAAAAAATTATATATATACATATATATATATATATATATATATATATATATATATATATATATATATATATATATATATAAACATTAATGAGGAAAAAAAAAGTGTTAAAAATAAAACCTCGTTTTGAGAAGTTAAAATAAAATTGAAAACAAAAAAAAAAAAAAGATGGAAATGTATGCGCCGTCACACAAGTTATACTCGTGGTTCTCGCGCAAAATAGAACGAAAAACGTCGCAAGCCACGATTTCAAAACTATACATTGAGAATACACACTTACATGCAGAAAGGGAACGCACATACAGCCACGCTTTAGAATATGTATAGAAACAAAAAAAAGAAAAAAAAAAATGTTTACAAGCGTATGTGTTAAAGTGCGAGCGATTTTAAAGCGGTTCCGGTGTGTGATGTTTCGTTTTTATAATCGCCGACGATTATTGTGGTTGACGATTTGATATATATATATATATATAAATATAGTGCATTAAAAAAAATGAAAATAACGTTAGATAACGAATGTTTTTCCTTTTTTCTTCGGTTAATAAATACAGCACACGTCGTTATAGAAAATAAAATGTAAGTTATAAACTCGAAGTGTTCATAACGCAGTTCGGTAAGCGGATTATCGAACGAATTTGCATTTTATGAAAGAAATATTAAAAAGTAAAAAATTTAATTTAATTTGCCGTGATTAATTTTGATGTTTATTATTTGACGATTAATTATTTTTTCATTTATTTTTTGATGCAATGAAAAGAAGAAATTTAATTATGCTTATAATACTTATTATTTTTTTTAATGCACCGATAAAATTTGTATTATAATTGAAAATATTTTATCCGTCTCTTAAGTATAGCAACATAATGAATCCAAGTCTTCTACATAAAATATAATTAAACTCAATTTTAAGAAAAAAGGAAAAAATAAACAAATATCTATCATTATAAACTATGTATATGAGTATATGAAAAAATATCGAATGCGTTTTTTCTTTCAACGTAAAAAATTATGTAATAATTGTAATTTTTTCTTTGTACGAAGATTTGGAAAATGGACTGCCGGAATTAAAACGAGTATCCCATTAAACAGATCACCATAAACATGCTCACACAACACGCATAGTTACTATATAACACTATTGACGATTATATAAGTAAACCGTAATATATTGCTGATTATCGATTCGAATATCAAGTATGCAACGTTTTTAATAAATTATTTTGAAGATTGATTTGCTTGTTTTATTTACAACCTTATTGCACCTATATCCTTAAATAATTTTTAAGTTGTTTCGTCTTGTTTTAATAATTTTATTAAAACAATTTTATCTAAAAATATTGTTTGTATTGTATAAAAAATAATTTTTGCGATACTATTCTATAATTTTTTAAGATTGAAGAAATATCACCAAACATTTTTAACAAGGGGAATTAATAATCAAAATATCACAAGAATAAAATACAAGATAATTTATATCGTTTATTAAAAATTCGCGTATAATTTTATGCATTAGAATATAAAATTGTATGCATAGAATGCTCTAGTAATTCTATGTTAATACTTCCGACATTTTCATCCACAATGGAAACGTTTGTCTTCTTATTATTTCTATAATTTAAAAATAAAATTTATAATTTACATTTTTTATAAAGCACCAATTAAAAAAAAAAAAAAAAAAAAAAAAAAAAAAACAAATAAAATAAATCTTACGAATTGTACAAAACGACGACTATTTGGTTATCCTTGGTTTTAAAAGCCGTCGATAGGATATTTTTATTTTCACTTTTAGTGCCTATTTTTATAGACGAACGAGGCACGAATTTACTAAAGTGAGCCAAAATATAAAACATCGGCTGCTTGTAAAAAACATCTGCTTCTGGCACGACAATTATGGGCGCGTCAACGTTGTTATTTATCCAATTTGGCCCTCCTGCAGTATTAAGTGCAAGATTCCAGTCTATCCAACCAACAACCCAATGATTAATATTCTGTAAAAATTATCAAATATAGCGTTAAAATACGTATAATCTTATTTATTTATTTATTATTTTTTCTGAAACATCAGCGTTAAATAAACAGTTAAAAGTTATATAATTAACGAAATAATAAAAACCTCAAACATTTTGTAAGCAATAGATTCTGCTCTAGTCCATGAACCCAAAATAACTTTTGGCTTATCCCAAAAATGAGAACCTGAAGTATTCAAATTTCATTATTTCTTTAATAAATTGATTTTATTAAGTAGCATTCAAGTAAATCTAATTTTAATTGTTCGCTTTTAAAAATTTCTATTTTTAAAATTTTCAACTTATAATTATTTAACTTCTTTATATATCGATGTAATATTTCACTATATTTCGCAAAAAAATAATCAACGTAGATTTTGTTTTTTTTTTTTTTTGTTTTTTTTCTTTAAATTTTTTATATACACTTATTTACCAACGCAAGCTTCTGTCATTAAAATAAATTTATCTGGAATAAGTTTGTGAGTCATATCGAGCACAACAGCGGGAACGACAGCATCCCAGTACCAATGAACAGCAATTCCTTTTACAAATTTCAAAACATCACTGTGTTTATATTTTATATCCAATGCGAACCAAGGTAAATTAAGTCTTTGATCATCTAGCATTAGAATTTCTGTTTCGTTGCTCATAGATTTTTGCAAAGTTGGACCTAAATTATTTATTACCCATTTTGTTACAGAACGCCATGACCAGTACATAGATTCAATAGGAAAATTAGGTACTAATGAAGAAAGAGGTTCATTTCCTGTAGTAATGGTCCAGATATTAAGTCCTTGCTTTTTATATTCTTCCAAAAATTTTATAATATAATTTGCATATGTTTGGTAATATTTTTCCAATAGATAAGCTAAAAATTAAATGATTAGATTAACTTAATGAATAAAAGAAGAAATAATCAAAAAAAAAAAAAAAATTCATACACAAATTTTTAAATAATCATTAACATAATATCCTAATAAAGACTATTACATTAAAAATTTACAATGACAAATATAATTCAAATGTGCAATTTGATTAGAATTAAGCGAACATTAAAATAAAAAAATTTTAAAAGTTTAATATAATTTTTCTTAATATAATTAATTTAAAGTGACATTAAAATATTTATCATTATTTATTGATATACGTATTTTTCAAATAAATAATTAATTAACTCAACTTACTATATCCATTAAATTGATGTTTGTTTTTCATCCACGGAGGTGCAGTCCAAGCAGATGCTACGAAACGTAACGATGGATTTAATTTTGATGCTCTTTTCATGTACGGTATTTTATATTGAAAATCTTCTTTGGCTAATGTAAATTGTTTTAATTTTATATCATTATCCACATCGTCGTAAGTGTATGGCCTAAGAGAAAAATCAGTACCTCCTATAGGTACTCGACCTAAATTATATTTGATACCGTCTGCATCAAAGTATGACCTAAAGTCAAAATTTCAAAAGATATATATTAAACTGCATATAAAATAAATTAGAAAAATAAATTTAATTTATATATATTTTACATGACTACTATTAAAAATAATTCTTTTAATATCAAAGTAATAATTGTAACTTTAACAAACATTGATTTCTTTTGAAAATAATTAGAAAATGAAAAAATATTCATGTTTTCGTGTAAAGTAAAAAAAATTTCGTTTTTTTTTTTTTTTTTTTTTTTTTTTTCAGAATTAGAATTATTAAAAACTATTTTTTTAAACTCGTTGTAATATATCGTTAAACTATTTTTAGTAAATATTTTTTTAATATAGTGAAAATTATGTAGAAAAATCGTTCATAATAAATTTAGATAATTTTTGTAGTACCTTAAAAGATTCTCTTGGGTTTTCGGGCTAAGTTTATTTATATTGAAACCTGCTGAGTCTGTAAAAGCCCCACCAAACCCTTCCATTGTCTGATATTCTTGTCGAGGTTTTATAAGAACTACATATCCATTGTGAGATACGTTTGATATTTTTCCTTCGAAATATTTTAATCTCATTCCACTTTTACTTGTGACATACCACATAAATACTCCTTTACTCGGTGGATTTGGATCGACGTAATAATCACAATATGTGGAATTGCATTCGCATACTACGCTACCTTGTCCAAAATCTAAAGGTTTGCAACCTTGGGCTAAAACTTTTTTAAAAAAACTTGTAATTGATAATTTCATTAAAAACGAAGGGTAGGGTGCTCTAAGAGTACACACTTTTGAAAGTTTGGCTTCTATTTTAAAATAAAAAGATATTATTCAAAATAAAATGCGTTTATTATATCAAGATTCGTCATTATTATTGAAATAAAATTATAAATAATTACCAGAAATACAAATATTTAATAATTATGTATAATTTTTATTTATCTTACGCAAAAAGGACGCTTATGGTACTCCGAGAGTACATATGCTATACTTTTGGCACTAATTCTTTAGTTTAGCTAAATACAGACTGTATTTTGACTAAACCTGCCAAAGGACGTCGCGATATCATCTCTTTTTAGGCTGGATTCAGGCATACCTAATGAATCAGTATCGTGCAAATATTTGAAACAAATATAAGCACTGCGTACTCTTAGAGCACCCTATCTTACATGTAAAAGAATGATCGTGTCTCACTAAGTTACATGTAATTTTTTTTTTTTTTTTTTTTTTTTTTTTTTTAATTTTAAAGTACAGTATTTTTAGTTAAATAAATAAATATTTATTATTCAATTAAATAATTTAATAAATAAAAAATCAAATAAAATATTTATTTTATTAATGGTATTTCATATTATTTTTAAAATAAATAAAACTTTATTAGTATAATTTTACGTTGTTCGTAAATAATATTAATGTAAGCTTTAAAATATTTGCATTAATTGTTTACGTACCTGAAGCCTTAAGCAAAACTGTTATCACTAATAAAAAATACATTGCACGACAA
Source organism: Chalcis sispes (assembly GCA_949987625.1). Classification (NCBI taxonomy): domain Eukaryota; kingdom Metazoa; phylum Arthropoda; class Insecta; order Hymenoptera; family Chalcididae; genus Chalcis; species Chalcis sispes. The sequence goes on from OX465095.1 coordinate 60,523,098, forward strand.
GTAATTTAATAAAATTGCAAACTTTCTTTATTTGCCATTAATTGCCTTTAAAAAAAATTTAATAAAAATATAAATAAATCATTTTTTAAATTAATCATATACAAATTTAAAAATAATTAATATTCTTACCTTATTAATATTTGCTGTTAAAATACGTCAAAGATGGAAACTTTATTTTAGGAATTACAATTTATTCTCTACCTAGCTACAAATAAAGCAAAATGAATAATATAGAGAAAATATCGATTTTGTGTCTACTAAAGAATATGTATGCTCAAAACTAAGTAAAAGTATTGCCCAAATGACTAAACTTTTAAAGAGGGTAAATTAATTGATAAAAAATACTAACTTTTAGGGAATGAAAAAAAATATTTTTACCTAAAAAGAATTATTTTATTCGGCATTCGTTTATATTAAAATTGAAATATAATAAAAACTTTGTGCATTTATTTTAAATACTTTTTAAAAATATAAATTGCTCAAACTTGGTGAAATATCGTTAAAATTTTTCAAAAATTGACAAAGACACATAGAATACTTTTTTATTGCCTACAAATTAATTAAAAATTTGATAATATTGTTTCTGCTAATTATTATTTAATTTCAAATGCATAAAAATTATCAATTATATTTTTATAACTTCAACAAAAAAAAAAAAAAAAAAACTTCAACGAGAATTGCAAAATTTTACATATTTTTTTTTAATATACGAGGCGTGTTCAATAAATAAAGTCAATTTTTTAATTACGCGGGCTACATGCATTCTAGTTTCAATTTTTTTTTTTAATATGTTGGTACACATGCCCCTAACATATGTTGACAATATCATCTATCTCACATGCACGTGTTGTTTACAGCATGCACAAAGAGTAACTCTGTCTTTACACACGTGCGTGGCGATTTTTCGTCGTTTAAAAAAATGGAGCAAAGCTCACACATCGTTGCTGGTTCGTAATATTATGGCTAAAAATAACACCACAATCATGCCCCAGCCTCCATATTCACCAGATCTAGCCCCGTGCGACTTTTTATTTCCAAAACTAAAAAGCACCCTCAAAGGGCAGACGTTTTCCCACGATTCAGCAGATAAAAATCAAATCGCAAGGATTGGAAAAAGCGCTGGCACGAGTGTATAATATCTGATGGGTATTACTTTGAAGGGGACGTCATAAATATTTATGAATAAATATTTTTTTAAACATCAAAATTGGCTTTATTTATTGAACACACCTCGTATATCTCAGCAATTAATATTGAAATCTTGATAAGACTTTTTTTAATATATTAGTAGTAATTTATGAAAAACAACGAATAGATTCTCGATAGTTACTGATAGCATTATATATACTATAATAGCGCGCTTGTATTAAATTGTTGCTTTATAAACTCCAATGCAAATTAAACAGAATAGTGTTTGATTATGCTGCATCGTACGCGGTTTTCTAAGCTTATTTTCCGATTAACGAATTAACGAAATAAATTAATTAAAATCATTTTTTTTTATTTTTCTTTTTTTTGTAAAATTTTTTTTGTTCACAAATTTCGTTTATTTTTATACAAATTTTAAATTTTAAATGAAAGCTTGAAAAAATATTTATTTATAATATAATAATGTAATACATTATATCATCACTCAAATAAAAATGAAAAATTAAAAGTGCATATTTTTAATTTTAGCATCTGTATACTTTTCTTTTAAACTATTCAGTACTTAACTATTTTGCTCCATATAAAAAAAAATCTATTTAAAACTTAATGCGAAGAATACTTTAGAAAATAAAATTCTTCAAAATCTAATGCATAAAATTTCACCTGTGATACGATACACATTAAGATAAGCATGATAATTGAAATAACAATGATCTCGTGGAAATGCTCAGCGATTGTGTTTACAAACGTTAATAGCTTTCAGCATAGTGTATTAAACTTATATTACTTTATCGACAAAAATAGAATCGTGAGTAAGCCGTGCACAAAATATACATTTCTTGTACGCTACGTGATGCAATATTCAAAGAGAAGGCTTTTACTATAGCTAATATTATTGTACTTTTAATAGATAATTGTCGTACCATTGAATGCAGAAGTAACACCTATGACGTGCGCTCTACCACAAATTCCGAGAAGAGGCCTAGACGTCTGTCGGTATTCTGAGAAGGAATCGACCGAGGAAGAACGACAGCTCATCCTACTATCTTACTACATAAATACCTTCGCGTTTTAACGTGTCAGATGATCAACTGCAACTTTATTTGAATTTTTTTCAGAACAACATACTTATCGTTTATCTTCTGATTTTATATCGATTTGTATCCTTGTACTAGTTCAAATGAAATCTTATAATATTTGTGCTTACTGTTTAAAATAAGCATAACTTGATGGTATCAATAAATAATTGCACTTGACTTTATAAGATTATAAAAATATAAATAAGATATTTATTGCATTTACATTTTTTGCGAAACAAAGAGATTAAATAATTACATAATTTATTTATCGACAAATTCATCGCTATAAAATGCGTTGAGAATGATTTATACTTTTTTTACTTAAAAAGTAAATTAGATCACTTAAATAAATATTAATCAATTAATAAAAGTAAAATAATTTTCTAATAAAATATATAAAATTATATATTTTAATGAAATTTTTTATCGACTTCTTTATGAGCTTATAGCCACATGTGTGAGCGAATATGTGAATATTTTATAATTATGTGAATATTTTATATTTATTGTCAATAATATAAAGAACATGAATTGGATTTAATTTGGCCACAAAATAATTTTAAGAAGTTCTGATTTGCAGATAAAACAATTGTTAAAAATGAAAAAAACATGAATTTGAATATCGATATTCAAAAATTTTCTACAAAAAATATTTCTCTATACCTAAAAAAAAGTAAAAAGATCTTGATTAATTGTACTATCAACAAGATTTTTTTTAATATAACAATAAATTTTAGATATTTTGATAAACTCTGAAAAAATGTTTTCAAGTCCTTCTATACTTTATATATTTTATTATCCTATTTATCAATTCTTGTTTACTTTATACAATTATTTTTCAATATCTACTTTTGTAATTCATTTTTTTAATTAGTTTTAAAATTATCTAGGAATATGACTTAGCATCATTAAATTTGTCTTGCTCACGCAATCTCAAGAATTATTGAGTGCTTTGCATATTAGCTAATTATGTAAAAAAAAAAAAAAAAAAAAAATTAATTAACAAAATTGTCTATCAAAAAAATTGCCCGTTTTTTTTAATCTTATCATTCGATGTTTTTTCATACCTAAAAGCTTCTGTTTATTATACATAAATAATATTACAATGTTCTTTTTAATCTTTTTTACGCGTGTTTATAACAACAAACAATATATATTTGGGATAAAACTACAATGAAGGTACGGTGAAAGACGACACTCGGACGACAGTGCTCAGTCGGCGAAAAAAAGAAAATAGCTCAGAACGCCCTCTGCAGTATTGCACCTGCGACTGTAAGCATTGCTAATTCGTTCTTTTGCCAATTGCACACGATGGCGCTGTGTAGCTGACACATGCACGTATAAGCAGAGTTACACATCTTTATTTTCCGTGTCATGTGAATTCCCCTACTTTTCTTTTCTCTCGTGCTTTACAAAGATTTTCGAATGACGTGGCATTGTGCTGATTGAGGCAGTATAAGAAAAATCTACCGGTAATCTGCGTCAGCGATTTCCTCATTCTTAGTAAGGTAAGGCTTCGCCTTTTTTTTATTTTGTTTTTATTACACAAACAATTCACCGATTCGGCAGATGCGATGTATTAAGACGGTAGTGGGAGAATTCGAGTTGACGTATATATTTAGAATTGAAGAGCAGAAGAGATTATTTTTGACATTTACCGGTTGAATGCTCGTTCGTATTTATAAGTGTAAAGTATGTGAATATTTGTATGAGTGTGGGTTTTACGTGTGCAACTCATAAATACCGTTGTTAAACCGCGTGATGTGTCATTAGTTTGTTAGACGCAAGAGAAACAAGTGAACGGTAAATACTCTTCATATATATACGTATGCAATAAACTGTAGTGCGTAGTGTTCTCGAAAAAAAAAAAATTTGTGCGCTATACGTTTTCATACTGTGTAATGAGTTTTATTCTTCAAAGATGTACTAACAGTATTACAAAAATCGCCTTCTAATGGGTTTTTCCTTTGTGGTCGTAATTTTCCTCAAAAGAATTTTCATAATCTTGAAAATTATTCATTTTAAAATTAAAAAATTATTTCGTCGGCAACCAATTTAATTTTTATATTTGAAATTCTACAAAAATTCTTTAAATTTAATGAGTTATATGATAAAATATAGTTCGCATAAAAATACAAGTTTATTTTTTTTTACAGATTATTTCCTACGCGTAAATAAAATAAAAAAACTTCACGATGAGTTACGGATATCAAGTAAGTATCGTTTATTTTTTATTTTTTACCTATTTTCATTTTATCTCTTATGAAAAATAATTTAATTATTTAAATTCAGAGTAGCTAGAATATTATAAAAATTTTTTTTTAACCTATTTAATTAATTTTTATCTCAAATACGCAATAGCATCCGGTAACAAGAGATGGCTTTTGTGTTAAATTACCGATAAACAATCTGTTTAGATTATTACATAATTTTATTAACATTCATATAAATATAACAAAGGGATAAAATTATAAAATTATTTACAGTATATGCAGGTTTATTTTAAATGACACTAATATTTCATGAAAATTTTAATCCGATATAAATTGACCTATATTAAAATTGTAATTATTTATCGTAAGAGAATATGCTTGAAAAAAAATTTTGTGTGTGAATATTTAAATTGATTAGTATTTTTGCACTTTTTAATATCCTTGACACTATCAAAAAAGGGTCCACCAGTTGAACCATTCCCAGGACGTAAACCACCGACCTCTTTCGGAGTTCCTCCAGGAACACCCTCAGCACCCCCTAGTGCTCCGTCCTATGCCCAAGCACCAACATCTTTTGGTATTCCTCAGCCATATTCTCCTTATACATCCGCTTATCCACCTCAACCATCTCCGTACCAAAATTTAAGCGGACAATCAATGCCGCAGCCTTCAATGCCTCAACCATCTATGCCTTATCCGAATCAAAATTTTCCATCTTCTAACTCATCATATTCGCCTCAAGGTGGTTTTCCTTCACAGCAGCAAACTTATCCTCCACAACAGCCATATCCACCAAATTCAATGCCGCAATCACAACAGCCTTATCCATCACAATCACCCCAACATCAACATTATCCATCTCAATCGCCGCAAAATCAACCTTATCCATCACAAGCACCACAACATCAACCTTATCCATCACAAGCACCACAACATCAACCTTATCCATCACAAGCACCACAACATCAACCTTATCCATCACAAGCACCGCAACATCAACCTTATCCTTCACAAGTACCGCAACATCTACATTATCCATTAAATCCTATGTCACAACACCATCACAATCCATCGCAACCACGGCAATCTTATCCGCAAGTTTTTCCGTCACAATCTAATTCGACACAAAATCCTAGCTATACCTCCTCTGATTTAGGCTTGTATCCAAATTTAAGTGGCTTAGAAAAACCAGATCCTGTTATTCCTTCATCTCAAAATAGCTCATCTCCATACCCAAGCGGAGGCTATTCTGGGGGTCGGGGTAATAGTGGGAACTTTAGTTACGGAGGACTCACGTCGCATAATGCACCGGCCCCTCGAATGACTCAAGCTTTGGCTAAGGTGAGAGAAGAGAAAATAATCTGTAGAAATAATATTTCGTTAAGGAGGTTCGAATGAATCGTAAGAAAAAATATGCATGTCCTCATAAAGATTATTTATGGAATTATTTTTGAAATTTGAAAAGGATTGTCTATCTATTTGTTTTGCTTGAACTTCCTTAATGATAGTCTTTAATAATTATTTTGAATTAACTTAAACATTTTAAAACTAACTTAAACATTTCTCAAGTCATTTTTATTGATTTTTAAAAACTATTATATTAATATTACTTATCGTAATGTTGTTTCAGCTTTCTCCAACTGTAACTCCTTACCCAGATTTCGATCCAAGGACTGATGCTGAAGTTTTAAGAAAAGCAATGAAAGGATTTGGAACTGATGAAAAATCTATTATACAAGTCCTCGCAAATCGAACTAATTTACAACGTCAAGAAATTGCAGTACAGTTTAAAACTTTGTATGGCAAGGTAAATAAATTAATTATTAATTTATCTCTCATTAAAATTATAAAGTTATTTAAAATAATTTATTATATTCTATAATAGGATTTAATAAAAGATCTAAAATCTGAAACTTCTGGAAATTTTGAAAAATTACTGATAGCTATGATGACTCCATTGCCACAATTTTATGCTAAAGAATTATATGATGCAATGAGCGGAATCGGTACAGATGAATGTGTTTTAATCGAAGTTATGTGTACTATGTCGAATCATGAAATTCGAATAATTAAACAAGCTTACGAAGCAAGTAAGTGTATACAATAATTATTTTTAATTCTATTTAACGCCATCTATAACGTTCAAATTATAAATAAAAATTAACATTCTTTAACAGTTTAGTTTTATTTTAATTGCATTGAGAAAAAAAATTATATTTATATCGATACAATTTCTTACAATTTTGCACTTATATTGAGTATTTATATCGTGCACGATTTCGTGTGCACAATATAAATGCATTTATTAATAGTTGTATTTACCTCACCCCCCCCCCCCCTTTGTAAAATAGCATTGAAACTTAATTATATATATATATATATGTTTTTTTTATGTATTAGTTATTCATTCATAACGAAGTTATTTTAGTTGCTTTTGGGCAAAATAAGTATATAGTATACTAAATTTCAGTCTTTTTAGTGTTGTAACATTTTAATTTTTTAAAAAAAACTTACATTCTTTGTTCAATTATGATAACTCTTTGCCAGGTATATTGAATAATTTATAAAATTTCAAATAAAATTTTTAGTCTACGGAAAATCTTTAGAAGAAGCTTTAGCTGACGATACATCTGGAAACTTTAAACGACTTATGGTTTCTTTGTGCTGCGCAAATAGAGACGAGTCGTTTGATATTGATTATGCCGCTGCTGCTAATGACGCTAGGGAACTTCTTCAAGCAGGTAAATTTTTTTTAGTTAATAATGAACTTTCAACTTATTTTATAAATATACAAAACAATAATTTATATTATTGTAGGAGAGCTTCGTTTTGGAACAGACGAATCAGTGTTTAACGCAATTCTCGTTCAAAGAAATGTTGCTCAATTAAGACAAATTTTTGTTGAATATACAAATATTACTGGTCACGATATTGAAAACGCAATCGAAAATGAGTTTTCAGGTGATATTCAAGACGGCTTACTTGCTATAGGTATGAAACAATTTTTTTTTATTTTGTATATATAATTAGTATATTTTAACAATTATAATCATAACATTAATCATATTTTTTTATTGTAGTCAAATGTGTAAAAAATCGAGCTGGTTTCTTTGCTGAACAACTTTATAAGAGTATGAAAGGTCTGGGTACCGAAGATCAACGACTTATACGCTTAGTTGTGACTCGTTCTGAAATTGATATGGGAGAAATTAAAGAAGCTTTTATGCACCAATATGGTCAATCTTTAGAAGATTTTATTTCGGTAAGTTTCTTACGCAATAAATTTATTTTAAAAATATAAATAATACAAATAATTATTTAATGTGGATATTTTTATTTTTTAGAGCGATTGTAGCGGCCACTATAAGAAATGCCTTCTTGCCTTGGTATCTTAATTCAGTGTTAATCGATCGAAAAGTTTTATCGAATCTCACTTGCATTTATTCATAATTTAATTTATATTCAAAAGTTCAGAATGTCCTTCATGTTTTTCGAGATTTTACATATTTAAATGTTCCGTTAATGTAAGGCTGCACGTATTTAATAATAACGTTGGCTGGGAACAAATATAAAAGTATTTCTACTTATAAAAATTACGCATAACTGTACAAATACTACCGTCCATTTTTGAATATTAAAATTCAAAAGTGTAAGCTTTAAACTTTTTATGTACAGTATGAATGCACTTTGATTAGATGTGCCAATGTCAATTCTGTGAATCGACTGTTTGTTAAATAATTATTTTAAGATGCTAAAAATAATATTTTTCTGCAAATGTTATATGAATCTACTCTTACTAAATATAAAATTTTTATTCTTTATATTGAATGTATAAAAAATGTATACAAAAAATGTAAACTGAAATCTGTATACAATTATTGTAATAAAATAATTGCGTGGCCTATTTATTGAATAATTAATTATGTAAATTATTTATTTTTTATTATTTTTGTAAATAAAATATTTATTTAAAAAAAAGTTTTCTTTTTACAATTTATGCCAACAACAGATAATGTAGGTGTTTATGTCCGTAATTTAAAAATCTCTACATTATCGACAAATAGTATTAATTTTTACTCAGCTGATAATTAGGAATATTGACATTTTCTTCTGTACCAACGATCTCAAAGCTTGTTTATAATATAACTTAAAAAAGCAAAAGATGCAGGTCTTCTTTTTTATTTTCTGTACTATAATCTTCGATCGTACAAAATAAACATTGCGCCATACATTAACATAAGAATATTTTTAATTTATGAGAGAATTGAATAGAGTATACGATTGATTTTATTTTTTATTCGTTCAAAAAGAAAAAAAAATTGTTTTTAATAAACAGGATATTTCCTAACCAGAAAGTTCATTGTATAAATCGAAATTATACTTTTTTGCTACGAATATTTGTTCACAGTTGCCTTCTTTTGGAGCTACTGGTTTCCGATATATCTCAACTTTGACAAAAGGAGACAATTAAAATTCAAATTCAATTCTTATAAGAACGTTTCATTAATATTTTGTTAGCAAAAAAAGTTAAAACGCTTAATTTAAAAATTGATTTTTCACATTTAACATACGTTCTCCCTCTTCAAAGTCAGCAGCAACTTCTATAATCGTAATGATTTATCAATTATTAAACAATTTTGTTGCTACAACTGAAAAATAATTATTTTGTGTTATTGTTAAATGCTTGTGGGATAAAAGGAACATATGCGGTCCAAGGTTTATAGGAAGAAAAAAGTTTTACTTTTGGCCTTAGTATACGCTTCCAATAGGTATTACGTGGATTGATAAGCACCCTGTGTATGTGCCAGAAATTGTTTGCAAATACAGTTTTCAACCAAATTCAAATTTTTAAATTTACTTTTATTTAATTGTGAACAATCTGTTTATAACGATTAATCATTCTCCAATAGACGTTTGAAATAAATAAAAGATGAACAATCGAAGCAAAACCGATTTATAAAAAAGTCATTTATGATTTGTTAATATACATGTGTAATATACATTATGTAGTTGCATAATCAGACATTTACAATGTAATAGCTGGTAAGGAAAACGTCGAGGCGAGAAAACGAAAGAGCGAATTTGTATGTGTGTACACAAAGTCCTGGAGCGATGAAGAGAAAAGAGGGCGAAAACGAAAGAGATAGAGAGAGTGAGAGAGAGAGAGAGAAATGCGGAAGTAGTAAAGGAGATAGAGAGAGATAGAGAGAGAGAGAGGAAGAGAGAAAGAGAGAAAGAGGAAAGAGGAAAGGGTAGGGAAACTAGACTTTCTCACTTAAGGCTAAACATCTTAACTACCGATTAATTTGCCGGAATTAATTTAATCTGCCGCAATATAAGCAGACAAGATCCATTTTGTGGGCTGTAGCCTCGCGCGCGCGTGTCTTTCTCGTCTCGGCTCTGCATACTTGCGCGACGTTCTTGTGAGCTACCTTACTTTGCGAAAGAGCTTCTCGAAAACTCTTTAATCTTTGCTTTTCAAGTCTACTTATATACGAATTTTCTTTTTTTATTTTATTTATTTAATATTTTTTATTTTTTATTTTTTTTTTCATTTTCCAGTTTATTCTTGTTTGTACATCCTATAAAAACTTAATATTTTTGTTTTATAGTGCTTACATGGATAAGATTATATTATATCTATTAAATAAAATCTTAATGTTTAATAAATAAATTTTAATAATTGTATCTCTTGAGTTCGTTATTTTTTTTTTTTTTTTTTCAATAAAATGAAATATTATGCATTATTAGTAATAAATTATAATAGATATATTCTTCCAAGTATGTATAATTGCATATGAAAACAATTACTTTTTATGTACTATTTTTGTGCATTATGGACGCATTCGTACTATGTATATATCTCTTTTGTTTAAAATTATTATTTACATTCCCGTGCATACTTGCAATTCTACATTTATCTACAGAATAGTTTTGTGTAAAATATTCTCAATATTTTATATTTTCAATTTTTTCAGATAATTGTTATACATATATGTGTAAATGTATTGAGGATTATAAATACAGTTTTAAATAATTTTTTATTACTAATATTTTCGATAGTTTTAATTCAAAAGTTGATATTTTAATGTCATTAAAAGTTTTGATAGTCTTTTAAAAGTTATAAAAATGTCATGCGATCAAAAATTCACTAGCTTTGATCCGTTATTCATTAGTTCAATTACCGAATATACTTAAAGTTTATTAAACTATCGATTTTCTAATTTTATTAACTATTATCGACAACATATGAATAATGAAATTCTTCGATTAATTGTTTTAAATTTCACTCAAATTTAATAAATAGTTTTCTATTTCGACAATATTTATTTGTACGTTGGAATATTAAATTTATAAATTATTTTTATATTTAGGACCCATGTTTTTAATAAAATTTTAAATATTATGGAAAGTATCATCGTTATTTCCATTTTATTGTAAAAAAACACATACCTAATTATTTATGAAGCCTTACAATTAAGAAAATTTAAGAAAATTTAAAAAAAAAATTAAGGATCTTGATAAAAAATAATAACTACTTATCAGATATCATTTTGACACATACGTCATTAAAAAAATGGCTATCTTAGCTTTATCGTACATGAAATTGAAAGTAAAGCGCAAACTTGAATAAATGATTAATTTTGCAAAGTAAGAATTACAAGTAGACACATTTATCAAAGTTCAATGCAAAGCCAGATTTACAAGCCGTACAATTTTCTCACGTTCGCCGCTAAAGTTTCTCGTAGTCGAACGCTTACACATACAGGCATACATGCATGTTCACGCGGATGCTTGCACATCTATGTGCGTAAAAGGAGAAAAGAGCCGCGTGTGAGAAAAGTTAAAAGAAGAGCGAGAGAGTAAGAAAGAGAGAGAGAGAGAGAGAGTGAGAAAGAGTGAGAGAAAGGGAAAAAAACTCCCCTCGGCTCATTGAAGATATAGTGTATATTAAAAGACGTTTCGGTGCGCGGGAGGTTCTCCCAAGGGGGACTTTGCTTCAGCGCGGCCGATCATACGAATGGCCGCATTTTACGCGCTTCAGGATTTGGGAGGCAGCCAGTCCACTTTCTCGGCGCGCCTTTCTCTCTCTCTCTCTCTCTCTCTCTCTCTTCACGCCCGTATATATACATATATACATATGGTGCGTCGCTTTGACACCAATATCACGGCCGCGATATTTAAAGGCTCTATCTTCCTATCTCACCCCCCTCTCTCTCTCTCTCTCTCTCTCTCTCTTTTTCTATACCTCTCTCTTTTTTTTTTTCTTATACCAACCCCTGCGCTGATCATCGCGCCTTCAAACTGATCCCTTATATAACGCTCCCTTTTTCCCTTCATTTTTTTTTCTTGCTTCTTCTTCTGCTTTTTCTCTATTCCTTTTTCTTTCCTTTACTTTCTTGAAACTTTGATTTATCGAGATTACTTGACTAAAGTATGTATGGGCCTTGTTAATGCGATCGTTACAATTTTTTGTTACACATCAATATACGATACTTTTTGAAAGATTAACTTGTTAAGCATTATTATTTGAGGATATAATGTTGTAAGTGTAAATCGCGTAACATGAGTAAAACCTATTAAAAAGATTAATTAGACAATAAAATTATCGGAACATAATATTTTATAAAGTAAAAAAGCAATAAATACATCGAATCACTTTTCATCATCTATAAAGATAATTTTTTTTTTTTTTTTTTAATTAGGTTTTTTGCATTAAAAATATATTTTAAATAAAAATTTTACTTAGTCAAGCAAAAGATAAACTATTAAAAAAAAAAAAAAAAAAAAAATTAATGATTGATAAACGATAAAATTAGTAGACTTGCGCATTATTTATTAATAAAATTACCATCAATGAACACAAATGCAAACTGTGTGATCCATCACTGTAATCTTGCCGTTGGTATAACTTCGTCAGTAAGAGAGGAACTTCAAAGTCCATTGTAATTGGCTCGCGAAATTACAGTCTTATACAAAAATTGTGTTTTTTGTATCTAAATAATCTAGCAAAAAATATAAAATTATTTTGTATAAGATTCTTTTACGTAAAAATATTCAAACATCACTCAACATCTTGCAAGTTATTATTATTTAAATCATATTTTTCATATAAATTATTCAACAGGTTGATTTTTAAAATTTCGAAAGATAATCTTATCAATCAATTTATTACACTTTAACTTTTATTTACTCTTTTTAATAATGTATTCATGTAATATAACACATTTAAAACGTTTTGTTAAATTTAACCATTTTCTTTGATAGAAATGATATGTATATTCTGAATTATTTAAAAAATTCAGTAACTAATAAACAGATGCAAATTGAAACAAATTGAATTGAAACAAGCAAATTCATGCTATCATATATAAATAAATATTAAAAATAATAGTTTTTAATGGAAATTTAAAAGCTTTGAAATTTATAAATTAGAGGAATTTAAATATTAGAGTTCTCATCGAGTATCGAAAGTAAGCAAACGTGTATAAATTTGCTCCGCGTTTATTCGATAATTACTCGATAATAATAACAAGTTTAATTAAGTGTATACGGCAAAGCCCTATATCGCCGCGTATCGCGAGTGAAATTAAGAAACAAACATGGCTCAAGAGACGAACAGTCAAAACTATATTAAAAATATCCCAACTTCTTTATCAAAAAGCCCAAATAAAACCAGGTACTCAGCTACGACTCAAAAAGATACTGCTACAACACGGGACCAAGGCCTCATTCTGGATTGTGTTGACGATTTAAGGCCTAATTGACTACGTACGTGCAATCGGGAATCTAATTCTCTCAAAAAATGTTGTAGATGCTACAAGAATGTCATAAAATCGCGTCTGCGTTTTCTTAGCTACAGAAGACCTTGTAACAGAGCTTACAGATAAGTATGAAAAAATAATAATAGACAAAAGTCAAGTTAATACAAGACCTCTAGTTTCCAAATAAAAACGAATAATTTTCTTAAACATTCCGCAAAAGATACCTAATTATGTACTAGAAAATATTCTCGATGAATTAAACGTGAAACGCGGATCACCAATTTCAACGCTTAACCCTTTGCACTCGAGAGGTGACTCTCGCTCATCACTTTGTTTGGTGCGGAAATTCGATGCGCGGTGATGACTATTTATGTTTTCTTATCTGGTGATATCTTGTTTATGTTTATGTGATTTTGTTCTTTGAAGTTCGTTCCTAAGCACCGCCTGATGTTGCTGATTAGTCCGCGTGAAAACGGCCTCGAGCGCAAAGGGTTAAAGCTACAATCAATCACGAAAGTTATAGTCACTTAGGAAGCTTCAGACGTCAAGTATTTATCAAACCAGAAGAAGTACAAAAAATTTCCGAAATTTTCAAAATTAAATATGGAAATCTAAACTATTTTATTTACGCCAGCTCAGGAATAATTAAATGTTTTATTTGTAAAATGGAGGGACATTTGGAAAAATTACATTAACATAGAAAATACAGACTCAACTAATTATAATAAACCGATAGTAACAGTTGAAGAACGTAAACATAAATAGAAATGTAGATAAAAATATAAACATAAGTACAGAATCACAACATATTGATGTAGATGAAAATACAAGCATAAATATAAACATCAATAATTCACCTAGTAAAGCCGATGATTTAAATAAATAAAATAAAAGAACTCATTCACAAATAGAATTTTAGAAATATTAACAGAGTATTTCGAAGAAGCCAAAGCAAAAACTTTAAAAAAAAAGTAAAATAAAAATTAAAAAGGAAAATATAGATAATAAAAAGGATAGTTTTTACACTACAGATAATTCTACAAATATAAAAAAGGTAAAATTGACATAACAGAAAACATTAATAAATCAGTGACAACAATAACGAATAAATTAACTTAAACAATCCATCTGATATGGAAATAAAAAATAAAAGACAGTCTTATTAAATATAAAATAACTGGTAATATGTATTATTTTATACAAAATTTTCTTCCAAATAGAAAAATTAAAGTCAGAGCTGGCAACAGCTGATCTGCGCCCACACCTATTGAAAATGGCGTACCGCAAGGCTCATTTTTAAGTGTTACACTCTTTCTAATAGCTATCAATAATATCCAAGGATGCTAAGAATCTCAAGATAAATCTATTTATCCAAGAAAAAAACTTAAACTCATCTTAATTAATTTTACAAGAAATATTAAATAAATTAAATAAATTTGCAAATACTACTGGTTTCAAATTTTTAGAAAATAAAACAAATGCTATCATTTTTAGTAAAAAACAAGAAAAAACGAATAGTTTTGAAATTAAAATAAATAATAAAACCATAGAATTAGTCGAAGAATTGAAAATACTTGGTTTAATTTTTGATCAAAAACTAATTCGGAAGAAGCACATAGAACGGCTTAAAAATCAATCCTTATCAAGAATTAATATTTTAAAAGTACTATCGGCAAAAAAACTGGGGCTCAAATCAAAATATTACCATCAACGCTTATAAAGCATTAATATGGTCTAAAATAGATTATGGATGTGTAGCATACGGTTAAGCCAAAGAATTTACTTTAAAAAAATTAGAACCTGTGCTTAATACAAGTATGAGAATTACCATAGGAGTACATAGAACAAGCCCTATACTAAGTATTCTAAACGAAAGCCACACGATACCACTAGAACTTAGAAGAAAAAAATATACTTTAAAATACGCCACTAGAATCCTGAATAGAACAGAAAATCAAGCATTCCCTCTTATTAATAAAATTGAGGATGATTTATATGAATTGAAAAAGAAATTAATACAACCATTTAACCATCGAGTTAAAAAGTTTCTGAATAAACTAAACATAAATAAACCAGAATTTTTTTCCGCCTGTCTAGATACAATTGATATACAATCGATATAGAAAAAGCAATAAAATTAATAATCTCTAATCAAAACCTTACTGAAATCTCTAAAAAATACCCAGAGCACCAAAACATTTTTATACATAGCCAAAGAGGTAAAGACTCGATAGGAATGGCTGCATTACTACCAAAATACGAAAAAATTCCTCTCAAACTATGTACCTGAGTGGTATAGTACAAGCGCATCATCAAAAATTTTAATAATAGAAGTATTAAATAAATTATCGAACACAAGTGATAAATATATTATCAATACAAACGCTCTCTACATAGTTAAAGACACAGAAAGTAATAGTAGCAGCCCAATTAATCGTGACATACTAAAGTTGCTTATGAAGTTAAATAATAAAATTATAATAAATTATACTTTATTACCTGAAAGTATAACTCAGCAACTGAAATTTCAAACAGACTAATACACTTTAAAGAACAAACTAAAATTACTATAAGAGACTTTTAAAATTTAATTAACAATTTAATACACAAATAATCGACGATCGGAACCTATAATGGAGAAATGAAAACAATAAAACAAGACTTGAATCAAAACAAATATATTTGATAATAACCCAGCTGTACACTTTAACCGAAGAGATCAAGTTTTACTATTATTAACGAGCTTACGAATAGGACACACCACCTTGACACACCAACAAGTGCTTAACACTAATAGGAAACCAAAACGTAAACGATGTAAAAAAAAAATAGTTAATATCGAACATTTATTAATCGACTATTCAAAATATGATCATGAGCGAATAAAATGTAAATTAAAATATAAACTCAATGAAAGACTTAATAAATATTCGAGACCAGATATGAAAATACTGTACATGTTTACGCAAATCAAATATATAGTACATATGTAAAATATTGTAAATATAAATGTATGTAAATAATTAATTGTAATTGTAGTCGCTAATGCTCAAGAAAAAGCAATGCGACTTAAAATAATAATAAAAAAAAAAAAAAAAATATATATATTATTACTTTTATCATATTTTTACTAAATAAAAACAACAATACGTATTTATACAGGGTCCGGCAATAAAACCTCCCTCATTTTAATAGATTGTTACAGAAGAACTAAATAAAGATAAAGAAAAAATACTTTTATTTATGAAAAATATATACTTTGCCATTTTGGATTATTTGATTTTAAAAATAATATCCGCTAAATGTCGTTCGTATTTTTTCGAAGAAGGTGGCCAAACGGTAACGGTTAATTCAAACCGTTATTGTCACACGGTAGAGACCTTCCACCAACCTAGGCTAAACCAGTTTGTTGCAAATCATGAAGTTCAAGAAGTGTGGTTCCAGCAAGACGGAGCAACATATCACACCTCTCGGCGTTCTATGGAAATTTTGAGGGAGTTGGTTCCTGGTCATCGTGTCTCTTTGCGAGGAGACATCGCTTGGCCCCCAAGCTCGCCTGATTTATCGCCTTGTGATTTTTTTCTTTGGGAACACTTAAAGGCTCAAGTGTACAAACATCGTCTCGCAACACTGCAAGCACTTAAGGAGACCGTTACCTAGGAAGTGGCAGCCATACCAAGAGAAATGACACGAAGATGTATGGAAAACTTTTGGGAAAGATTTTGTCAATGTGTCGACAATGGAGGACGTCATTTAGCTGATATTATTTTTAAAATCAAATAATCAAAAATGGCAAATTATATATTATTCATAAATAAAAGTATTTTTTCTTTATCTTTTTTAGCTTTTCTGTGACAACTTACATATTAAAATGAGGGAGGTTTTATTGCCGAATCCTGTACTACGAAGAGAATTTTAGATGCATATAAAAGTAATAAAGTAAGTTGTGCAGCTTTAAATTTTTATTATTAAATAAATAATAATTATTATGATTGAATTAAATTTATAACTCATTGAATTGCTGCGAATTTTATAAAAGTAATTTCTACCATATTTATGTATATTATAAATGTAAGACAATCAAACTCTTTAATTCTAATTAAATTGGAATTCCTTTAGTTACTGTTGGAATATTCAATCTACCTTGAGTATAATTCCACTTTCAAGAGAGATATTAATTTCACGCTACGTGATTAAATCATATTATATAGTTTTTTTTTTATCGTAGCAACAAATTTATGTTTATAACGCATTTTGTTATCAGCCTTATATGAATATTTTTTCCTAAAATTATAATGAATCTATTTAAGATCAATCGATTATTATTATTATTAATTTAATGTTATTACACTAACTTTTTGTGTATCATTTTTAAAAATATGAAACTTGTTAATTGACACAAAATATCATTGAATGTAATAAATTTATAACAACGAAGAATCATAAAATTCATAAAACTATGAATTGTTTTTTTATTATAAAAGTTTTTAACCTTTTAACTTTTACTGTAAAAAGTATGAATTTGTATAAATTGTAATGAAAGTGTGGATGTACAATTATTTTTTGAACAATATTTTGTTTTGTACAATATAAATTCTGTAATTTACAATCCAACGTTAATTATTTTACAAAATATTAATAACAATATATTTTTATCATCTGTAATTATCTCTCTTTTATTGAATTTTTGATGTACTTATGTTATTTATATTTTAATAAAACAACAGAATTATCTTAAATTAAGATTTTTCAAGCCAGTGTCTTGTTTAATGAAAATTTACCAATTTTCTTATATCTTACACAAACTTTCCTTAAAGATAATAAAACATTGCATATTTTTAGTATAAAAAAATTTTAAAAATAATTATTTTCCTGAACAATATTAAAAATTTATGACGAAATTATGCATTTTTAAAAATTCATAATAATAATACATCATAAAATAAAGAATATTAAAACGAAAATGTGTAAATCGTTTGTATTTACAATTTTCTTAAACATTATAAAAATTATATTAAAGATAATCCTAATGTGAATAATATAAATAAAACAATAGGAAAAAAGTATTCTGGCTCTTTTTACCCCAGGGTTCACTTTGCCTCTGTTTCATTCGCGCGCACACACACACACACACACACATACGCATGTACAGATACGCATATATACGTTTACACAGGCAAGTGAAAATACACAAACACATGCAGCACGAGGGTAGACGCAACAGAGAGAAAGAGACGAAATGAGATAGAGAGAGACAGAGAGAGAGAGAGAGATAGGGAGAAAGAGAGAGGCGCACAAGACTATAGAGGATGGCAACCAGCGAGTGGCCGAAGTACACCAGCGCAAAGCGAGAGAGAGAGAGAGAGAGACATAGAGAGAAGAGCGAGCGCGTAGCTCGGCGTCACCGCGGAAATCAAGAGTAATGCCAACACGAAACTGCACTACCCCGCGTCTCCCCCCAGTCGCGAGCGAGAGACCCCTATGCCGACGTCCAACCCTACTACAGACATTGCCAACCACGACCAGTAGAGTAACCGGGAAAGTGATAGAGAGAGAGAGAGAGAGAGAGGGATAGTCCCTTCATATCTACCTACCGTACGTACGTATATATGTACACACCGACGAATTTCTCTCTCTCTCTCTCTCTATCTACCTATCTCTCTCTAGCTCACTTTTCCCTTTACTCCCGGTTGCGCTTGTGAGCGCGTGTGGCGCGCGCCTATATATAGAGGCGCTATCCTCGCAGCGTATCCCTGGGGAATAACCTGCCGGCGACGTGCTCCGTTGTGTCTCCCCGCGTCTGTGCATATATATATATATATATATATGCGCACTCGCACACGCGGCATGAACTCGCTCGAGAGATAGATAGAGAAAGCACCGGAACGAACTGAGTAGAAAAGAGAGGGAGTAAGAGAGAGAGAGAGAGAGAGAGAGAGAGAGAGTTGCACAAACTTATGTCTAGCTTGGAGAGAATGAGAGAGAAAAAGAGATGGACAATTGGTGTAGGATAAGGAAAGAAAAATTTTGGTGATGTTGGTTTTGAATTTGGGCCGTCTTTGGTATTGATACGCTTAAGATTTTCCGGGGTTTTAACAGTCTTGAATTAGGATTCAAAAAATCGCGTTTCTTTGGAAATTTACGAGAGCTCGAAGATTTACGATTCACATAAAATTAATTTAATTTATAATATTAATGAGATAAATAATTAGTTTATTCGAAATAATCTCAAATAATGCAACAGCACAAATAAAGTGTAAAATGAATGAGTTTTTTATACTTTTCATTTTATTTCAATTATAACTATAATTCTTTTTAATTTATTAGTTTCCATTGCACGTTTTTATTAAAATCGCTTATGTTATGTATTATCCAACAAAAAATATCGTGTCTTTATTATTCGTATCTTTTGCTTATAATAAAAAAATCAAAACAAAGAGCGTACAATATTATTTACAGTATATGCACTTACTTAAATTAGCGAAACTAGCTTTATAAAATTAATTATTAATAAAGCACATCAACACGTCGGTATTGGACATAACTACTTATACAAATTGTTTTCTTTTCTGCAAGCCGTGGTTTGAATTTTTAATTATTCATAAACTATATTTATAAATATTAATGAACTTTCTATCCTTCTTAAGTTATAAATTTAACGTTCATTTATTTGAAACCTAAACAATTTTCAGCATCTAAATAATTATACTATGTTTCATTAGTTAACATTTTATTTTATAAGCTTAATAAAGTAACTAAGAGTGTTTAAACTCAAATATTCGTTAAATTAATTTTTTGTATGTATTAAAGCGTCAATTTTAATCCCTTAATAAAAACACCATTACTTTTACATAAAGTATGAAATAAAAAATGAAGATAGGAGAGAAGGATAAGAAAATGTCGAGTTCTTCTGGGAGCAGTAGAAGAGATCAGAGAAAGTCCCTTTCGCTTTACTCACTTTTCCTTTTCTTTTTAGATTCGTTCGTTTTTTCTCCTTTTACCGATGGCTTCCGTTTTTCTCTTCTGCGGCCATCTTTCTTCTTCTACGTCTTACCCACAATCATTATTATTATTTTCTTTTTTTTTTTTTTTTTCTTCCTTTATCCGAGTTATCTCTTTATTGCTGCATGATTTCTATTGTTTCTTTTTTTATATACATTTTCTCTTTTTTATTAAATGCGTTTATTAAATGTCTTTTATCTTTTTTTATTACAAATATTATTAAAAAAGTTGTAATATAACGGAAAATTTATTGAGAGAAATAATAAAATTTTTACTGCATTGAAAAAATTTCATTGAAATTAATCGTCAGATTTAATACAAGAATTTAAATTTTTGTAGGACGAATATTTGTTTTATCTTCAACAATTTACAAGGCAATTATTTTCGTATAGCAAATTGATAGTAGACCAACCTTTCCTTTTAATATTGTCGGCTCTTTCTGATATATTATAATTGTAAAATTTGATTTCATATGTATTTTTAAAATAATATATTAAACTTTGAATTAACCGTTTGAGAACACGAAGACAATAAAAATTTTAAATACTCAAACAGAGCAACGCTTAGCTTTCTACATTATCTATAAAAATTAAATCAATTCTCAAGTTTTACGAGTTCTTTCATATTTCGGTCCCGTCATAATATATTGCAAACGCGTAAATTTCACCGTAAACTTTGTCAGCCATACAATACAACGCACAAGATAAAGAGAATCAATAATGTTAATATCACTTGCGGGAGAGGAAATCCCATATCGAGTGTAAGATAAAATAAAAAAATCAAAATCAAAAAAAAAAAAAAAAATTCTCCAAACAGGAATATCAACGCAGGTGTGAGGAGGAGGAGTAGAGAAAATTCACTGTATAAAGGCCGGCGATTGCCCATAATAAATATTCAGGCGATACACCACACGTATCACACACACTCGTATGTATAAAACTGTATATATACACACATATATATATATATATGTAGGATTCTCGGCCCGTAAACTAAGACATTAAATTTTATAATATTGGCACATTTCCCTCCTGTCTCTCTCTCTCTCTCTCTCTCTCTCTCTCCCTTATATAACCTATAGGTCTCATTCCACTTTGCAATTTCCTAGCCGTGCTTCTCTTTCGCTCGTGCGCGCGGCTCTGCGTGTATTCATATATATATATATATACACGTATACATACATATATACGCGAAAAGAGATCAAGAGAGAAAGAGAGATAGAAGCGTCGGCGCTTTCCCCTCTCGAGCGAGCGAGCGAGCTTTTATTGGCTATTTACAGAGGAAATGGCCTCTAAATTAACTGCAGACACTGTGTCCGGATCAGCGTATCGCTTTCGCAGCCTATATATATATATATATATATATATATATATATATATATATATATATATATCGAAAAAGCGCCGCAGCGCGCTGTATGAACGTTCGAACGAGCTATCCAACGTTCTTTCGTCTCCGACTGAAAAAAATCATCAAAATTACAGCGGACATATACTACCAACCTGCGATCGAAACTTATATCGCGTATGGAGTCTTTAATTTTTAGAATTTGATATATTTGCCAACTCTTCGGCGATCCAATAGTAAGTTTAATCATTGTATTTGGATTATTGTCATCGGATGAAATTTTAATGACTTAAGATTGTTAAAAATATTTTTTATAGACTTAATAATAATATGAAACTTCTCTATCAAAGAGTTAGAAAAATAAATCTTGTAATTAAAATCAATTTTATTAAAGAAATTTATTGCATAAATAATAAAAATATAATTCGATACAATAATTTAAAATATTATATCGTATTTTTAAAAGATAGCTATTATTTTATCTTACAAAATTAAAACAGACTTTCAATTTATATTTAATATAATATAAATGTGCCATAAAATAAATTTTTTTTTTTATTTTTTTTTTTTTTTACTTTCAAAATTATTTCATAGGTTAATTAAACCTTTTTCTTTCCTTTTAATTATCGTGTCATGTTATCAAAGTAATTTCTGTTTCAATTTATACGTTAAAGCTACGTTGTTTTTAAATTTATACAAACTCTAAAAAAATTACTATAATTTTCGTTCGGTAGACAAAAGTAAAAATTAGTTGTACGTAGAGTAAATATTTTACACGTTTGATTAAAAAGAAAACAAGACCGATTCTTTTAGCATCACAAAGCAAAAGGGAAATTTTGTTATTCTCGATGAAAATTGAATAAAGATCGAATAAAAAAAAAAAAAATCGGGACCGCAAGGGCGTTGATATCCTTCGCTTTTACGCCCGAAAATCGATAATTTTTCCGTCAAACGTATATAATAAACACAATCGACGTCTTAATTCACCGTGCGACTATGGAAAAATTCAATTTACGATGAGTCAAAGTAACGTCGATTAAACGCGCACGCCTCAACGAAAAAGTAGCAAGCGAGTATACCGGGTACTGACAGTTCGCATGAACACGGCTCGTCCCTAAATTCCCGTTAAATTTCTCGTCTCAATTAGTTTCGAGTCGCACGCGCCGGCACGTGTTGCCGGTATTGCCCGCGCCGGGACGCGAGCTGCAGCGCGAGCTTTTTTTTTACTCGATCGCAACGTGGAGCGCGCCACGGCAAAGTAAGCTCGACAACGCGTTATATGTAAATACTCCCTTGATTTACGGACACGCGCGCGCGCGCGCCTCTGTGCGAGCAACTTTGGGAGAGCGAATCGAAGACGAGTCTGGTAAGGGCTTTGAAAATCGCTCGAGGAATGCTTGATATTTGGTTGCGGAGTTATTGTGCGCTAATAATATTGACGATACATTTTTGAGGAATGTCTTTGATTTGTTTTGATTTGTAGAAGGTTTTTCTTTTTTTAACAATATTATTCTATGCACTTTTAAGGCTAAAATAAAATAAATTATTTATCGTTCAATTATAATGATTGCGAAATCTTAATTTTAAAAGTTTTAAA